>VXAX01001246.1:96718-488252 GCA_013399835.1 Leptocoma aspasia | reverse complement strand
GGCTGAGCGCGGCTGCGGTGTCCCGTCCGGGCGGGCACGGAGGCTGCCGTGCCGCTCCGAGGTAAGCTCCTCTGCGCGGGTAACTTTGCGGGCCGGCCGGGGCTTTCGTAGCTATGGCAGCTGGTCATTGCCCTCCGTCTGCAATGGAAATCGCCTTGGCTCCATTTTATTCTTGAGATTATTTATACCCATAAGGACTAGTCGTTCTTTAAAGGGCCATTATGCTGTGGGATATTAGCCCCTCTCTGTTTTTCCTAGTAGCCAGAGACGGTGTCGATGTTACACCACAATTTTTGCGAGCCTTTATTCAAATCTTATTATTTGCAGGTAGAATAGATTGCAGATGCAGAGAAGTAGGTTTGGGAATGAGCTTCTAATGCTTGTAAATAGAAGTGCTATATTTCTGTCGGGGAAGGGGGAGCAGATTACAGCATTGCTTTTAAAAGGAGAGGGAATGCACACGGGCATTTTCTGTATAGCTTCGGACTCAGCAAACTGAGTGAATCTGGTATGGGGAGTGTGTGTCTACTTGTCCCGAGAGAGCTAAAGCCAGGATGTATGCATTACGGTTGTTCATTCATCAGCGGCTGCAGATAATGCAATTACCAAGTCAGCGGCGCATGGATGCTGCCCTGCGTGTGACATGCTGAGAATACTGTACTTTAGGAAGCCAATACTTGCTGTAGTTTGGATTAAACAGAGGCTGGGAATGGAAGGGTATGAAACCGTTGTGTCTTTGGGTGGAAAGGAGGCTACTGGTTAATCTCACTCTATTGTTTCTGAAGATTTGTGTTTTGTGTGCTTCTCTGCAGAGGTGTAAATACCTTTTGCAAGCAGTTCATAAGGAATTCAGGAGTGAAAAATAATTGGCAACAGCTTCAGGTATCACCAGTGCCTCATGAATGGTAGGTGGTTTAAATGTCTGAGAATACGCAGTAGTTTTAGTCAAATCCTATCGTAAAATGGGCTTAATTTAGCTCTCAGTTTTTTATTTACAGATCAGATTCTGCAGCTGGGGTATGGCTACCTCACTCTTGAGGTGTCTTGGAAAGGAAGGAGAAAAAAATCACCAGCATGATTGCCATGGACACAACTATTCCTTATTTATTTATTAGGCTATTAGGGTAATGAAGAAAAGCCATGCCTGCCCTGCTGTGCAGATCTCATTTCAGCAAAACTGCCTGTGCTCCTGCTGTTACCCTTGTTTGATTTTTAACCAGTAAGTGCCCTGTGCTCGTGTCAGTGCTGTGGTTGTTACTCCTTTATGTATGGATTCAATAAAGGAGCCCCCAAATCAAGGGCGCATGAGTGGAGCCCAAGTGGTTGATAGTGGGATTTGTTCTAAGTAGAATCTTCACTCTTCTGCCCAAAGATCAGTGTTTCCTTACTTGTAGTTGTTGCTTTTATATTCTGCACGGTATTGCTATTACTGCTGCTGCTTTGGGTAAATATTTGGTATATTAGTATTTCATTTTATAGATTATGCCACTTGAGGGTTGTTCTCTCTTGTACGTATTGATACCTTGTCATAAAAAGACATCTGTCCCAAATGCTTCTCTCTCTAAGACATCTGACAAGGCAAGGGGTGGTTTAACTTGCACAAGGTTAGTAGCTGATTGGCATCTCTTGGCTTCTAAAGGCTGGACCACATTGGTTCTGCTGCATGGATAGACATACCAAAAACATGTATGTATCACATTTGAATGTCCCTAATGAATCCCATTTCTTTTTATTTTGCACTCCCATTTTCTTGTTCAGTAGGCATACTTATTATCTTTAAATAGGAATAGTTATTTTAAAAGATAATCCTGTTCTGTAAAGCCAATATAGATTCATAATGATATGTAAAGTAGTGATATAAGTAATGATACTTATAGAGTTAAAACACAGCACATATGCCTTTTTTGGAATACATCACATATTTTGTAAACAGACACAGAAACACACATACACACAAGCTCACACCTAAGCTGTTTAGAAGAAGAAAGAAACAGTGCCTAATAAATTCCACATGCCCAGGAGGCTACTCTAAAAGTCAGGAAGGTAAGAATTATGTGCTCCATGTGAATATTATTAGCAGCTTCCTTTTTCTTTGATACAGAAGTGATTCAAAGAGTACAAATGTAAGGGTTCCTCCAAAGGAAGGTCATGTGATAAACAGGTCCCTTCTTGTGTTTTCTGTTTGTAGGGGAGGGAAAATATTTGGAGTAGGGGGAAAGAAGAACTCAGAGAAACTTTGAAGCACTCTGCAAATGTTGAATTACAAGTTTACTGTTTTTGCAAAGGTTGAATCTGGGGGAAAAACAGGAATGTTAAACCTTGTGAAAATTACATGTCGTATTTTGAAGAATGCTCTCTGTGTATGTGGGTGCAGTGTATGTGTGCACACACTCGGGTCACTATTAAGGCATGGCAGCAGATGTTCACAGAATTTACATATACTGATGTGTTACTGTATACAATGTGCTAATTAATTGATGAACCTACTACAGAATGCTTTGTCGCAATGGTATTCTGCACTAGAGAGCTACACTGGTTCATTCTCTGTTCCTCTATGTTTCTTTGGTGTTACTTTTCACTTTTGTGTACCTTGACTTTGCTAAATGCCCCTTCGGTTTTATGACAGCACAGTGCAGATGGGGAGACCAAAACAGTGCCCTTGCTGGTTCTGTTTGCTTTAAGCAAAAACTATAATATATATCTCCTAAGATGGATGAACAATCGTGATATTTTCTCTCTCTTCTAAGTCCTTTGCAATGAGCCACAGAGGTTCTGTTGGTCTGATCCTGAAGTCTGCAATCTCTTCCATAATCCCATTATCTACTGTGGTGCTATATATGTGAATGAGCATTAAGGAATTAGGTTGTACAGTGTGTGTTGTTTATGCTGCAAGTTAAGACAGGGTCAGCACTTTCATTGCTTAGTGTAATTTATATCAGAGCAGAGGCTACCTATAGGATTATGGAAACTGCTGTGCCTTTAAGAACAGACAAGTTCTCAGCTTTTTTTTTTTTTTTTTGTGAGATATTTGATTTGGATTTATTCAGCATTGGGAAAGGCGCTGGCAGCATGGATAAAGTTCAGTGTTCTTTGAAAATTGTTTTTACTTCAAGCCTTTGAAGTTCTCAGTCATGGGTAGGTTGTTTTAGTCTTTACTCTTATTGTGTAAAAGACTGTGCTAGGGCTTTTACCTGCTGCTTAGCTTCTCTGAAGTAGGAACATAAAAGCCTGGGTTTTCCGCAATGCTGGATACCCAGATGCTTTCCTTCACTTTTTCTGATACTTAGTCTGTATATCTAAATAGGGCTTTATGAACCTGACCTTAGGCTTTAGTATGATTTCAGCCTTCGCTCCTTTGCAGACTGTGTTGTGACCCTTCTGCTTGTCACAGTATAGGCAGGTTTTGGACTCAGTATTTGGAGCAGTTATAGGAGAGGGTTTGGGAAGTGATGCTGTCATGTCTTCACACTCAGCCAAGAGAATGCTTACCCAAGCACGACAGTAAAGGCAAATGTGCTACTGTAGGTGTCTTTCAGAGGTGTCATACTGATGCCATACGTGCTTGGGTTTGTCAGCACTTCTGAATTCTTTTTGCACGAAAATTGATCCATGCCAAACTGCTTGGGCAGACACTGCCCAAGCAGTTTGGCATGGCAGAGTTATCACAAAGTGTCTGACCACCAGTTTGGCAGATCCATGCTCTGCCAACTAGATACAGTCATGCCTCACTCTCATTAGGGTTGCTAAAACAGACACTATGTGCCATCACAGAGAGAAATACTATTTAAATACCAGAAGAAATAGCACTTCTGTATAGCACTTTTTCATGGTTTCAGTAAGATATAATGAAGCATGATTAAGTAATTTTGGATTCTTGCATCATGGATGCTGTTCTTTGGAATGTGTTTAGGAAAACAAATAGTATTAGATGAGAATAATGAGGTAGAAAAACTGGTTTGTGATGTGGTTCTCAGATCAGACATTTTGTATTGGAATTTGGGTGTGTGAATGCCCATATGTCAGTTGGTATTTTATTCTTTCGCACTTTCTTTACATCTTGACATCTATCTAATGTGTACAATGTAAGACTGGGTATTTGGGTTTCTTACCTATTCAGAGTAAGAGGAGGTGATCTGGGTTGATTTTTGGGCAAGTTGGTTCTATATCCTGTGTGAAGTCTCTCTAGCCACAGAATTACAGTGTAGCACTAAATCTGTTTCTTATCTACAAATGCCAGCACAGCAGGCAACTCTGCTATCACTTTCCAGTTGAAGGAAATGAGATGTGGAGAGGTAAAGCAATTTCTAAAAAAATTTATCTTTTATATCCATAGCCAATCTTGTAACAGTTTATTGATGTTTGCCCCCTTCATAAACAATAAAAACTTTGAAGTGAGTGACCTTATCTTAGAAAGCAACTGTTGCTAAAATTAGTCTTTGCTACAAAAACTTCTGAAATAATTCTACTTCCTCTTACACTGAGAACTAAGAGAAGAGTATTTGGTGCTGTAACAGCTGAGGGTTTTCAATGCCTGCATCAAAATGGGTAAACAGGAAATGGCAGCATGCAGGAAAATGTAGTTTGTCTACAGAATTGATTTATAGCTATAATGGTCTTTCAAAGAATCAATTATTTGCATATAATCACAATATGAATGAAATCTGCCCCAAGACCAGGAGGCTATTCTGGTTTTGAATAAACACTACAACCCTCATTCACATAAGGAACAGAAGTTAATTTTTCTTAGAGGAGAATGAACATAATTAGAATGAAGGTGACTGTTGGGAAAAGGAGACTGATACCAGAATATGAGTTCATTTTCCTTTTCCTTTATGTCTGTATTGATCCTATAATTTAAGGGTCAAAAGTACCAGTTGATGAATTATTGTGATGAGCTTCGTGAGTTTGCGACCACTCTCCAGTGTCTGCAGTGTTGCCATTACAAGACACACGCCGGTGGTGCCGGGAAGGCCAAGTCTACTGGTCCTTGCTGTCAAATGACTTTTTACAATCACAGGCATGGTTTTTCCAAGTTAGGCAGGGCGAGTTTGTTGTGTGAGGCCCTAAGAGGGAAAGGCCAGATTTAGGGACTGTGCACTTAGACTTTTGCCCAGCTATGTGTGAGGTAGTGTTAGCCCTCGCTTAGATCAAGACCACAATTTAGAAGAGCTAAGAAAAAGCCATGAGCCCTGCATCAGCACAGAATCTTGTTCTGTGTCAGGAGTTATGGCTGATATGAATATTAAAAATATTCATATTGATTCATCTGAAATTTGTACAGCATGTATGGTAGGTAAGGATGTAATTACAAAAGCAGTCTAGGTAAATTTATAGATATTTATCCTTTTGTCATTGGTGTTACTTAAGCAAGAAAGAGTACAAGATTGAACTAGGTCTGTTTCCTTCTGTCTATTCTGGTGTGATGTACTCTGACTGAGCTCTTTAAATACTGGGAAAAACTGTTCAAGTAAGGCACGTCTTTGCCGTGGTGGTACTTGTAACTTCCTTGTGTTGGTCAATTTTGTAGAATTTTATAGAGTGAAGTGTTGATTTTACACATGGTTATTTTTCTGAAAACTTGGCTGAAATTTATTTGCATGTGAAGTACCTCTAATCCTCATGGAAAGCCATTCTTGTGTTTTGGGGACAAGCCAGTCACAAAATATAAGTGGTACTGAGAGTTGCCAGTCATACAGCACTGAGCTCCACAGACACTTGTTGGATAACGAAGTGTGGTTGGCAGTCTTTTGGTTAACTCTGAATTGAGTTTTGTATGGTCATGACAGGAGGCAGACGAGCCAGGGCTTGGCAGGGGAGAAGACCCCAGGAAGATTAACGTGACCTGTTGGTGTCTGCGTTGTGCCTTGGAGGATGACCCAGGTCCTACATGCTGGGTAGTGCACTGGCACCTGGGGTCTGACTTCATACTGTTCCTAGCACAAAGTCTAAACTGAGTGTGAGTTGAGGCTGCCTAAAAAGGCTATGAGTCCTTGCAGCAGATATTGTGAGACTGCGGACTGTTTTCAGATGATTCCCACCTCATCTTGCCCCCCTGAAGCTGTCACTGCAAGGGTAGAATACTTGATTAGAGGCTGTACTGTGAGCATCTCCTCACAGTGCTGGCTGTTTCTAAGTTTTTCTCTGGCAAGACCAGCAGAGTCACTGAATGCTCACCCTGAGGTTCCTTCCAGGAAGTAAGTAAATTCAGTGCTCCACACAGTTGTGAGGATACAATCTCTGTCTCCAGAAGCTTTAGAGAAGCTCTTTGTATGGAGTTCCAAATTTCATGTAGCGTGAAAGATATGGCACATTGTATTCATTGTATCAACTTAGAACTACCAATCATGTCTTTTATTGCAAAAACAAATTGCAATGAATTTCTGCTCACTGTCCTGTTCTAGTATAATGTCTTTCAAGAAGATGTCTGCTCACAAACCTGTTGGGCACAAATCTGCAAAATCAGAAAAGAATATATCACATACACAAGCATGTTGGGAGGCAGTTAAAAGCTATATATGCCCCAGAGTTACAGCTTCCAGAAAAAAACATTAGGTATCACAGTTTCTCTTGATGCAGTGTGACATTTGAAGAGCTAGAAATAGTACTTGTATTACACATTTTAATAGGTGACTAGATAGTTAGTTTTGTTTCTTGTCTTGGAAAGTCTGTTTGTGCTGTCAGTTAGACTGAAAGCTTTTAGGCTGATTAATTATTAAAACAACCCACTAAATATTTTACATGTTTTAATTTTTTTTATCTTATCTATTGATACTTTTCTTCAAAGAGATTACAATATCTTTGAAGAGGAAAACCTTGCTACAATATGTGCTAAGAATTTATATAACTTCCTATAAAAGATTAAAAAGTGCGAAGGTTGCGTAAATATTCATTTTCTCACTCTATCTTTGCTTCAGTTTCTTCTCTCTTTCTCTATTGTACCTCTCTGAATCTTTTAGTTGGGTAAGTAACCAAATAACTGTTTCTTTTTGAGAACATATATATCCAGCAGATGTATGGTCCCCTCATGTAAGATGATATATGAATGCACAATAAATGCAAATCCATGTGGCAGAAAGTTTGCTTTCTAGAAGGTAGGATCTGCCAAGCAACAGTACTGTTATAAGACTGGGATAGACACACAGTCGTGAAGAACACGTGGTTTGTGTCCTACCTTGCCATATTATTAGGCACCATCTATCTGTGAGTTGTGAGTCTTTACAGCCAACTATACAAGTGTACAAAAAAATCATAGAATCAGAGACTCCAAATCTGGAAATCACATTTCCTCAGACACTGAAGACACTTGGATTTGAATTTAATATCTTGAGAAAGGCAAGAAAATACTTTACTTGCTATTCTAACATCTAGATATTTCAAAGACCTGTACAAATTGTGTTGTGATTCTCCTAAAAGTGGTGCTTAGTTACACATATGGCAGTCACGTATGTGCACACAAACAATGTATTATTGTTCTGGACCTTTTTTCTATTTTACTGCCTGGATTCGAAGAGCAGTGGCACCAGCTAAGATCGAAGTCCTCATAAGAATAAGCTTGTGCAAATACACCAGAGACAGCATCGACCCAGAATGCTTTTGGACTAAGCAAGTGAGAAGACTGGGATAGGGAGGACTGGGAGAAGGATGAAAAGGCAATGATGCATAGTGCTGTTGACATGGACTCTTGCATGAGGAATGACATGGGGCCTGGTGGGCTCCACCTTTTCCTTTCCTTTGTAGTTTGGCTTTGGTCTGTGATCTGGCATTACTGGGGAGTTTGCATATTTGGTAGTGAGTCCTTTCCTGCCTCAGACAGGTAGGAGGTAGCAGAAAAACCTAGCAGAAGAAACCTCACAGACATTCTAACCTCTCTTTCCTAGCAGTTCACATAGTTTTGTGAGACTTCCTTTGTGAGGACTTTCATAAGTAATACATTGCTTATTCAGTTGTAAGGTATGTTATCCATAAAAAAATTCCTGAAAGTACTTGGAAAGAAAAGACACTTCACAATGGCTTCACAGAGGGATTGCTGTCTTATTGGATGTATGACATACTCATGACTGAGCAGATCTTCAAGCCTTAACAGTAAGCTTTTAATTAAAGTGTTCTTAAAAAATATGTATCATTTATTGCTTTAGTTTGCTACGTGGTCTCTATAACACTGTTCTAAAAATATTTATGTTTTAATCGCAAGGCTGTGCTTGTTTTCTTAAAAATTATTTATACTTAATAAAAGGAAATAAAGCCCTCAAAGACCATTTCCTATTACAATTTCTGGGTCACTGCACCCCACGGTATAACAAATGAATATGAATAGGGTAAATGACTGGCCATCAGTCTTTGTGTTTATGGTGTTGAATGAGTGATTATTAGACTTAAATCATGTTACTCATGTTTTATTTCTAATTAGCTGAGAGATGTGATGCATCTTTACATGATTGTTGTGATCTTTTATAAAAAACACTAGTCAGTATCTGTATTGGTGCTAAAACCAACCTTTCTCTTGGAGTAAGAGCTCCAAGAGAAAGGGTTTATCAAGCAAGTAAACTAGGTGGAGATCCTTGGGTTAGCAGCCATGGAGGGACAGAAGGGAATAATACTGTTACTTAGTTCTGAAGGATGGAAAGTGGGATAGACTTAGCAGTCAGACATTCCACATAAAATCACTCTGTTCAGTGCAGGAAATGAATGAGGCAGAGGTGTTCCTCCTCCCTACAGCTGGCTTTAACTCATGGCACTCCTGCCAATATGTCTTTTTCTTCAATGTACATATTTTGTGTGGCTGTTTCTCTTTGGGTGGAATTTTGATTAAAAAGAATCCAAGTCTCTTGTTTTGCAATCAGTTTGCTGGCAGGAGTAGAAGCACCTCAACATCTCACCTCAGCTCCTTCAGCTTCTCCCTTCAGGAGGGGATTTTACACAGTCCTAATGTGTGCATTTGTAAGATTGGGAGATAGCGTCTGGAGAATCACCTGCTATGTTGTGAGGCCTCATTAAAGAGAGAACAACAACCCTTTGCCATCTCACAGCCTTCACTTTTGTTCTTTCCTGCTGTCTTGCATTGTTTTTTACTAGAACAAACAAGCTATGAGCGCACTCAGATGTGCATTATTTGTGCCCAGTGAAAACCATCGTGTCAGGCATGCACTCATTGTGTTGATCTGAACAAATGTTCTGCTGCTGATAGTGCGCTCACTAGAGCCCAGACACTGTGTGAGCTGTGGTATTTTGTGACTCATGCTTCATCAAGCTGTAACTGTTAGCTGTGTTTTAGCCTTTACCAGTGCAAGGGATTTAATATCTGATCCAAACTTATTAGACTTGATGGAAACAATCTCTCATTGCCTCCAATCAGATAGATTCATCCTCAAGGATTTTGGGCTGGGTTGTCAGGATAGGATGTTAACTAATTTCTCCCTTTTGATTTTTAAATTTCAGTATGTTGGTCTGGAATTAATAGAGAGTGAGAGAGACTGTGGCAATACTATAAATGACATTGTAGTTGCTTTTGAGCAACCTTTGAGGCTCAGTGGATGGAATAGCCCGTTACTGCCATACCACAGTTGACGTGTTTCACAGCAGATGACAAAAACACCTCTTGTACACCACTGTAGAAATTCCCTGCTGTGAAGAAAAGATGTTTGCAATTGCCAGAAGTCAGCACAAGGGGAAGGTCCAGTCATGAGTGGTTCAGTGTTCGCTGTGTCTCTAGAGCTTGTATAGATTCCTCAGAGAGAGTTGATAGAGGAGCTCTGGAGAGCACCACCGATACTACCAGTTCACAGTCCCCTAAGAAAAGACAGTGTGGGCATCTTTATCTCTCCCTTCCAACACAGAAAATTCCCCAATCTTAATATGTTTAAATGAACATTCTAATTTACTTGTTGTTGTCACTGGAGCTGTGTAAGTTTTCTTTTTATTGAATGTGACATTTCTTCTCCTTTTCCTCAAACATTGTCTTGCTGCCTTTTTAGGTGAAGTACTGTGTTGTGTTGTTTGTTTTTTGTTTTTGAAAACAATATAATCTAATTTACATAGTCTGGTATTCATAAAGGCTTGTAGTTCAGCCCTGTGAAATCCTGTGACTAATTCACTATATCTCCTTGTTCTATTATGGAAGTTTACAAGCCTTTGGCTAAGATATATAATAGATATTTCATAGATAGTTTCATTTCTTTTACAGGAAAACTAAAATTTAATGATAAATGATTTTATGCCTATCATAAGTTTTATGCCTCTATTAGTATTTTGCAGTACAGTAGCAGCACAAAGACCACCAGGTCTCCCACCTTTCTGGTGAAGATTGGAGAAGTCTATAGGAATTTCAGGCTGATTACAGGCTTTAAGACTCATGTGCTTTAGTACATTCCCTGCTACAGAAGCTAAAGCAAAGTCACTGTTAGTGGATACTAGCGCAGTGCTCAGCAATTGGATCCCATTCAGGTTATACACTCATATAAGTCAATTTGGTGAAGCTTATTGAAGTGAAATCTACTGTTGAATTAAAAAAAAATCAAACATAATAATTGTGTATAGACTCATGACCTTCAAAAATATCATGCTGCTTCTCTGGCAGATCAGCTACGATAAGAATTCAGTCACCTGGCAACAGAAGTAATTTGTGAGTCCTGGACACTAGGACACCCCAAAGCCTCTGTTTACCTTGTAGCATTGAGTGACAAGAAATCCTCACTACTTGAGCTAATGGATGTCACAGATATCTCCTTGTCCTGGGTGACTCCTTCATACCGAACCAGCCTTGGTTGACACTTAGCTCCTCAGACAGAGCTTATTCCTGTGAAAAGTCTGCTTTACATGGCATCTTGCCAAGCCATGGTCTGTCCTTGTATTAATTCAGATTTAATTAATTAATTAATTCTGTTTCTAATGGCTTAATAAACTAAGGCCAAGTCTGAGAATGCAATTAATTTTGTATTTGGAAAGACTGCCACTGAAATGCAGACCATTTTGCTTCAATAAGGAGCATTGGGATCACTGCTTTTCATTAATAAGGCTCTATTAGAAGTGAGTCAGGTTACCTCCTCTTGTCATCGCATACACGCATAGGTACAGGTGATAATTCACCTTCTGCAAGCTGGTGACTGAATACAGGATAGATGTAGGGGAAAGTGTTCAACAGCAAGCTTAACTGAGCCTGTCTCAGCACCCATCCTTGCCTCCCTGCAATGTTATGCCCACGTTCTAGTTGACACATGCTTTGGAACGGGGCTCTCTTAAGCACCTGTCACGCCTCTTGATGTGGTGTCTAAGAGGGGAGGTTTCTATTTCCAGCTCTGTTACTGATATAGTGCAGAGTGACGCGTAAATTACACAACATTCTTTTATGCTTCCACTCTCTCGTCTCCGAAGTGGCTGAAGGATCCAGCCCAGTCAGGGTAACCTTCTACTGTACAGTAGGAACCCTGATTTATTTGTGCTAATGTCCAAGATGATTTTGGGACAGGAGAGGGATGTTCTGCCCACATCTGATATGGGAACTTACATGAAAACAAAAATTCTGCAGGGAGCAGTGCTGATGGCTCAGTGCAAGGCAGTCCCTGCTAGGTGCATGCTGATTGTGGTACCATCTGCAGCAAGTAGTTGGTGAGCTCGTAAGAGATAATGTGAGCAAGAGATCTGGTTGTCTTTACATGGCATTTTGTAAATGTAGAGAGCCATTAACTCTGGCAACATCCACTAATTTTGGATTTGCCGTGGAATCACAGTTCTAAGCATCTGTCGTAATCTACTCTAGAAGCATCTGTGCTCCCTGTAGTGAGTACAGGAACTTTCACCACGTGTGGTTTATGGGAGTGACTTTTGAGTCATTGTGAGTGGAAAGTACAATAGAACTGTGAGATGCTATCTTTGTGGGGAAAAAAAAAGTCATTGCTGGAGTTGATTTAATCATCTTTCCTTCCATAAGCTTTCATTCTAAATGCTAGAGCTTCCTACATTTTGTTTTGTTTGGTCAGTGCTTTGTGCAAGTCTGGTAGTGACAAGATTTTCGGAAGCAGTATATGTTACCTTTCCATTTTGCTTTTCCCTCTATAAAATGTTGAAATAAACACTTTTCTAGACACTGAGTGGTTGTGGGCCATATGTTCCTGTAAAAGCTGTAATTTCCCACTGAGGTCTTCTGTTTCTGTTAAGCCATTCTGTGTGTGTGCTGTAAGACATACTGACTTGAGGAACTGCATTGTAACCCAGCTGTATAGTGTTGATGCTGAGACCTGAACCCAAAGCATAGCTCACGTATTTGGAGCCTAACCTGATGCCAGATCTGAGTGCCAGTGAGAAAAATTCCTTTTTTAGTTGTATGCAACAGAGAACATATGCAAAAAGTGTCCTGGTATGATCAAGAGTAGAAGACTGTTGTTTATGCTTACACAACAGTGGTAGCACAGGGAGACTGAGCCATACAGACCACGTAATAAAGGAGCAGCTATTCAATCACTAATCACACAATTCAATTCACTGTATACCCCAGCATTAAAATAACTAAAATAAGACTGTCACTTTCCCCTAACCATTCTATACCTCAGACACTCACTTTATGTGTGAAGGTGAAGTTAACAAGTGCCATAGATCTTCCCAAGGTCCCTGATGGTTCCTGTAGAAGAACCACTGTTGCTTTAATTTCAGACTTGATGATGCTGAATTCACTCATTATGCCACAGTATTCACATCCTTGGGTGTGAATTACATGTTCAAGCCCTCTTGAAATACTTAGGTAAGTTTACTCCATTTTTGTTAGCATTATTAAGGTGACTTAGAGAGTATTTAGGTCCATCAGTTTGCATCTAGCTCCTTTTTTTTCTTTTTTGTAAAGGCCAACTCCAAATTGATCAGGGACACGGATGTGGCAGAATTAGCTTTTGTTGTGACAGCTGGCCCCGCACAGATCACAGATGTGGGCTTTATGTTGAAAGAAGGACTGTGCACAAAGTTCACTGCAACTATAAAAATAAGGTGGCCAGTCTCCCTGCTGGGAGTTGGGCTCTTGTGCCTTGAGCTCCCAAGTGTGGACCAGGAGACCCTTTTGCTCTGTGCTGACCCAGCCAGAATAAGAGGGCGTGGAGAAGAAACAGCAGAATGATCAATTGTGCGGCTTTCTTCTTATTTCATCAGAGCCTTCTCTAGTTACTCTGAACCATTAGTTATCCAACTCCATTTACTGTAGAAAGCATCTACATGATTAGTCCTTGGTAAAGTTTTGGATGTCCAAATTAGGAAATATGGAAGCACAAAAGCAAAGGAGCACAAGGAAACAGAAAACAAATACAGTTAGCTACAGGAAGAAGGGATTCAGCACACAAACTCCTTTCAGCTGGACTCTTATGAGCAAATGTTTTTCTGCCTTTACCTTAAAAATCCGTTTTAGATTTTATTTTTTTTTAAATTCAAAGCAATTCTGTTTGTTATGCAAATCTTATTATAACTTCCCTTTCTGCCACTTTAATATTTAATAAGAAAATATAATTTTGGATCTAAAAATTGTGTGTATGATATGCTTGCAGAGCAGCTATCTGCCTGCTAGATGGTTGTCCACTACCAGAGGGTCGTTAATTTATATAACCCCCCAATATTTAGGAGGCACTAAATGTATGAAATATTTAATGTTCTTCTGGGGACTTCTGCAAGCTATCATTAAGTAATCTATGAAAGATAAAAGGTGTGCTTGTGATTTATTATGGGGGTTTTTTTCCTGTTTTATATAAGAAAGGCCCAAAGGGTCCCTCTGTTTTGTATCTCTGGTTTTCTTCTAGAGAAGAGCATGTCTGTTTCCTTTTATTTTCCTTTAGAAAAAAACTAATTTCTTCCAGAGTATATGCATTATTGATGGTCTGGTAGAATTATCTCAGGGTTATTATAAGAATGGAAGCTGACTAACTGTCCAGGGAAGAAATATTTTTATTTTGACTGCTTAAAAGTTTAAAACAAACAAATAAAATCTCCAAGCTTTTGAACACCTGAATAAATATTTGGGAGAAAAGTTGCTGTTTGCCAGAACGTAGCAGCTTGCTCAGATAGATGGCTGAAGGAGCTTTAAGTGTATGTCTAAGACATCTAAGGACAGAAAAAGAAAACTGATGTTTTAAATGAAAGGAGCAAGTGGTAAAAAAAAATCTGAACACCTCTCCCTCTCATTTTAAAGTTTTCAGGCCTTTAGGGATTAAAAAAAAAAGGTGGACACTACTTAAAAGGTCATCTTTTATGTATTTTACCTTGGAAGTCTGTGTTATATATATTAGACTGATAAGCAAGATAGAATTTATGGTAGTAAATATTGACTAATTTGTTGAACACATATTGTAGTATGAAATGGACCAGGAGGCCACTGTTTCCTGGAAGTAAAAAAAAACCTCAGTTGCAACTTTTTTTTCCCCTCACCAGTTGTATAGATATCTTCATAATTTCTGTTCCACAGAACATGGAGGAGTTTGGACAACATCTTTTTTTTGCTATTAATGATGATGAGAAATTACTCTGGCTTTAGGGAACGATTCCATTTCTTTCTGCCAGAGGATTTTTGTTTTTATCAGGCCTTAGTCAAGCCACTGTGTCTTGCTGTGTAAAACCTGACTTTGATAAAGGATCAGTCTTGTTATGAGTGTTTTACTGGGGGTGATGCAGATGCACAAGGCTGAAGTGGAGGAAAGGGCTGAGAATGCTGCTAGGCAGAATCTATCTGGCAGTACAGACCAGGATTCTCCTCCCTTCCGAGGAAATAAGGTAACTCATAAAGTCACACCCTGTCCTTCAATTCCAGACAGAAAACAAACTCTAGATTCCTGCTTCTGTCTTGCTTAACTCTATGTATTTGGTTCATACTATGTTTGTAGGTATGTAATGTGTTCTGGGAACTGCTTCTCGATTACCTTAACATAGCTAGCCAATTTAATTGATTGATTCCCAGAGAAGCTTAGGGCACTATAAAAATTAGATATTTTTTCTTAAACTAATTTATAGAACAGAAAGCATTTTCCCTTAGATGTTTTTGGGGATTATAAAGTATTCTACTAGTGCTTTGTGATGGGCTGGTTTTGGTTGTTTTGTATGTCTGTATACTCAATGCTCTGTAGGATAAATGGTATCTGTTTAAACTATGAGAATTATCCCAAGTCCTCTGCTGCCTTTGGAGTAGCTATTGGAGAGTATTGAAAATCATTATCTGCTTGTTAAGGGATTTGTGCTTTTGGAGCAAGAGCATGTGCCTGCTGTCCTTGCTGAAGAACTGTGAATGACGTGAGTACTGTGCCATGGGTTAAGCCACAGGTAACTCACGCGTTGTTTCCATAGTTAAGAACCTTGCACAGTCTTAGTGCAATAAGGTGCTCCTTTGCACAAGCTGGTGGTTTATAAATACTATATAAATACCATGGGGAACATGCCTCTCAAGTGCTGCTTTATGAGAGAGAGAACAATCATGAGAAGGCATCGAGGAGAATGCAAGAATAGAAGAGGAGAAATGTGAATCTTTACTGCCTCAGCTCTTCCTCACATTGTTGCTGCTATCATTAGGAAATGGATGAAGGGGTGACACTTTTTTCCTGTACTGCTTTATGTTATTCAGGCCTAAGTTCATGCAAGGTTAGAAGTAGAAGTTTGACCTAGATTTCAGCAAATTGCTGTCACTAGAGCTGCATTTGATTACTCCAATGCAACCTTTCAGATTAGTGGTTCTGGTGAACACTGACACTAAATTGGGGAAAACAAACTTGCAAAATTAATGTAAAAATACTGTAATGCCTCCTCTGTGTGAAATTCATCATACCAGCATGCCGTGAAGGAAATCCTATGGTGGGTACCATATTTTTGGGCTCTGTTAAGGCTGGTAACTGACTAGAAAGCTCTCTTTCTAGGTACTTCAAGATAGCCCAGAATCCCAGATTGATCTTTTTAAGAAGCACAGGAAC
Source organism: Leptocoma aspasia (assembly GCA_013399835.1). NCBI lineage: Eukaryota > Metazoa > Chordata > Aves > Passeriformes > Nectariniidae > Leptocoma > Leptocoma aspasia. Next base: position 472,335 of record VXAX01001246.1, on the reverse strand, counting down.
AGGAGAAGAGTTTGGTGAGTTTAATTCAGTTGGTAGTTTTTGGCCTTAAGGGCTATCATCATCATGAATTTGGAGTGATCACTGAAGTGTATTTTCCATAGAGTATAGTGACTGTCCATTTTCTTTGAGGGAAAATGCCTTCGCTTACTTTTAGCTCCTGACTACTAGGAACCTGAATATTCTATATAGAAATTAAATTTTGTTCTTTCTATTTCTGAGCCAACTCAGAGCAGCAAACCCTCCCACCCTTATGCCTGGACAGTTCACATTTTGATCCTTGTCACTGATTTTCCAGTGCAAGTTCAGGTGGTGCTTCATGAAGCTCCCATGAAAATGGCTGCATGGAGCATGGAGAAGCTCAGTTGCAGTAATTACATCCCAGTAGCAGTGCTGCTATAATTGTAATTCCAATATGTAATTAAGGTGATATGGAACTATATTACTCACATGGGCCCTTTTTTCATTAGAAATGTGTGATTCTCAGGTGACCTAATCTAATATAGTCACTGATGCCTGCAACTGAGGCAGAAATGCCAATGTAGTCATAAAGACCTTTATGCTTGGTTCACTGAACCTGACACCATTTCACACTAACTTGTCTTTCAATCTAATCAGTCTGTACTAGAATTTAAATTCAGCATTTTTTAATATCTTGTCATAGTTTCTGTCTGGAACATTAGACACTGGTCTTTTTATTTCTTCTCTCGAGCAGGATGATGGCAACCAGTAAAGAGGTCAGTGACAATACGAGATTGTTTAATGATAGACAAAAGCAGCTACAAAAATTCTGTGACTTTCATATGTGGATATCTCTACAGCTGATCCCTCTTCTCCTCCAAAATAGTATCTGAGTAATGTGAGTGCTCTCAGAATTCTTTTTTGTTTTCCTGTTTGTTCATGAGTAAGGTTTGAACCCAGAATCTGAGCGTCCTTTAAGATTATATATATATCTGGTATTTTAAAATTGAGATAAAAATTGGATGGCTTAGGCTCAGATTTAAATTAGTTAATTAGTTATTGGTAATTTTCAGGCACTTAAAATTATTTATTAAGTACTTGAGATGTTTAAGTATGAACTCTTCTCTCCTTTCTAATCTCTTTCTTAACATGCTTGGAGAAGGAAAAATGAAGAATTATTTTCATTACAATACTGAGGTGTCCTATTGGGATAATTGTTTCTCTGGAAAACAACAGAAGGAATTTTCAGAGGGAAGCATTAAAATGGGATTTCTAAAAGTTCTGAACCAAGCAAGAAAAAATGAAATATAATAAAGATTCAAAATGTCTAATATAGGAGGTTATCTGAAAAACAAAGCAAAACATTGATTAAAACAAAATTCTTGAGTTGAGAAAGGTAGCTGTCCTGATTTGTGAATGTTTAGCCATAGCCCTAGTTTCAAAGTGGTCATGCAAACTCAGCTTTTATTGCATAACAATAAATTGCATAAAGATTCTAAGATAGCCAAATTCTGCAATTTGAAGCCCAGAATGACTTGTGCCACAAAAATCTTAATTCAGAGGTCATTGTTGCAGCTCTTGTATCTCTAATGAGCTATAGTTCAAGTCCTAAAAGCAAGTAGTGGTCTGAGTGGCTGTTATGAGGCACAAAAATAATCCATTAAAGTTGTCCTATGATAGTGATAAAAATATGTGTCAGACCCAGGCTGGTCAGGACCTGTGATTGCAATTTCTATATCCCAATGTTCTGTATGAAATTTCTCCTTTAAACTGTTATAGTTGTATTTCCTCATCCATGGGCTTAGAGTCAAAATTCCCTGCTTCTGTAATTCTTTGTTGGCAGTGCTGCTATTCTGAAATTTTATCTCAAGTAGTACCTAGCAACTCTTTCTCGCTGGTTTTGCTATGGTCCTGGCTAAACCTAGGCATTCAATTTTTCCTAAACACTCTTCTATCCTAGTTTAACATACGGCCATCTGCTTATTTTTCTCTTCTGTCACTATTGTTCTGATTTCTTTTTCAGCCAGGCTTTTCATTCTGTTAGCAATCATTCTGATGCATCTGAAATTCAGGTTATTGAGTAGCTTCTCCCCAGCTTGCCTGGGCTGCCTGGCACCCCTTGCTAACCCTGTGCTCCTGTTGATGTCTGCCCACCACTTTACAGCTTCATAAATCCACGTGTGAAATGGGAAGGAGTGGTTGTCACACCAAATCCACCCCAACATGTGTATCATGGACTGAAACATGCTTTGATAAATGTTTATGATGATGCCACACCAGGACACTGTGAGGACAGAGATGTGTCTGGGTCCTGGGAGGGGGGTCAGGTATAGGGAACAGGCCCTGCCAAGGGCTGTGTTTCAGGTGGCTTTGTAACACTTTCCACTTGGTCATTTTTGCCCTTCAGTTTCTATGTAAATCTGCATTATTTACAAGCATTCAGAACCACTTGTGAACTGGAACTGAAAGGTGAAAGTCTTATTTACAATTTGTCATAATGCTGTGTGCTGATGATGAGCCTTTTTCTCTTGTTTCTCCCCTGTGTTCCCAGATAAGATGAGAATCACTGTACACAGTGTGCTAGGAAGTTGAGAGAGTTAATGACTCATCCCACCATGCTCTGAACATTACGAGTGCTTGGAAGGGATTTTTGTCTTTGTATAAAGATTCTGAATTTCTGATATGAGTTGAAGGGTTCAAGCAGATATTTTGAAAAGCACCTCTTTGTATCTAAGTCATGTATTCCTAGAGTTTTATGTGGCTCTTGTTGCAAAGTTTATTGGAAAAGTAGTGGGAGGACTGCCCCCATTTAAGTTGCCTGAGTGGTAGAAAGGGCAAAGCTTACAGTGTTTTCAAATGAGCACAGCCAAAATTCTGCTACTTGACTTGGGCCTGCTTTTGTTTGGTGAAATTGCAAATAGAATATGAAAATGTTTCTTGTGAAAGAAACTTTAGGAATTGTTGTATTTGATACTTTTCCTTTTTAAGTAGAAACAATATAAAGAGCTTAATTCGGAACAGAATAAATCTCAGTGTTGTTGCTGTGTTTGTATAAAACTACACTGCTCTGTTCTACATTTGCTGTTAAACTGTTTATAATAGTTAAAATGTCATTCCAGGGGAGAGTTTGGCTTAGGACTTCTTTTCTTAGGCAGAGAAACCCATTTTATTCCATGTATGGACCTGGTCTCTCAAAGCTATTTTAGTGAGTAGCTAGAAAATATTTTTTAGTGAGGCATGATTTCATTTGTGTTTACATGCATTGGCCAATTTAATGAGGGAGCTACACTGTTCTGCAATTCTGCTCTGCATTGTTTCAGGGAAAAAAAAACCAGGAATTTTTAGGTGCAGGCTGGATTATGTGTTTTTAAACACTTTTTTTAAAACCACATTTGAAATCACTGTATTCTCATTCTAGCTACTGAAGGATGAAAGCCTTCTGTGCCTAGAAGAGACTCTGTTAAAAAAATTACATCCCCAGTTGGTGTTAATCAACATTGCCTTTAACAGAACCAAGCCATTTTTAAACCATTGCAGGCACTGATTCCAGCTTTCACATCTCAGCCTTCAGAAAAGCATTAATTTCTCGTGTTAAAGCATGGTGACAGGAGAGTGAAGAGGATCCACTGTTCTACAGTGGAATCAAAAAGCTTTCATCCTTTGGACTATATTGTGGCAGATCTGCAAAAATCTGATGTAAGGATATGGGATAGAACTGTACTACTCTGGGAATGGCAGCTGGGTATTTGCTCCCAGGGCAGCTTCCCAAAGGGAAGGATCCCCAAAGTGCGGTAAGGAAATTATATATGTTTGACTGTATTTATATTTTGGCACTATTCAATGCTTAAAAAATAATTTTCTGTCTTTTTCTGTTTGAGGCACTATTTGGTGTTTGTTTAGAATCATCCCTAGTAATAATTTATACGATGTGATCTATTACCTTGGAGGTAATGTTATAAAAGTGGTGTTTATGTATAGTAATACTGGGTATAATTAGAAATAGTAGTCTTTTATGCCATTCAATCCTCCTTTGAAAGTGCAGAATCTGTAAGTAGCAAATGGTTATGCTAATAAGGCTGCCCAGTCTCCTCCATATGTATTCTAGAAAGTCCTTTATTCTTCTTCCAGGGAATTTGTCTCTGGAGTTAAAGGGCAAATTGCACCTCTGACAAGATATGCAGCCTTTGTGTTGAGACTACTGACTGCTGACACCCATTGTTATAATCTTTATACTTTAAGTGACCTGGAGTCAGATTTTCAAAGTATTTATTTGCTTAAGAGCCATTAGACTCTAAATGGGATTTCAGACTTGCCTAAGTAAATTAGAATCCTAATTCACACTGTAGATCTTATTAGGAGACTTCGTGTATCTCCAGGTGCCTAAACACCTTTGTATAGAGGCCTGCTGGATACTGGGAACTAGCCTGGAAGCATCCCTCAAGGCCTTGGCAAAACAATAGCCAAAGCACAACAGACTTGGCAAACTTTTGAAATTAGTAATTCAATTCAAATTACTGAAGAAGAGGTGAAAGGCTTTGAATTCATTATTGATGTTTGTTTTTCAAAGTGCTGTGAGTCACCAGTTTGTGAGTCCATGTTTCAGTGCTGGGCTGGAGTGGATGTGAGGCTGATAGGATACATATGTAGCCTGTACCACTTCCAGCACCAGCTGGGCTTAGTCTGGAGCCATTTCACACTTCTTCTATTGATAGGAATAAAGACTTACAACAGACATTAGCAACTGTAAGAGAAATCCGTGGTTGATATCTCATCAGCTTGAACCTTAGTATCTCCTCAAAACACTGCCATTCCTTGGATTACTTTTGTTTAGCTTGGAGTTCTTGCAAATTTGTTTTTTGGGCACACGTTCAGTAGACAGTCCTTTAGGGAACTTCTGTTTGTTTCCAATGAAGTTTCTTGAACATTTTTAAAAATTATTCTTTAAACTTACTACTTAGCTTCATCTTTCTCCTAGCAGAGAAATGAGAAAACGTGCAAAAACTTCAGAAGCTGCAGAATTGGGTCCTGTAAATCCTCAATAGGTCTTCAAAAATTCAGCTGTGCAGCAGTGTGATTTTTAGCCATTTTGAAATTCAGAGCTTTGGAGACATTTAGGTATATGATGATTATCCATTTTATATATCTCAGAGAACTGGCATTAAGTTCTTAACAGTCAATTGAGAAGGTTCTTGCTCAAGGGAGAAGTTTGTTTTCAATCATATGGCTAAATTCAGCTAACTTTTAAATTCATCGGTCCTTGACTTTGGTGTTATGTGCACTTATATCAGAATTAAAATTTGTACAGATTATGTGGGTTGAGAATCTTGTGACCTGTTGGGATATCACTTTGGGCTCTGTTCACATACCAGTGTTAGGTATGCAATATAGACATTATGTTTACTCTCCTCCATTGGTGGAGTAAGGACACAGGCTTTTCTTGAATTTTGGGTGATCTTGAACTTAAATGCACAGTAGTCACAACACCAGAGTTGGGCACATAATAAGGGGAAGTCTGAGCAATGCCATTTATCTCAAGGCTGAACAAGTTTGAGAGAGACTGATTTTTCTCTGATTCATGTGTTGACCATTCAACAAAGTTGTTTAAAGTGAGCAGTGAATTCCAAGGGGAATGTTTTGGTGGTCTGTCTGGATATTACATTTTCTAGCATCACACAGTGGTCATTTCTGCATTCTCTTTTAAGACTTATTTGAGGATTAATGCAAAGCAATTTCTCAGAAACACTGTTGAGGGGAATTTTTCTTTATTTACTTCTAAATGTCAAATATTTGATTTTCTCTGTGACCCTTGGAAATTATTACATTGTCAAATACACATGGAATTTACTGGATGCTGAAGAACATTTATCATTAAAAGTGGTAAAGGTAGAGAAGTCAAGAGAAGTCAGAGAAACCTTTATTAAGATGTAACAATATCATAGTAGAGTAGCTCTCAGTAATAAAGGGTAGCTGTATATACCCCAGGGGTGGACCACATGGTAGAGCCTTTTGTATTTGTTGTGTTCTGAGAGCTGATGGACAAAGTCTTTTAATCTGAAGCAGCAGAGGTTCATATTTCTAAGTTAAAGTGTTTTGTCTGGGAATGATATTCCTAGCATATTCTTTTCATAGGACAAAGGAGGATAATGAGTAGCAAAACACAATGAAGTGTTATTGGTTAGGCACATTGGTGTTGAGAGAAGCACACCGTGTCATAAAATTTAAGCCCCAAATTCCAAAGAGCTATTTTGTCTCAAAAGTTAAGTTTGAAATGTCAAGACAAATTCCCTTGTTTATTTTACTGGGAATTTCACAGGTGCTGAAAGGCATGAGATTCTTAATAACAGTTAGGCTCCTAAGTGCCTTGGACCTCTCTGAATATCCTGAGTGGAAAAAGTCAATAACACTTTTCTGAGAATATACCACATGGAGAGGACAAAACACCTGTTTTTGGGCAGTGGTTAGCAAAGGCTGTAAATACAGCTGGGAAAATATTACTGTGTTCATAGTTGTAATGGCATGCTGCTGTCACTTGAAAATGCTGAAGCTCTGTAGTAAGCTATTAAATGGAAGTCCATTAATATCCCCTTTAAAGTTTTTCATTCCAGGTTCTTAAATATATCTGCCTCCTTTTTTTGCTATGATAGACAGTTTTGTTTTCTGCTCACTTGCATACCAACTACAGTTAGTTAATGAATATTTAATTTCAGTTTATGCAGAGACTTTTGTTATATAGGAAAATACATTGTACAAGAAAAGTTTCAGACCCATTCTCACACTAAAAAATGAAAGTCTGAATGTTTATTGTAAGCCTGCTTCTGGAAATTTTGCAGTTTATTCTAGTTTTAGTAACCTTTGACATGGTTAGATGTGGAAGCTCCATGTTAACTGTTTTTTTACTGTGACTGTTATAAGGCAAACTGGTGGTAAGATTATTAAGCATGCTAAATGGGGAAGAAACAAATATGATGGAAAAGGTTGTGATGACTGATTCCTAGGCTTTAAGTCTTTAAGACGTGTTTTTTTAGGGGCAACAATAGATTCCATCTTTTATTTGTGCCTAGTCATGTGGAGGCAGGAGATAAACCAAGTACTAAAGGCTTAGAAATAAATATGAGCAGAAATTAAGATTGTGTAGTATCTGATGCAAGTACAGGTAGATGAAGGGTAAACAAACCATTAGAAATATGGAAGTGTATCTTTAATGCCTAAGCCCTCAGATGAATGTGTCCTTCAAGATGGTTTCTGTTTTGTATGAGCAAAAGGTTGTGCTGTGGTGTAACTAGTCCAGTTCACTGTGTATCAGGCATCAGGTTGCTTGTTGGTAGGGATCTTGAATTAGTCCAAAGTCCTCACAAATAAGATATTCGATGCTCAGACAAAGAAAGTATTTTGGTAAATGACATTGCAGCTTGAGAACAGAATAACTCCTGTGTGTGTCTGCTAGGTTAGGTGATACGTGCAGTGTTGCAATCTGTCCATTTGATAGCATGCTTTGAGTGTTCTAAATATTATGTTTATTTGTTTGACAGGCATTATGCTTTCCTATTGAGAGCTCAAATGATTCACTGGCAGTAGCAATTCATCTATAATAGTCTACCTTGGACATTTTTTTTCCATTAAACATGAACTAAAATGATTTGTTGGGGAATCAGAATGAAAAGCCTTTTGGATTTAAAACACTTAAACCAAAATAGCTTTGCACACAAGATCCTTTGCAACGTGTCTTTTCAGCACTTTTTGTAGCACTATTCCCAGAGATGAACTCACTAATAAGAGACAGGGACTGTAAGATAAGAGTCTAAAACCTGATCAGATACCTCAGTGTGAGCTGTGGGAAATGTGTGTATCATGGAAAAAACAGCTTCTCAAAAGAACACCAACACCAATAAAAAAAGCCCTATTGTTGTGAAGATCTGTGGATATTATTCTTTGTGTAGTGCCAAGAACAAGATCCAGAGTCAGGAAGCGGTATTCAACTTTATTTGTTATCTTAAAGTCCATGATATCTTCTCTGTAGAGACAAAGTCAAAGAAAAAGAGGCTAATTTTCTCAGTAGCTTACAGACTTCCTCAAGACCTGTTTTCCCCAGGTCATTTAACTTAACTGCTCTATGACTGCTAAAAGTGAAATGATAAACTGTCTTTTACTGCAGCCTGGGTGTCTACAAAGGGTGGTGAGGATGAAAGTATGTTGTATATCCTATTTCCATATAGCTGCATTTGATGGATGTGGCACCTCATAGTTAGGAAATAAGAAGACATTTTATTACACTATTCATATTACAGTACTGCTGGTAGGACACAGGACCACAGCCTCCATTTTTCAGGCTCTAAACAGAAGTAAATTTAGTTCTTGCCCCAAAAAGCTTACATTTCAAACAAATGTTGTAGTGTAGAAAAATTTTATCAGTGGTTAAATGAAAGTATCTTTTTTTATCTGCCTTATTGAAGGATCATGTAATGAAGTATAAGCTTGAGAAGTGGAAAGCAATTTTCACTGAGCCTTTTACAGTGCTGTGTAATTCTTCGTTATGACACTACTGAGAGGTTTCTTGTACTGTCAAACCATAGCAATGGCTGCTACTGAATGTCAGTTTTCCAGACCCCTTCCAATTAATTTATTCTCACTTTATTTGACATCTGCATCCTGGATCTAAGTTTATCTACATGTTAACCATCCACCATCCACAGCAGAGGTGTTCTTAAAGTAATGTGCTGTATCGGTTCAGCAGTACGCTGGATGTATTGTGGGTTTGGAAAAAAAAAAGAAGGAAAAAACTTGACCCCAAACCCTCTGAAACAACTTGATTTGGAAGTCTTTCCTCATCTTGTTATGGTGGTTCAATTTGCAATATACATGAGCATACATGTTACAGTGTGTGCAGAGCCACAGGACAGATAAAATTATCAGTTGAAATCTGGTTGTTCTTGTAGAATCAATCTTGCACTGCATTTTTCAGTGTCTCATTATGTATATATTTAGTGACTTGTGCAAGTTATTCAGAAAGTTTCCTTCCAAGGAAGCTGAACTCTGCTCTTCACCACAGGGTCCTTCAACTTACCTTTGTGACAAATATGGCCTCTGTCGTTGCACCTTCCACCATCTTGCTGCCAGTAGTCTCTGTTTATTTGATGGTCTCTTCAGCTATAATTGAATAGATCATGTTGTAAAGTGGAATCACCTTCTTTACATTTGAAGACTGGTTCCAGGTGCCCATGTGGGTGTGATGATAAGGATTTGGGAGGTGGTATGAACTATAACTAAATTAGAAGCTCTGTTCCTGTGTTTCTTCATCTATAAAAATAGGAAACTTGTTATATGCTTTGGTTCAGTCATAAAATAGAGCATGTGGGTGCAGTAGGAAAAGCTTTTATTTTCTTAGCTTCTGAACTAAAAAATTGTGAGCTTAACCTCTTTTTTATTGTTGTGTTTCTTATTTAGCTTTAACATAGCATGGCAAAACCAGGAAACATCCATTGTAGTGGCTGGCCTAATCTACAGTAGCATTTCTCTTCCCTAAAGTGCTCTAGTGCTCACAGTGATGATAGATAGCTATTGGTAATTTAATTGGTGTCTCGTGTCCTCTCATTGTCACCGTGCCTGGATTTTTTGGTAGTCCCATCTGGTGGCTATGGGCACTAGGGTTAATAGGAATGCAGGCATGGCTGGTCTGGGTCAAATCCCTCCATGCTTTAGTTTGTTAACCTTTCCAATGGCCTCCAGGATGTGATATAAAGGATATAGCAGTTAAAGGTATCTTTCATTATCACGGACTAATTAGAGCTGTCCTAACTTCCTGAGGGAATATGTAATGATATCCAGTAGAATACAGAATATTGAAGCCAGGCAAAAGTTATTAGGCTGTAAAGGAGAAAATATACTTCTTTCTGCTCCTCTGTTCTTTAGCTCCTTCTTCTATCTTCATGAACTGTAATCTGGATGAAAAACAAAGCTTGGGGAAAAAAAAGAGAAAACACTCTCCATTCTCTTGAGCCGGCCACTTCGCTCCTAGAGGAGACTAACAGTGTTTTCTTTCTCACTGTAGAAGTGTGACTACATGGCACCCCTCCTTTTTCAAATTTGGAGATTTTTTGCTTCTTTTCTCCCTTCATTTTTGTTTTATTTCTCACTTGCATCGCTGAGTCTGGTGCTATTTTGCCTGCATCTCTAAAATTAAAATAGGCTTTGTGCTCATGAACTTCTGATGGGAAGTGATGACAAGTCCTTGATGAGGGCACCATTGCCCTTGTCCTCATGAAATATTTTATCCTTTCTGATATCATTGAACTGCCGCTGGATGCCTGTTATGTTTGTGCAGGAACACCTCACAGTGATATCTGTAGTTATGCTGAACATGGTTTCCTCCATTTCATGGGAATAAAATGATGCTTGTGCATTATTAAAAGAGCCTAGCAAGATTGCTGGGGAGACACTGTGAAATGAGTATATAATAATATTTATGTAATTAATGCCCTGAGATTTGGATGAAAAATACTGCTATTTTGCAATCATAATTTTCAGTTTCTGGCAGCCTCAGAGTAACAAGGAAACTGTAAATTGCACTTTAATGTCCCTGTTGTCTCTGATAGGAAAGGTTGACAATTTTGGCTGTCTTGATGTGACAATTAGCTGGGATCTAGTTGTGATATAAGCATAGAATCACGTTCAAGTATAATGCCATTGGTGTGTTCTTCCAAGGATGATGTATGGCAAGAAACTTACTTTATTTCCCCCCCCGCCCTTTTATTTGAGAAAAAATGAAGGATATTCAGAAAAGTAGCCAGAAGAGAAACAAACTGTGTGTGTTCCTCTGATTCCCCCCTCCTATGACCCTGTCCAGGTCAGATAGCAGGTCAGGTACCAGGCACTCTGAAGGGACTAATGTCTTGAGCTTTCATTGTACTTCTCAGCGTGGACTACCAGATTTTTTTGAGCTGTCAGTGGCTACACTGCTGTCCATAGCTGTGCTAGCAAAGTAATCAGGGAAGGGGACATGTACCTACAATTCCCTCTTCTTTGACCTTCAGAAATGTATATACAAGTTGTAGCCCCTTCTGAAAACCCTTTCCCTTTGTGGAGGAACATAATTTGTCCTTTCCATAACAGGGTTGAACTGATCATAGTACCCTTGACCTGGCTTAATTTACACTCTCGTAAAACAACTGAATAAAGTTTAGTCCATCCATTTGGAGGATCCATTAGATCCTCCAAAGCCAATGCCACCAAAAGTCTACGATTCTGTGGTGCTCAAAGACTACCAAAATAATCTTAATTCTGTAGTGTGTCCCCAGTGTGGGACTCCCAGCCCTCTCCAGTAGCCTGAACATGGTGTGTTCCTACTGTGCTGTTCTCCTGAGAGCTGGGTTCATGTATGGGGAAACGAACATGAGTTGTAATGGTCTGTGTGATAGCAGATAACAGTTTGCAGTTGTCACCTAAGAGAGCCCTGTCCTTTGGCTCCCTTACAGAAAAGAGAATGAGAAGATGAGGGGAAGAGCTAGTTGTTGGTGACCTAGGTGGGTAGTCAGGACTCTCTGGAAATGGGCTGTGTGGACTACAGGCCAGAACAGCCAGCTTAAGAGAGTTGCTGCCAGGTAGGAAGTAAGTTGTGGAGGTTTGTTTCAGAGGAGGATGGTATGAAATCCTAAGCAGACTTGTCTAGAGAATCCTTACAGGTCTTAAGCTATGCCTTGTACAGAGTGATTACTTTTCAAAGGTTCTCTGCAGCCCAGCTCAGGATATTTTTCCTTCAGACCATATTTTCAGGGGGGTTGCATTCCATACCATGATAATAGACAGCCTCAATCCTTTTGGTCCCAAGAGATTTTCTGGGAGAGTTTCTCAAGTGAATGATTTACTGTCTCCTGCCCTGTTCCTTCTCCAACAGAGCAGAAATTTAATGACTCTAGAGCTAATGCACTCCAGTGTCTCTGGATGGAGACAGCAACATTTTTGCCAATGTAGTTTTGGAGCATTATTCTCCCTTTCATTTCTAACACTTTTTGGGATGCTTCTAACAGAAATCATGACCTTAGAAGCATCTGCTGGAAACTAGTCAGTCTAGACACAATGGAGAGATGAATTTTACTCTTCATGCCATGGTACCCTCCCTCTGTGAATCTGGAGCAGTTTCCTATGTGTAAATAAATAGAGAGTAGGTCATCCTCTGGCTTAATATGAACCGTATCTGTCTTGTCTTAATCAGACCACTGAAGTGCTTTTATTTATTAAATTGTATCCTAATCAGTGGCTACTGTTTTATGTCAAAAGATTTAGGAACAAGTTTCATATGTCATTTCATATCTGAAACTTTCAAAAATTCTCTTACAATGAAAAAAAAATTACTTATTTCTTTACATTACTGTAATACTGTAGTTTTTTCTTCACAAATTTCTTGCTTATATGAATATAAAATTTCTCAGTTGAATATCCAGTGTTGTGATTATAAGGACTATATTATTCTGGCATAGAATTCATAGGATTTCTTTGAGTGACAAATAATTGACTCTGTACTGACGTGGACGAAAGGTGTCAGTTCTTGGAATTGGTGCATTTCCATTGCATGGGGTAAAAAGCAAAATCTGCAAATGTAAAATCTAGATCATGTGGGCTGTATTCCTGTGTTATATTTGTACTGAAATTTGTTTTACCTGAAACAATTTAAGGAATTACAGAAATTACAACACTTAAAGTATTAATGATATTACATCTAATTCTTAATAAGTATTAAAAATTAAGTTGATGCACCTGGTGGATAGGTGACCCCCCTGGTGGATGAGGGGAAGGCTGTGGGTGTTGTCTACCTGGACTTCAGCAGAGCTTTTGACACCATCTCCTGGAAAAGCTGGCAGCCCACGGCTTGGACAGGTGCACCCTTTGCTGGCTCAAGAACTGGCTGGATGGCTGGGCCCAGAGGGTGGTGGTGAATGGTGGCCACTAAGGGTGTTCCTCAGGGGTCTGTACTGGGCACAGTCCTGTTTAACATCTTCATTGATGAGCTGGATGAGGGGATTGAGTCTACCATTAGCAAACTTGCAGATGACACCAAGTTTCAGGGAGAGTGTTGATCTGCTGAAGGGTAGGAGGACTCTGTAGAGGGACCTGGACAAGCTGGATAGATGGACCTAATTCAGTGATACAAGTTTAACAAGACCAAGTGCCAGTAACACCATAAACTACTATACTTGCTATACTTTCTGTAAACTGGTGTAAAGCCATTGACTGAAGAAAGTACTCTAACTGTACTTGTTGAGAATTCAGTCTTTTAAACCTATACGTACTCCAATTAATGCTGTTAATATCATAATAAGTTATCTTAATTACTTTTTAAAACATTCTCTTAGTTTTCTAGATGGCACCCTGGATATGATGGGAACTTCCCCAATGAATTTTGCCTTCCATGGGCTGATAAGAATCTGTTTATTAAAGGTTTTAAATCCTCTCTTTTTATATTCATGTTCTGCTTTGGCCTTGTTTATTCATGACTGAATGCCTCTGATTATTTTAGCTGTCGTGTGTTCAGTATTTGATGCTTTGCATAGTAGAACTGGAATAAACTGACTGGGCTGTAAGATGTTCAGTGTGTACTTAAGACAATGACCACTTAGCTGTCTCATTTCCTTAGCAATATTTTAAAAATTAATCATAGAGAGCAGTGTAAGCCAAGAAAAATACAGTGGAAATAGATTTTTCTTCATGGTGTTTTGCTTGGACTCAATATTTCGATAACTTGGTGCAGAACACAAAACAACCAGAATGACTTGTTCATGTGACTGAAATTTGGATGAGCAGCAATACAACAATTCTTAAATATGCAAGGCTAAATTTGTTGAGTCTGTTTCTTGGCCTTTGATGAGATTGCAGTAAACAGATGTTTAATACCAGTGGCAGAATTGCACATGCTTCCCTTGGGGTTGGAGAGATGGCCACTCATTTGATAAACCCCATGCAGAGGCAAAGGTATAGACTTCTAAGCAGCTGAAGCAATGGCCTCTGTGTCAGGGAGATTACCAAGTTGCTGGTCTCTTTCTGAAATAATATATTGGTATGTTTTGTTTTGGTTTTTTTTGGCTTAGTTTGTCTTTTTTTCTGACAGGCAATCAGTCAGTCTTAACTGAGTAGCTGTGAATGAATGAGTCATGGGATCAACTAAACTTGAAGATGAGCATTTAGGCTGTTGTTTGTAGTTTGTTTGAATACTTAGTAATACAGCAGGGAAGGACCGGGGGAATTTTGATCTTACCTGGTGTGGAATTGACTGGGTTTTGGGGAGAGACAGCATGTCACGTGCATGCTGGCTGCTTATAATCTGAACACCATGCATTTAAACCCTGAATGGGTGAGATGCCTGGGAGGGAGGACTCTGAAGCTCACTGAGGCTGGATTGCCTGTGTGCAAATTAAGACAAATCTTTAGCAAGGTTACCTAGTCACTGCCTTTGCCAGGTCACTGCCTAGTCACAGACCTTTGCCAGGCCATGTTTCTCAACAGTTATGCCTCAGCTGAGTAAATACACCCTTTGAACAAGGACCAGATTTGACAACTGAAATAATGTTTGTCATGCTTTTGGGCTCAAGCACAAACCAAAGCCCTAAAACATGTATCTGAGATGTCACCAGTCAGTCTTGTTTCCTAAATGAATGGGGTTTGTGTTCTGTGCTGTTGTAGCTTTTCAAGTGTTCTCTATATCCATGTTCCATCCTCTATATCCTCTTTGTTCCATGTACATTTTTTGTTATCTTCTTGGGCCTTTTTTATTATTGCTTGGTCTTTTATACATCAGGATGAAAAGAATATTCAATTCTGCCACTCTGGTGTGGTGTCATTTCCATCTTTAATTACACAAACTCTTTGCATAAGGTTGTTCAATTATTTGTGTTGTGGTAGTGTCTTGTCTGAAGGTCTGCATGGATTTTCACAAATGCAAAGGTGTGTATTGCCACTAAAACCTTAGACCTACTTTGGCCTATCTTGCTTTTCATGTAGAGTGAATATGAAATTCATATATGTATATATATATGTGTGTGTATATATATATATATATATATGGTATAGTTCCATTGGTTTTGAAAGCAGATTATAGTGCACTCGAGAGTCAGAAAAGGCATAAGCCTATCTGCTTCACTGAGTTATTCAATATTGCAGCTGGAGATGGGGAGGCCATATGCAGAGTGTTGTCCCTCCATGACACAAAAGATTTCATTTGGCTGGGGCTGCCTCAAGCTGTCACAGGTGTTCTTCTTTCATTTACAATAGCTCCATTAAAATATAAATGACTGCATTTATTACATCAGCTCTTTTTCTTTCTTTGGAATACCCCAGCTAAAGTTACATTACACATAACAAATGTCCTTGCTCCCTTGACAATTAGTTTAATTACTGATGTAGGTGGGTAAAAGATCTATTGCGTCTGAGATGTTAATTTTGTCATGCTTTAATTAAGAGGTCAAGTGTGAAAGGCTGCAGAGTACCTCCCACTTGAAGATGCTGAATAGAATAGTGGGGGTAGAAGGCACTGATATTATGAGGCTTTTACTGTCTGTAGGAGTATCAGCTTTCCCTGTGCCTCATTACAATGAGGCAGGCATCTGGAAATAAATGCCAATTTCTATTTGCTCATTGTATTTTCTACCGTTAAAGGCATTTTCTGTCCAGAGTCTTTGAAGCTCCAAAACAGCTTGTCTCTTCTTTTAAAGATGATGATCACTCCTCCATCACTCACCACCAGTTTCCATAGGAAATGTCAGAACTGTTTGAAGTCTGTTTGAAGAACTGCAAGTATCCTATGCCCCTGTGCGCTGGCTCAAGAGGGGATGTGGGGCATGTGTTCACCAGAGGACCTCAGGTGCTACCATCTCTGAACATGTAGTTGTTTCTTGCTTATGTCTCACTGTGAGCATGGACAGATTTCTTTTGGCATTTAGTTTGAAAGTCTTGTTTCTAGCTAACTCCAAAAACAAGGAAATGGACTTGGAAAGGATTCAGGGAAAAAACGGAGCAGGCAGAAGGGAGTGTCTCATAACAAGATTAGAGAGGACTAGACAGTAGGAATTCCTTCCAGTAGGGCATCTGGGACATTTTCCACTTAGCTTGTGTTTGTCCCAGCAGCTGGAGCAGCAATGGCATAGATAAGAGCAGGTGTTCATTGGCTAATGTTTAAAGGTTTTCTTGAGACTGACTTACTGCACTTTCAGAAAGACTAAGTGACCAAGTGAAGCAGTACTGTTGCTCTCTGAGCAGCTTTAAATATGACAGCTAATGATTTTTATTAACTCCTTTTTCATTGTTTACACTCTATGTGAATTGCTGATTCATTGAGATGTTCTGTGATATGGAAAGTATCTTTTCAGAAAATTTCTTCTTGGATTTTTTGCTGCTGTTTTTTCTTTTCTGTGGGAGTCATTTTTCTTGCTTTTAAAGGATAATAACAGTTCAGCTATGCCACTGACTTCTCTGCATCCCTGGAGAAAGATTGGTGTAATACTGGAAAAACACAGAGTTAAATATTAACGTCCACTACTGAATGTTCCCACTGAAAAAATCAGGAACGTTTCCAAGCAGTGAAAGCAGACTTTCCTTTCCTGTAGTCAAGTTTTGCTGCTTAACTTTTAAATTACAGCTTGCTTGGTAATTGTAAATGGTTAAAAACTAGAAATTTGGAATCCTCTGTTTCTTAAGTGCTTTCACCCAGGCTGCTTCTTGCTTCCAGGTGATAGGGGAAGAATCTCATGTGGTGAATTAGTGCTGAAATGTATAATAAGTTTTTCCAAGGTAAGAGACTTTTTTTTTCCCCTTCCCTTTGTACTTCGTCTTGCAAATAGAAGTTCCATTCTTGCTCTTTTGGTCATAAATGTTATCTTAATAAATGTTGTGATTTGAGATTGATGATACAGTAGCTCCTTAAGGCAGAAAGCATACTCAGAATTGGTGTTCTTCCTGGGTTATGAATGCACATAGCTGCCCCTATTTGTACTAGCTGAGGACCTAATCAGCTAAGGCCACAAATGTAGCGTTTCCTCCTGCTGACTTGAAATGTCACCACCAGTCTCTGCTGAGATAAAAAATGTGCACAAAGGAAATAGTTTTAAGGAAGAGGAGGATTCTTTCACTTTTAAGAGTTTCATGTGTTTAGAACGTGTGTTTATTCTGTCTTGCTGGTTGTGTTGGGTGTCAAGACTTCTGCCTCAGGGCACATTCCACTTGGAATCCCTGCTCAAAGTGTTCTCAAGGTGTTAAAGCTCTAATCTTTGTAGAGGGCTCAGATATCAGCTGTGGTAAAGTAGGAGCAGTAAAGCCCAGAAAGGGCTAGATTGGTTAATGTAATGTTTGTAGGGTGGTATTGCTGAAGCTTCTTTCTGTATGTGTAAAAACTATGCTTGATGATATGGACTTAATCCTTCAGAAATAAAATCATGCTTTTTGTTTTAAGTCTGATTCACTTCCATTTACGCAATTGCATCCCAAAGCAAGAGTGGCCTTGGCATTTGCATGAGGCACATGCTTTTGCCCACGAACAGCCAGTAGGATAAATCAATAAAAATAAGCCATGCAAGGCATGAATTGCTTAGAGATTCAAGAGACCTATTATGCTATCTAGCCCTCCTACGTGCTAGTGAGGAATTGCTTCAACTGGACGTGCTTTAAAGGACAGATGAATAGCTGAGTAAAACACAGGATCCCATTTTCTGTATGATATGGCTTTTATGCTTCTGGTTTTACATGTACATCTAGCTTTGAACCTCATAAGCAGCAATATGCCAGAGAAATTTTTTCCAGGCTCTTTGACTTAAAGTGTAACAGTGGTCTGAACAGAAACTGTTCTGATTGCACAGATGTGCAGTTTTGCTGTGGAGTGATTTTTATCTCATCAAAGGAGAACAAGAAGAAAGGCAAAAATCTGTGAGTATGGCTGTCTATGAGAGCGTGTGTGAGTACGTGTATTTGACAGAGTGAGAGGTCTGTCTGTGTTAGATCAATTGTGAGAATAAATTCTACCACTCTGCCTGGCCTTAGGAAGGTATTTTACAAAGGCAACCCATTGGGAAGAGAACAAAGGCCTCGCTGCATTGTGGCTGTGCGTGACACACTGGGAATGCTAAAGCCAGCTCCCATTTCCTATTAAAGTAATGTCCAGCATGTTCATGAAACACAGACAGTGATGCAGTGTGATTCAGCTCATTGGGAGCTGATGCATCTAGTTCTGACACAGAGAGAGAAGATCTCTCTCTGTGGTCAAAAAGGCAGAAAAATATGTTGGTGCTGCTGTTCTAAGGAGCTTCATCTGGTGATTGGACAGAGAATTGCAGGCACATTTGTTTAATTGCTTTTATTTTTTGCATTATTCCGCTTTTGTCTTTTATTGTTTTCTTACCAATATTTGAATAGAAAAAGAGCTCTGTGGTAAATTATGTCCATGCCCCACTTCTTTCCAGACTTGACATGTTTATATATACAAAGAGTTATGAAGGAATTAAAGAGAGGACCAAAGAAGCTCAGGAATTCTTTCGTAAAGCTTGCCACATTTTTAATAAACGGGCATATAGCAGAGGGAGTGAAATCTGTTGCTCAATACCATAATAGGCAGTGCAATGCTTTTGCGTCTCTCTGTCATCCTTAACAGACAAATTTATTTTTGGCAATGAGACATTTATCTCTTTCACATCTATTAAAAGTCAATTCTAGTGTCAAAAATCAGTTGGAAATAACATGAAGAAGTTTAATGGTGAAATGTGTTCCTTTTGGATGCTTGTCACAGCTCCATCGAATCCCGGGGATCCTTTTTCACTTTGTTTTGGTGTATTTTTGCTGTGGTGCAACATGTGTTTCCAGATGATTTAGCTGTTTGTTTAATTGCTTTTATTTTTTGCATTATTGAGAGCATCATATAATAGTGTGACTATTTAGACAATGTAAAGAAGCTCAAAGAAATTACTTTCAGGACAATAATTAACATACCATCATTTAAAATAATTGTTCTCCAACACTTTTCTGTGTGTGGATCCTTTAGGAGTTTTTGTTAGTGGCAGATCCCTCCCTATATGACTTAAATCTATTGAAAGCAGGCTTTCTTTTCTTCATGGTCATTCTTGAAGCAGTCCACCAAAAAACATGTATAAATAGCAACTGGTTGGACTCCTCTAATGCCGTAGAGAAGGAGACCACAAAAAAGTAATTGTGGTAAAATAATACTATTAGTCAGAAAATATGGGCTCTGCATGTATTTCTGGTCCTGACACAATTCAGTTAAGAAAGTATTTTCACAATTGTGGACTGAGTACTTAATGTCATATTTATGCAGGTAAGCAAGCAGACCACTTTGCTTAATCTGTCCATAGAGAAGCTTGTGTGGGTGCTAGATGAATGCAATGGGGCTTTTGTAGGCATTGTTTTGAATGCGGTGGGATTTATTAGATGCCTTTCAATGGGTTTTCAAACAGTTGTATAGCATTCTGCAGGTGGAATGTAATTTTCCCAGCAAGATCTGAAGTACTTGACAACTGGTGAAAAAACAACTCTCTCCTTTTAGGTTTGTACGTATGATTCCTTTAAAGAAGCTGCCTGGTGCCTTTATGCACCTCCATTTTGTTAGCTATAAAAGAGGGGGAATGGCCAGGATATCAGAAAGGCTTGCTGATGTGAAGTGACCCTGAAGGTTATTCCAGGAAGTTTATTTTCAGAAAGTGTTGATTATTCATATTTTGAGAACCCTTTAAAGTATTTATGATTCATACCAGACACTCCTTTCAGTCTTAATTGACACCTATCTCATTAAGGTAACATAATAATAAATACATTGATGCAAGGAATGTTTTGACTTTTTAGCTGATAAAGTGCTAATTATAAGAACTGCAACCTGTCTGGTAACAGAACTACAGATAAACATTGAAAGGTTACTATTACAGAGGAATTACATCAGCTAGCTCTATGGATGAAACATCTTTTCCATGGAAGAAGTTACATCCTACATGGAAGGGGTTCTCTTCTGTACTGTACAAATCCTACAATTGTCTTTACCTACCCATTTCCTTTTGCTCTTCCGTTCTTGCACAGAAGTTGATTCTCCTCATTTGGCTCCTGCTGTGCTATAAACAATGCTATCCTTTCTTCCCCCTATCGTCCTACACCCACTTTTGAACAACTGTGGTTGTTAAGATTACAGTCCTCATAAGGCTAGAGGAGGAGGAAAAAGTGTCCCTTCATCTTCAGCTTCCTTTAGGGATCTTCTCTTTTTCTTTGCATTACATAAGTGATTTTTTCCAAAGGCATGTTCATGTTTGTTTTAAGAACTTTCAACAGCAACACTACTTGCTGTGCTCTTTGGTGTTCTTCCTAGCTTTTTATTTAAAAGGGCACTGAAAGTTAGTGATTAAGCTGGGGAAGATTATTTATTCTCATTGTATACTGTGAGCAAAACCTTCAGTACCTTGCACAGGCACTGATTTGTGATGAAAAGGTAAAAGTGCTCTGAAATGACAGAGGCAGTGACACTGCTCTGTTCCATCTCCTTCCTTCCTTCTCCCCAGCACTCAGGTTTTACAGACAAGGATGCTGGCTCTGATGGTACACTGCAGAACCAGGCACAGGCAGTGTGCCCCTTTCACAGACAGTGTGTGGAAAATGACAGCCATCACATTATTTCAAGTGGTACAGCAGTGGTCCTTTGATGTGCCAAACTACTTTTTGCAGGCGAGAATTGGCCCTGTCTTAGACTCTTCCGGGTAGAAGGATGGATATGCATGCTCTTTGTTTTCTACTAAGTGTGTGATTCTGTATAGTGTGTGTGTAGGGGGGGGGGTTGTTTGGTTTTGTTTGTTTCCTTTAAACATGGATCATGTTTGGCAGCATGTTTGAGCTATGGAGTTCAGCTCCATAAAGTTCTAGTGATTATTCCATGGCTCTCACCATGTCTTATCCAGCTTTGTCAGATACATTCTCTTTGCCAGATCTTCTACCTGGTTTATGCTTGAATACTTAACAGGTATTGTCTGTGCTTAACAGAAGTATCATTTGGGAGGTTGCACAGTGCACAAGGGAGAAGTGAAAAGCCCACAGTGAACAGTAATTAGGAAGTACAACAAAGGATGATTTGATAGTTGTGAATGAGGTTTCTTCATGAGATGCAGGGAAGGTTGCCCAGAATATCTCCTCCTACCTCCAGCAACTTCCAGTACTGTATCATCTTTAGTGATGGTATTTAGGATATGTATTTTTGCTGCTTCAACCTGGATATCCAAACATTTCACATTTCTAAGAAACTTAGAAAATTTGCTTGAGTCCCATTGTGCATACTCCTTAATTTAAAAGTTAATAATTGGGATACTGTACTCTCATCTTGCTCAAGCTGTTTGGAAACTGCATGGTTGCCACCTAACCAAAAAGACTGTTGCACTTGCCAGAAAGGAAATCTCTGCATATTTTGCCCTCACCAGATCCTTTTGCTGGCATCCTGGATACTGTTTCTTCAAGCTCTAAATCAGTTTAAAAGCAGAATTTTATTTTGCTGTTGCTGCCTTTCCGGCTGTTTGGAATGTAGTTGCAATGTGTGTCTGATCTTCAGGGATATCCGTAGGAAGCATGTGTTACTGATTGAACTTAACTGGACTTTCAAAGAATTTCTCCTTCATTGCAGACCAATGAAAAGAACAGTCCTTTGCTGCTCTGAATTAACATTAGATAAGAATGGTTCGTGTAGTTGTTGCCATTAGATAAGTAAGTCTGACTATTGCTGCTATTCATAATAATGTTTGCTCCAGTATACTTAGGCTTTTGGATGTTTTGTGGTGCATGGAAAATCCATGATTTTCCTTGAGGAATTCCTGCTGGAATTGTTATATATGTCTCACTGACTGTTCTCGGCCTTTGACTCTACATTCTAGCAAAAACCATCCAGGACTTTATTTTTTGAAGAGGTCTGAATTTTTTTTGGTCTTGTTTCATTTCTATTTCCAGAGCCATTTACTTGTGTGGCTGAGGGTAGGGCATGACTTGGGTTTCAAAGCTTTTGTGCAGGTAAACGATCTGTTTGTCACATTATAGTGACACTCTGTAGTCAGCATTTGCCCCTCATAAATTAATATGGGGTGGGGGTGAAACTGTATTTTCCATAACAGCACTGGCATTAGAGCATCAGATAGACATTGGATAAGTCTGATCTAGAGTAAGTATAGGACAGAAATGGAAAATACAGCTGTGCCATTGGTAGTGTGCCTCTCTTTTTTTTGTTGTTAGAGCTCCTTTACAGGGAGGCCAGCACATCAGTTTGGGTAGAACAGGGTTACTCTTCCCACTTTACTGACACTAAGTGAGAAGTTAAGAACTGAATGACACAGGAAGACAGAGAGCCAGGCTAGGCATGCAGGCAAAATATGTGCTGGTGAAAGAGGCTTCAGGGTGTCAGTGGTACCACATGATACCTGCTTGGTATGCCCAGTGGTGTTATGGCATGGCTGTGGATTACACTGTCCAGAGTGGTAGGGTTTATCTATTGACTCTTGAGGAAAACAAGGATCAGAAACTGAGGACATAGAGTGAAGAGGGATGAGGTGTTCCTAGCCCCAGTCCTTACTTCTGGGTGCCAGGAAGCAGTGAGGCATGTTGCTTTCTCAGAGGGAGGAAGAGATAGGAAAGTTGAAGGGCATTTTATTCCCCATAGCAACGTTGTGACAGGGAGGGAAAAATTCTTCACTGACTGGGATACCAGTAAGAACATATCAACACATGCATAAGTCTTGTGATTGAAAAAAAGGACCAGTAGGTTAGAAAATCTTAGAATCATAGGGTGGTTTGGTTGGAAGGGACCCTGAAGATCACCTGGTTCTGTGCCCCACACCATGGGCAGGGACACCTTCCATTGGAGCAATGGCACACTCACTGTGTCCGTACATACAGGTATCCACAGGCTGCATCCTTGACAAGTGCTTAAGAAGGCACCTGACTAAACAGTAAAGGCCAAAGTTCTGAGGCAGCTTTATTTGTATATGAGAAGTTTTGTACTAGTCCTGCCTCTCATGTAACTTTGAATTAAACACAACATAGTAAAAGTAATATTAGAACATTCATATACATCAATCAAGCTGTCATTGTTTTCTGGCAAGCTAGGAGAATTTAGCTATTTGCAGACTTCTATGGTATTTTTAGAAAGTTTAAAACACTCTTGAAAAAATTCAAATATAATGAGTAGAAGTTACTCTGCATAAGTTGCATGCAGAGTGTTTTCGTATTTGTCTCTATTTTAACCTGTTATGGAATCTAGTACCTTCTTGACACCAAGTGAGTCTGTGTAGGATGTATTAGACCAAAACATATTCCTGTCTCCAAATGCTAACAGCAGCACATTCAGTTCTCTGGATTTCAGCAGCTAAAGTAGGTGTTGCAGAATTTTGGCAGTGCTTCTCTTTACAGAATGATAAACACAAATGATGTTGCCTTGGGTTTCATATAGACATGGGGGATCTTGTCTTATAAAAGCTGATTCATAGACAAATGGTGACTCTTAGCTTTGAAAGATAACAAGGCTAATTGATGGGCTAGAAATAATTTTCAATTTTTTTCGTTTACCCCAGGGTGGTGGTTTCCTTTATTTTAAACTGAGACAGCATTTTATTTTTATATTTTTTCTAACAGCTGCATTAGATTATCATATTCTATAACACTTAATGGTTTTGGTTTTTTTTTTTTTCTTTTCTAGGAAGAGTCCAGAACATACCTATAGAGCTGCAGTTTCTCTTTCTCTGAGCTCTGCGAAAGGTATGTGAATGTATGTTATGCACTGTTATTCTCCTCTGTGTTTATCTAAATTGCACTACGGAAATTTCCAGAAAAGTGATATTCAGATCTATTGCATAGGAGATGACTACTTCCTTGATTTTTGAATGCAGTATTTCAAACACAATTCAAAGGTCTTCTCTAGAGGGTTGCATTGAACCAGAACTAAGTTTGAGAATTCATGTTAACGCATACAACAGTGATCATCCTGCTTGTACACTGTTGCAAGTGGTGTTCAAGTTTAGGCTGCCTGATAATAGATGATAGGTGTTTCAGAGGCTGAAGAACCAGAACAGAGTTATTTAATAGCAGGTGGACCCTGGTTTCAAAGTGTCTGTTAATTAATGATTCCCCGTATAATACTCTAACTCCTGAGCAAAAAACAGGGCATAATGGAGGCACTGTCTCCTTCCCTTGCTAAGTCTGAGAGTCTTCCTTGGTCTCTGTAAGGATGTCTGGATTTCTAGTTGGGCACTGAATCAAGACTGTACTGTTCCTCCTCAGCAGCTTGGTACCTGAAGGAGTTTTACCAGGAGACTGCTTGATATAGGGAAAGTGGTATCAACAAATGTGTAAAGTTTTGACCCTAAAAATAGTATAATATGGTAAATAAGAACCCGACGTTCAAAGGTTCTAAGCTGTCTCTGCTGTCTAGTTGGTTGTATAACTTGGAAGAATTGAAGTAGCTTTTGTGGTGATAATTATTAACATATGATTGCAGAGTTAAGAGTAAAGAATAGTGTTTTTCTATAAATGTCACTTTAAAAGCCCATAATACAGCATTTCTTGAACAATTGTAAAGAACCATGTAGTCTAATGTTTAATAGATATATTTATATATACAAAAATGCAAAATTCCCGAGTAAAATTCTAATTTCTAATGAAATGTACATGTCAGCTTGACAGTGCCTGCCTAGTAACAGAAAGCAATGTATGATGAGGAACAGTGGGACTCTTTTTTGGGTTTAGTTGTATTTTTGGGTTTTTTTCTTCCTTTTGAACAGAGGGTGGGAAGCGGTTCCTTTGAACTATTGTACCACATAAGCTGTGACTGCAATTTCTACTCCTCTCTGTACCTTCTAAGTATACACCACCCTCTTGTAGCTGGAGCTGGTGGTGGCCCGGGTTCTCAGTGAGTCATAGGCAGGGAAGGTGCTGCTTTTTTCTTTCAATGGTACAGGAAATGTGAACGTTTTCTAGCTCTGCATTTGCAATGCCAGATATTCCCTCACCCTGTGTGAACTCACCAATGCTTTTCTGCCCCCATAGACCCCTCTTTTCAGTGTGGAAGAAAGAACTGAGAATGAGTCGGAATTAATTTCCTTTATGTTTTCCCAAGTAATTCTCAGCCACCCATGGGTTTTCCTGGAAGGCTGGTATACAATAGGCCTTTGTCTCCAAATGGATTTATATATTATTTTTGAATCTAAATGCCTAGCTTAACCCCAATTTTAAAGGGCTTCTTAGTCCCCAAGGCTTACCAGTTCATCCTTGAAACAAACCTTTTGAAGACATGACTCTTCTGTGAATATACAAGGCATCATAATTTGGTTCATACCAGAATGAATGCAAATTAGTCAAATCATATCTGAGTCCAAACTGGTTACATTTTAAAGGAACCAAAAACAAAGCAAAACATCTATGAAAGCAGTATTATGGTTTCTACAGAAATACATTGTTGTGAATTAGGTCTGGATTCCAAGCAGATCATAATTTGCACCAAATCTGAACTCTGAAAATTGTGTTGGTTACAGGTAAATAGATGTTGACTAGTACTGAAATCTTGTCGTGCATAATCTTGAACATGAGAGAAAAGATAGTTATTAGCTCATCTGTTCTACTGCCATGCTGATGTAGCTGTGGCCCTGCAATGTATTTTTGTACTGCTTGGTCCAGTCTCCTTTTAAAGACAGAAGTGGTGGCATATGTTTTATGCCACAGAAGAAATTGTATAAAGTCCAATAGATTTCACTGCTACAGGATTTTTTCCTAATAGAGTTGTCTTTTCCTTAGACTTGCTTCTTCCAGATTTAGCTATTTTTCTTTCCTAATGCACACTGCCAGTTGGGAAAACCTTCTCAATTATCTCTTGGTCAAATTCTCTTTCAAGGCTAAGACATCAAGAGTACATTTATTGAAATGGTATTAAAATTAACAGGAAAGAGACCTGATCCTAGAATGCAGTGTTGGAAGTGGATGGCTGGATGGGCACCACCCAGCCCTCCTCATTTCAGAGCCCCTACAAACATGACACAACAGATTCTTTATATCCTTGGATTTTATGGCAACAAGGCACAAATTGTTAAGATTATGGGATAAGACTTGTCATCACCAGTCTCATCATTAGCTGATATAGAAATAACACCCCAAAGTTTTCCTTTCACACAAATCGTGGAAATTTGTGATGTGGTTTGTTTGTCTCCATGAGTTTTAGCATGAGACTCAGTGAACTGTAGGCCTGACACTCCTGCTGTCCTTGCATTTTCTCCATTAGCATCACTATTCATTGGCCCTGAGGCCAAGACATCATTCATTCCCTGTTTGCTTGAGCAGTTGCTGCTTATGTGGTGTGCTTGTGCTGATGAATCACTCAGCTCCTATTTGGTGCCTGAAATAAAAATGATGTATCTGATCTGCCACTGGGGTTTCTATTTCACAATTAATTCTACACAGGATATGATACAGTCAAGCCCACAGGAAAATCATGTCAAGATCAGTGTGAAAAGAGGACAAGACCATTCTATACTCTTCAGCCAACATTAAGGAGAAAGCAAAGATATGAAAGATTTGTTTAAAATGTTGTGACCTTGGGGGTCTGGAGATAGATAACATAGAGGAGATAAGGTACAGTGGCTGTAGCTGAATGCAACCTCACATCCATAGTGCTTAGCTTTCAAGCTCTACCCTGTTTCAAACTTGGAAAGAGTGGATAAGGCCATTTCCGGTACTGTGATGGTTCGTTAGACTACTTCAGCTGTTGCATCCTTTAGCTTTGAAACTGCAGTGTCACCAAAAAACTGCATTTTGTTTTATTCCAGAAGCTTCTGAGAGTCAGCAAGGATTGTATCCAAACAGTCTACTGAGTATTAGCACACAGCTTGTTCCAGCAAATGCATTAGTACCTATTAAACATTTACACAGCAGCATAAAGTTAGACAAGGATTCATAAACATAAATAAGACCTGTTCTTTGCACTGTAGAGTCACCAGTCTCAATCCTGGCTGGATAATAACACAGAGAACAGCTGCTTATAGGAGAAAGGGTGAGAAATGTTTGAAGGAAAAGTGATTTCTGAGAAGGTGGTGACAGGAGAAGGGGATTTGCAGGTCTGAAGGTGTAAAAAGAGTGAAAATGGGAAATTTTCAACAGAAAAACAGAAAAATTTTCAACAGAAAAACCAATCAGAAGATGTAAAAAGAGTGAAAATGGGAAATGAAGCAAGATAAGTTTAGGAGGCAGTAAAAAATGGAAAATAAGTTGTTAACTATGCAATAAGCTTGAATATGAAATGGCCAGGAATGGATAGGAGAATTTTCTCTTGCCACTTTTTAACATTCAAGTGATCTCAGTATGTAGATCTGATAGAAAGTGTCTTGCAGGTATTGAGGATGGGACAGAATAGAATAAAGTATTTGTCTTAAAAGGCAGTATGTATAGGTTCTTTGGTCTGTCTTGATCAAAATGCAAGTGTTCTTTATTACCTTTTGGTTTTGGAGCTCTACACTTTTTTTTTCCTTGCCTGTGCTCCACCTGGGAAGTTTCTTTTATTGTTTGGTGCTTCCAGAACTGAATTTCTTTTCCCTAGGTTACTACTGAATTCTTGAGACTTTTTGCAGCTTTTCCTTTTTATTTTTAAGAGCAGTATCAAGGAATTGAAAACCAAAGAGTGATACAGATATTTTTATCTGTTGCTTGCAATGTGTTCTATATGGGAGCTACAGGAAACAATGCATAATGAGCTTCCAGCCAAATGGAATCTCAATAAATCTCTAAGTCTAGTGAACTGTATAGGAAGAGAGAAATAATGATGTTATAACATGAGCAGGCACAGAGCAGAGCTGTCTAGGGCACTAGGCAGCCCAAAAAAACCCCAAACCAAACCAAACAAAAAAACCCCCAAGAAACCACAAAAACCCAACAAGTAACCAAAAAAAAAAATCCCTCAAACCCCCCGATGTCCTTTCTGCTCTTTAAAATCAAAGCTGTCCAGATGGAAGTGTACATGAAGCAGTGAGATAGTTGGTGCTGAGAAGGAATTGCCATCACTTGCTGTCTGTTGGCAGTATTGGGAGCAGCAGGACTCCCCAGCAATTTCGACACAGCCAGGTTCATCATTAAAATGCATACAATCTTGACCATCATAGTGGGCATAGTGAAAGACTCTGAGTATACAACCTTTAAAAATATGTAGTATTAATGTAAACTTTTGCCTGTTTATGAAATGTCAGTAAGTGAAGTGACACAGCACAAGTCCCGGAGAGACAGACTGGCTAATGCAGAAAATGAAATGCAGGACTTTGCCTAGGGCTTCTCAGTGCCTATGCACCCATTTTGTTTCTGCAATAAATCTGCATGTGGCATTTGGAAAGCAAAATTTTTCTTCACCCAGTGCTACACTTAATATTCTCAGACTATTACACTTCTTTTTGCTCTCCCTCACCCCCACAGTAATTTTTAATATACAGATATCAGAGGAGTACTAAACATTTGGCTGAATGCAACAGCTTTTATTGGAGCCCTTGTGGTATGTGGGAAATCACATGCTGGAGAGCTACTTTCACAGAGACAGCAAATTCAGGAGTAATGCTGTCAGAAAAGGGATGTCCTGCCACCAGCTTTTGTTCTCTGACATGGTTGCCAGTGAAGCGAGCGGGGTGGTCACGCTGTCTGCCCTGTCCCCTCTTGCCAGCTCAAGGCCATTTGTGAGGGACAAGCACCTCGGCTGCAGGGCACAGAGAAACAGCACAGCCACCAGCTCCCTGCTCGTGACTGAGATCAGGGTCAGGACTTTAGAGAATGAAACCCCTAGTGACAAGTGTTTTGTGGACTGTCTGTGGTTTAGACAAAATCTATATGACTTTAGTTTCTAGTTTCAGGTTTGTAGGTGCTTGAGATCTTCTGCTAATCTCTCTTGGCAGCTTTGGCACTGTGTGCTCGGATGCTCACCCACTCCTTGTGGCAGGGCTGGCCCACTGGCCTATGGAATGCAGTTACTGCTCCTTTGGTACACTGGTGACCGTGTTCAGGACTTGGCCTAAAGTGAGTAGGCCTGCTCAGAGAAACATAACATTGCACAGGAGGGGATGGAAATGCTGCATCCATCCTTTTCCTGCAAAACTGTCTCTACATATGAGTGACTGGAAGTTGTAGTACCTTAAAATGTGTGTTACAGTACTGGTCTAGCTGGAGTTCATTGATTTAGGTCTGATCTACAGTTAACATAAGCTTGTGAAACTGGCTTGAATTGGGCTGATATTGAAACTGATTTTTGAGAGATGAAGCAGAGTGGTGGAAATTTGTATAAATGTCTACTGCCACTGCAGGCACTGGTGCCAAGGGAAGACAGATGGAGAGTGGGAAATGTCACAGAGAAGGGGAATGGGACCTGTGAAGTACCTGAAAACTTAAGATTTGTACCTGTAAATAAGCCTTCAGTGGCAGCTAATAAACAGAAGGATGATTAGAAGGAAAAGTGGCAAGTGATACAGTTATTAATCACGTTTAACAAAATATTTCCAAGAAATAAAATTTAATCCAGAAAGAAAGCCAAAAAAAACACCAAAGCCAAAGCTGATCACCTGAATATGAAATGGAAACTAAAGGCAGTGCCAAGATTAAGGCTTATTTTTGTCTCCTGCCCATGTATTATCATGGAGGAAAAAGCAGAGACTTGTTTCTTGCCTGCCGCAGAACCAGGCTGGACAAGTTGATTAAGGGATACTTTAGGATTGCATCTGAAGGATGAAGGAGATAGATTGTTACTTGCCTTGGAAGAGGTGGGGGTGGGGAAGAAAGTAAAGAGTGAAACATGTGGAAAGCATCTGGTCCAAGTAGGCATTTTAGAGTTAGCTTAGGCAGGAGGAAAGGAGGAGCAGCTGTGCAGCCTGCAGGGACCACCAGGGCTGCAGTGATAAACAGGAGAGAAAAGGAGGCAGAGCTAGGATAAAGCTTCAGCCAAATCAAAGAAATAGGCAGAGGGAGGACACAGACTGCAACTTTGTGACCAAGAGACCTCTCCAGTCTAGAATGAAAGTGTAAATTGGGAGCCTCTGTGGGTAGTGCGCTGCCTTTGAGTTAGCCTCATCCCAGGGAAAGGAACTGGCTGCTTTCTTTGGATTTGTGCTAAAGGCAGGGTAGGTGGTAAACATACAGAACCTTTTATCAGAAATGGTGTGTCCTTCATGGAGGGGGAGATATCACCCTGTAATCAGGAGGAAAATTATCTGCCTGGAGAACATTAGACCAGCTAAAGAGAATGGTGCTAGGTTAGGGCTTTGAGACCTTCCTCTCTTCCTTGGGAGTCAGTTCAGATCTTTGTTTCTTGCTCTTTAGAAGGGCCAAGTGCATTGCTTTGGAAGTACAAGCTTACTTGTTCCCAAATACCTGGTTTCTTGAACCTGAATTGTTTTTTTGGCTTTTACTTTGTTGCACTGAACCATAAAAGATTTTTCAAGCTCTTCTGTGGATCTGTGGTTTCAGGAGTGGTGTAAACTGATCCAAGTCTTGGCTACGACCTGAAAGAATATTGCCCTATCCCAACTTCACCCTTACTTCGTGTTAGCTCTAGTGTTGATGTGACATGATGAGGTGAACTGAGAATGAATCCAGCTGAAAATGTACCCAGCAAAGAAAAATTGGTGCCTCACAGACATAGGGAAGCTACTGTGTGCCTTTGTCAAACAGGAGAAATACCCAGCTGCAGCTTTCCTGTAATTGCTGATTGGATTTTTGTATGTGACCCTGAGGCTTCTGGTACTGATAAAAGCTTTTACATTATGTAAATCACTGATTTGATAATATGTGGCACCTCCCAGGTCCTATTTTTCTGGAAAGTAAATTTTTCCCCCACATACTTTGCTGAAATTACACTGTCCTTGTTTCTCTCATTGTCTGACTTCATATCCTTTACATGGTGCTCATGGGAGACTGATCCAAAGCTCATTGAAAGCAGTAACATGATACATGTTACTGATAGCAGACTTTGGATCAGAAATAAATCCATTCATTATGCCTCGTGGTTGTACTGTTTATACTCCATGGCTCAGTTTCTATATCCCATGGTGTATCATTAAAGACAAAATAAAATTCATCCTATGCAGCCCATTGCCTCTATTACCCTTGAATTTATTGGTAGTTCTTCCTATACTTAGAGGACTCCTAGAATTGATCTAATCCCTGTTTTCCTTTTTTTGGATGAAGGCATCTGAAAGCACTGGTACAGTAATTATACTCAAACAATTCCAGTACAGCTCTTTCCGTGGTTGTGCTACACCACCATTATCATAATGAGACACAAGAAATTGCCATTGTGGGATTGCATCCTTGAAGTTGAAAAGAACTGTCCACAGATGGGCAGAGTTATTATACTGGATTTTGGTTGGGACTAATGTCTTTTTCCAGCATAGGTGGGCTGGAGAAGGAAAACCAGCTGAACTTTCCATGAACCACATTAAAAGAAAGTTTCGCTTCCCTGGCGAGAAAAGCCACTCCCAAAGCAGAGTGCTTTCAGGGTGGGTGGGGAAGGGAGCTGGAAGGGAGAGGCTTCACAATCCAGTG
Source organism: Leptocoma aspasia (assembly GCA_013399835.1). NCBI lineage: Eukaryota > Metazoa > Chordata > Aves > Passeriformes > Nectariniidae > Leptocoma > Leptocoma aspasia. Next base: position 440,838 of record VXAX01001246.1, on the reverse strand, counting down.
AACAGATTGAGACTGTTGACGTTCTGCTCAGCATCTTAGATGATGATCACATTGCCTCAGCCATCCAGTTTTCCAAGTTAGGTCAATCTCACTTTGGTTCCACAAAGCGTGTGCATTTTTTTTTTAATGGATTCTGAGAAATGTGAACCTTCTTTGCTCAGGGATGGTATTAAAATATCCCATGGAACTTCAGATTAAGCCTTGCAGTTTGTGGTGATCTCAGTTAAAATGAACCTTATCTTCCATGGTCATGTAAAATGCCGGGCATGGACAACTTGCTGTTCTCTATTGAGAAAGTGCTTGTTTCTTTAAAAGGTAGCACTGCTGAGGAACGTGTTAGTACATATTAGGCTGAAAATGGGAATTGAGAGCTTATCCAAAAGTATTGCATCTAGAATCTAGGGTTGTGTCTGATTTCTGAGGCCCGTTGATTAGCCTGCAGATGACAGTTAAAGGGCAGTAGCCCTTTACCACTTTATAGGGATTTGTGATGAGAGACCAGTCAAGATAGATGTTGTTCACCAGCAGTTTTCAGTGGTCTTTTTCTCAGTGGAAACACAAAGCTGTTTTTCAAGGCAGACTGTAGAAATGGCTTGAAAAAGTAAAATGTGGCAGAATTTGGGAAAGATACCATGAACACCTGGATTATGTCATAGAAACATTGGTCTAAAGCCAAAGTTAATAATCTTATGTATCTTAAGTTAGTAATTACAGGTGTTAATAAAATCACCATGAATTTTCCAGAGATAATAGTATCATTAGTAGTACAGTGCATGCCATTCCAGAACCAAAAGTCTAAAGTTGTTGTTTCAGTGCATTTGGCCATCTAGTCCATTTATAGTGCAACTCCTCTCTCCCTCTCAGTATCGAATTTGAATAATTGTGTATGTTTCCAGAAGGAAACAATTGATGATGTGAACTGTATAACAAAATGTGGCAAAAGAAAATCTTCTAGTTTAATGTCAGGAATAATTGCATTATGTTTCCAGAATGAGAAAGAAAGTTTTCACTTTTCAGCTTTGAAATCCCTTCCTTTCCTTGAAAAATTGTTCTCCTTTCTTCTGTTTCCTCTTCTTTGATCTAAATAGCTTTCTTCTCCTTTCCTTTTCATCTCTTTGCTCCACCCAATGGAAAAGAGAGTAAAGAGAGAAAGAATTGGGAGAAATTCACTGGTATCCCAAACTTGATTTATTACTTTAAAAAAATATGTATTTTTAAAATGAGACAAGATAAAAATTCTGAGGAGCTGCACACAAAATCTTGTTGGATTGTGGTTTCTGTATTATTAACGTATTATGCTGTTTCAGCTCATAATACAGGTGTAACTCTCATCAACTGGGCCTGCTGAAGATTATCCATTTGCACCTTCAAACATGACAGCAACTTTCCAGATCTGTAAAAACACTTGTGTTGGAAGGCTTTGTGCTAAGGTACTTGTTCAGAGGAAAATAGCATTTATTGAATGACCATTTTCCTCTGTAACACCTTAGGAACTTCCTGTCCAGCTATTGCATTGTCAGAAGTTTGCTTATTTTAGGGGATTTTAATAAAGTTGCTTTATGAAGAGGAATGCCTGTGCATACAGAAGCATCCCAGAATATGTCCCATTGGTATTGATCTCTCATTCATCTACTGAACAGAATGTATGATTGCCCCTTGGCTGTTGTTTTGATAACCAGCATTCCACTGAGTTGCACCTACTGCACTTAACTCCATCAGTCATTTCCTTAATGTCTTCTTATATAAGAGTGTAGCTGCAGCTAAAGGAAGATAATAAGATTTGCTCTAAGCCCCTCTGGATTCCTCTTGATTTACCATGCAACTTTTAATTAAAAGAGGGAAAGAAGGGGTGAGGAAGAGAGATCTCATGAGTTTTACTCAAGTTGTGAAACAGGGAAGGTAAGACTGCATCTAGGAAATTATAATTGTCCCAAAGTTACTTTTAATTCTGTTGGTTCTCTAGCAGTAGGTACATAAGAGTTAAAAGGGGAAAGGATGGATGAACCTGTCAGGAATAGGAGACTCAGACTCAAAGCTTCCTGCCACAAATGGATCAAAGATCAGGACCTGAAGATTATTGGCTGAGGTCTGTGCAGGAGGAAAGAGAACATCTGTTCTTGTTCTGTCATGCTCTGCCCTGCCAGGGAGGGGATGGCACTTACCCTTCAGGTTGGGTGAAGTGAGAGAGGGGATAGAAGTAAGAAGTGAGACCTTCTCTACATTTGTGTCTCCACCATTTGTCAACCTCTTTGCACTGGAACACTCAGATTTTTTCCAAAAGGCTATTTCAGCATAGTGTGAAGCCTTACACAGGAAATGTGCATTTTCCCAGGTAGACCAAAAAGTCTGTGATTTGTTTCTGGTGACCACACATCTTGTACAAGCATAAAGGTCTTGACCAGCCCAGGTTTTAGAAAGCAGCTTTCTCTTTGTGAAACTCTTCTGCTGTTTAAAGGATGTATCTGTCAATGATGGCATCAGAACTTTTTTTAACATGAAGACAAACCCTGACAAAGAGAACAGGATCAGACAATAACCTGGATTACTTAAACAAGAGGTAACTGAAAATGGTCAGTATCTGTATTTTACAATGTGGACAGAAAGCAGTAAATATTTATCTGTCCTTTCCTTCCCTTTGAAATAAACACGACTCTGCTGTCGTTCAGATAATCTGTTTCTATACTAACCCCTCTCTTAAGACAGACATCTATTTCCTATTACAACCATATAGAGGCCCTGAACTAAAATATTTTGCATACCTTTGCAGGCCTCCAGGAAACATTAAACACACTGAGACAGACAAAAAGCTATGAAGCCCCTGTTTAAAATTAGGAGCAGAGAAGGGAAACAGTGTTTTTGTCTGATTTTCTCAGACCTGATATGAAAAAAAATCTCAAGTAATTTTACTTATTTTGCATAAGGGTATCTTGTTTCTCAGTATTAATTCAGACAAGCCATTGTACCAGCAAGGCCAGTGGGCAGTTACCCTTTTACTACACAATGGCCACTTGGAGAGTATTTTTTAAATATGTCTCATTTAAAAAAGGCAAACAACAAAACAACAACCTGGATTTCACAATCTATTTGCTAGTTGCTGCTCTAAGAACAGCCAGCTTGCCTTACACCAAAAAATGCTGTTTGATAATATATAAAAAGCACGTATGTATTTAAAATAGGTTTGCTGCAGTAAGATTTCACTATCAGCATGCTTTAGTTTTTGCAACTGTAGGCAAAGAGGGAGCAGAAAATAGGAGTAATAGCTGTTGAAGTCATTGTGGAAAAGCTCCTGTTGGTGAATAACTTTGCCCATGAAAGTAGGTGCTGGAGTAGGTATACTGGAGAGAAGAGGGAACAGTCACAAGTGCAGAGGTTTGAAAGGGTGCTGCCCTTTAGAAGTAGAAAGTCACTTCAGGATGACTTTTAAGGATAGCTGTCTTCTGAATTGTGGTTACCAGTCAAAATTTCCAAAGAGTTGTGCTACTCTGGGCTTTGGTGTACATAGTTAATTCCCCATCTGTGAAATGGACCTAATAATACATACAATTTCTCATTAAGGAGCATTGTGAAAACTAGATAAGTGGGAGTATGAGAATGGGCACAGTTATGGTTCAAAGATCCTTCTAATGTATACTGCTGCTCTGGCAGTGATCAGTGTCACTGGTTTAAGGGAAGGATTAATGTAGAGGGAAAATTCAAATTGTTACCATACCTGAGATATCCGCACCTTCTAGTAACTTGTGGTTGATAGCTTCCCAAGCCAAAAGTTCTAGGATTAGAACTGTTCTTTCATTTTTTTGAATTTCATTTTTTGAGTTTGCTCACAGTGTGGACTTCCACAAGGTCATGGGCAACAAGCTCTGCAATCCTTCTATGAATGATGTAAAAAACAACTTCCTTTTGTTTGTTTTAAAACTTCTGCCTAATATTGGGTTCAGTGTCCCCAGTTCTTGTTACCAGAAGGAGTGGACTGCCATTCCCAGATTAGCATTTTTGGTGCATTTCATGATTTAATAGAATACTCTCTCATCTCTCCTCTACCAACTCTTTCTGAGACTGAAGAATCCTTGTTTATCCAGTGTCTCCTGATCAAACACTCGAGGACCTTTCTTACCTCCTTCCTCTGTTCTTTATCTAGTTTTAACTTTGAGGTGCTAATCTGTAAGAGACATGCTATCAATTCTAAATGTTGCTATCAGTGAGCTTGTATTTGTTGTTTGCTTGGGACTTCTTGGTAGGAAGTAATTTGAGATTAATATTACATTGTGTGAGGACTTAAGTGTTATAAAGTACACGTGTACTTGTACTAGAGCTTGCACGGTGGAGAGGGAGATCTGTTAGGGATCTGTTTTCCCCAAGTGAGATGTAATGATTTTGAAAACAGAGAGCTGACTATCCACTGTTATTTTTATTAAGTGGAGCTAGAGTCACTTTCATAAAGAGCAATGCCAGAGGAAGAGTGAAGTTCGAAAGAAAAATTATTTTTCTTACTGAGACTCCAGAATGAAAGAAGTTTACACCTAAGAAAGTTCACAGAAAATTGCTTGGACATCCTCTTCCTTTCTACAGCAGCTGTTTCCACTCTGCATTTTAATGAGTGGGCTGAACTAAAGTCTTTAGGGAAGGGCTTTCCCCTCCCTCCCCCCTTTTTGGTATCCCTATGTAAAAGGCTGCACTACAGTAGCATGCTCTGTGCTTCTGTTGAATGAGTAAATGTCTATGGCTGGATGGTCTAAAGGAAAGGCTACATCATGTTCTCAGCTAGTCAAGCTCCTTAATGCAATATTTTAAAAATTCTCCTGGATATTCCACTGATGTGATTTTGGCTGCAAGAAGTAAGTATTCAAAACTGCAGAAGGTTTAAGACCTTTCCAAACTCATATAAATTTTCTGCTATAAATAACTTGTGGAGTATCTGCTGGTTTTGGAGGTAGATTCTGTTTTAATTACTTAATTTTATATTTCCTGTTAACTGTTTGTGTATGTTCTGAATGATTTTTAATTTCCTTGAAGTTGCATACTGAGATTCTTGGAGAAAAGTAACTCAAATAGTGCTGTCTATGAAGCATAGTGGAAAGTATTGATTCCCTTTTACTGTTTAACAAAATGAGACTGTCTTATCATTGCAGATGTTATTTCCAAACTACTTTTTGAGTCCCCTACTTCTTGATTCATCTCTGCCCGCTGAGTGACTTCATTTTTTTCATTCTTGTTGTGTAGTTTTATTCAGAGTCCAATCAGTCCCTCTTATGTGTGCTGAGAACATCTGCTTTGCAAGCCTCTGTGTGCTTTCATAGTAATATAATATTTTTTCTGTCTTTTATATGATTTCTCATACGAAGCTGAACTGAGAAAATGGTGAAAGCAGCAGCACTTTTTTTTTTTTCCTTCTGCACTAGATTATGTTCACTAAACTCAGCAAATAGCAGAATTCCCTCTGGAGTACTGGGAAACAGCCCAAACTCACTACAGTTGCGTTTTGCTGGACTATTCTTGTAGTCGGCTTTTCTTTTTTGCTTCTCTTTCTCTTTTATGGTCTGCTGAAATTCTTTCTGTTGTAACTGCATTCCAATCAATTCCATTCTCAGATAGGCATCTCTTGCCTGCTAAATTTCCCCAAATGAATATCCTGAAATAAAAGTAAGGGATGCCATGCATAAACTGCAAATTCAAGTTGAGATTTTTTTTAACTAAAACTGGAAGTAAGATGGGCTCATTTTTAAGCCTGCTTAATGATTTAATTAATTTGTGGCTTAAATTATTGTCTTAATTTAACAGAAAATCAAGGATGACCTTAAGCCTTTGAAACTTAAAGTTTGGGTTTGATTCTAGATTTCTCAGTTGCAGCTGGAACAATTTAGGGCCAGACTCAAACTTGATGATTTGACTCAATAATTAGTAGCACATTTCAAACATGTTGAATGAGACCTAGGGTTGGGTCTTTCTTAGTTATTCTGGCATAAATATGGGAGAATTTCTTTCATTTCAAAAGTTTGAGTGTCTGTGAGCATCCAGATGCTTGGACTTTAAAACCAGCATTGTGCTTGATATCAGGACAGGTTCTTCATTCTTGTTTTCCAATTTTATTCTACTCCTGCATCTGTCCTTGCAATATTCACCTCACCTCAGACTGGAGTGGCAGCACGGCCACAAGTAGCCTATGTTGTGGAGAGACCCCAGCAACTGCTCTTGGGTACTGGAGTTCTTCCACATGCTCTGGTTTAAGAAATTAAAACTACAGCTAATCTGGATTTCATTCTGACACAGTTCCAGGCTATGAACAGCCCCTCTGTTCTAGTTGGGAAAACCAAGATTAAATTAAGCAGAGAGAGGTTATAGTAAATCCAGGATCATTTAAAAACCACCTTGATTTAGGTAGATTTGTGTGATAGCTGAAGATAGTAACTCTGTCTCTTTCTCATTGACTTCAGCTTTAATGTTTCCTTTAGGTATTCGTCATCTTGCTTAGTAATTTATGGTCATTCTGAAAGCCTGGAGCTACATTATATATTGTTGCACATAAAAGGCTACCTGCTGCTGCTCCCAAGTGGAGTCCCACTCTGCAGCATCCATAAATGCTTTCCCAATTCTCCCACCAGTGACTTGAGGTGGCTGCTAATGGTCTGAGCTAAGGAGTCTGAGCAGCCCTGAACACCATGACTCAGTTTTCTGTTAAGTTTTCCCAGAATATTTTCTTGACATTTAAATGACAAAGTTTGTTATTCTGCAACTTCCTAAGGCATACAGTTCAACAGAGGCAGTCATTTAGAGGAAGAGCCAGAACCCAGAGTGTGGCTAATAGCTTTTAAAGCACCTTGTAGAGAGCTTATTGACTGCTCTGCAGGAGAGATTTCCTTTGAGACTCCTTTGAGGTGACTGAGTGGTCTCCCTTTATGTAAAATATCCTCTCTATATGGCCATCATATGGTGATTTACTCTATTGCACACCTATGGTCTGTGGCCAACAAGTGATAGAAATAACTACATGGAGGCATAACTGGGCACAGCAGCCTTGTCCAGCCTCCCCTGTGGCAGCTGAAAATGAGCTTTGGCAATGAACTGAGGTTCACTAAGAGGAGCAAGTTTAATATCTAACTCTGTGTGATCTCTAGCATTTTATTTCATCTGTCTTCATTAAATTTCCCTACCTATGAATGATAGGCAGTAATGATGCTTCATTTGTCTGTATAGTCTGATAAGGTGTCTAGTCTTATACACACCTAGCACATTAGGGGTAGGATTTGACTGGACCTTTAGGTAATGCTGTGATAAAAAATACTGCATTATGAAAGCCTTTCAGGTAACTGCTTTGTCTATATTTATCCATATAAAAGGCATATGATGAGTTGAAGAACTGCTGAAAGCTTTATTAGAAAAAATCTGTCACACAGAGCGTGTCTCTTTTTCTTCTCTTCAATCAATACACAGAAATGAGAGATTTGTCTCTTATTTTTGATTGTAATTTCTGGTAATATCTGAAGGGAGGGAAGCATAGATTTATATATTGCTGTCCCTTACTATACACACTGCAGTAATGTTTAGCATATGATCATGTATTAATATAACTTTTTAAATTATTTTTAGATTTCATTAAAAACTGTTGGCTCTGTATGTGATAGGTTCCCCATAAGAGCACATCACTCAGGGTTGTCCTGTTTTATAAGAAATCCCATCCAGCCCCTGACTTGATTAGTTTTTGAATTCCCACAGTTGTATATTCTGAGCAACCAAGACTTCTAGGACTCACTTAATTTTCACAGAGAATAAACTCTGAAGTCTGGGGTTTTTTTGTCTCTATCTCATAATTTTGCCAGGTTATGAGAAGCTTTTGGCACTCAAATCTTTGCTAATCTGTTTTGCAGCTTGCTCTCAGACACCTCTTCAGAGTTTTCATCCTCCCTCAGTGCCCTAATATGTTCTATGTGACAAAATAATTCTCAACTCTGCTGATTCTGATGTTGAGGTAAAAAAGTTAAATGGGTAAACAGTAAGTTTGTGTCCTCATTAATGAGTAATGGACAGGGGGCAAAACAGTAAAAGATTTATAAACAGTATTACTTGAATATGGTTTTCTATGTGATGTAGAAGTGATACTTTAAAGATTTCATGAAATTAATGAATTTGTTGAAGAATAGAATGCATAGGAAGGCTGTCATTCATGAAGTAATAAAAAGGTATAGGTGCATTTTTCTTTCAGTGTACACAGTATCCTTATTCTTCCCAAATTATTCATGTCATGAGGTCAGGATGGCTTGGGTAGGAGAGAAGGTGGGATTCTTAGAAGTAAAGGAATCATTAATGATGCTGCCAGAAGTCAAATGGCAGTGGGAATCACTTAGGACCTACATTTTTCTGTGTTACACTTCCTAAATTACTTTGTGATTGGACAGATAAAGGCATACTTTCTGTTTGGGATCTGTATGGCTGCAGGTAGTGGCATAGATCAGATTCCATGATGAGGGCTGCAACTTGGGTTTACAGCAATAGAACTGAGACCTGGACTAACAGCATTTGAAATCGATTATTCTGGGTTGATACAGCAGTAAGTCTCTGCTCTTGAATCATGGTTCTGTGGTGGAATTGATATAAAAGTTGTCTGGAATATTCTAGGAAAGTATGAAAAATAAATGTCAAAATCTGGTTGGTTTCAAGTGGAGAGACTGAGTACTTAACAGAATGATAGAAGTGCAAAGCTTTTCTAGGGTATTGATCAAGTTTTTAAGTGTTTGAAAAGGAGACCGGCAGTTTTAGTTCTGTTTTTTAATTGAGAAAATGAGATGCTGATTTCTAGTGCAGTGATTGCAGAAGGCTGGGAATAAAGTTTAGATTTCCTGAATTCCAGTTCCTTAATGAGCTCTGTGAGAATTATCTTCAGGGAGGAGATATCACACTGAATTGTGATTACTTAGCAACTGTCTGGATTGGAACATCCTAAAAGGTTTGAAAGGGAGCATCATCAGAAAATCTGTTTTTCTAAAGGCAGATCTGGTAGTCTTCTAAAATATGGAGGAAGGGGGGAAACATATCCATTAATTCTCTTTGCATCTTACAGTATTATCATGGGCAGGATGTTGTCCATGGTAAATTCCACATGCTTCTGGGTAATGTCTTATCATTGTGTAAGCTTCTATACAATGTTTCCTTTATCCTGGATATTTTCTTAGTGTTGTGTTGAATTTTTTTTTTCTTTCTTAAATGTCTGTTTCTTATAGGGAAGAGGAAGACAGCTGTAATGCTCTCCCCATAAATCATGTGCTATGAGAGGAGATGTGTTAGAGGTCTTCTTGTGATCGGTGACTCTTAAAAATGGCAGAACATCACTGTTTTATGCATACTAATGGGTTGTAAATAAGAAATTATCCAAGAATAACCATAGTTTTTGGCATGTGCAAGAATACTTGGCAGAAATCTTGTCTGTGGATAACACACAGCACTACTAGTTTAAGTGTTGGGGTGTAGGGTTTTTTGTGTTTGTGTAGCTGTTTGTTTGTTTGTTTTGTTGTTTTAAATAAGATCAAAGTATTTCCTGCAGGTTTTGATGTGCTAATCTCTATTCAAACAGTTTTGGGGGCACATTGTGTGTAGTTAAGTTTATGGACTTGTCCAAAACCACAGGTTGTGACCTACACAGAAATGGCAGCACATCTATCATGTTTTCAGTAGCAAGGGGAAGCATGCTGTCTCAGAGCCATTTAAAATGCTTTTATATAATATTTGCCAAGTTCTTCTATTCTCTGTAGGTTTTAATGGCTCAAACCTCTGGAAACTCTTCCATACATGGTTAAAGTGTAACCACTGATGGTGGGAGGGGAGGAAGGGGGAGGATGGGGGAACAACCTTCTGAGCTGATAGAATTTTAAACAAACTTGGGTGGTTTTGTTGAGACAGTGTTTCAGCCCCAAGTCATACATATATATTCACATGCAGGGCATTTCTCAGTCTTAATCATGCTGGAAGCTAGAGAAATTAAGTATCCATATAGAGTGCATGCAGTGGGTTGGTATCCAGCAAGAGTAGATAGCCTCAATGCTCCCTCCATTCAGGCCCATCTTCATAGCCAGGATCCTTTCTGGAATCCTATTGCTACAAGATTCCTTCTGCTTTTCTGCCTTTTTCCATGTTTTACACACATTATTGAAATAACTTAGCTGATATTACCATCTTTTAATGGTGGGAACACTTTTCATATCTATCTTGTTCTCTCCTTAAAGTAGCTTGCCATGGACAGCACTTACTTTTGAGCAGCTTGGTAGTAGGTCGTCAGCATTGGATCAAATGTTGTATACCATTTCTATTTTAAAAATGTCCTTTAAAATAATTTAAAGATTTCTGTGTGACTGAGCCCTCTTCCAAGCTAGAAGGGACTGATTTGGTCTAGTGCTCAGTAATGTCAGATGAACTGAGTTGTTCTACTGTCTGTCACAAGCCTGTTGTGTCATATTGGTCAAATAATCTGCTTGTTTTGGGTAGAATTTTCAAAAGCATACAGCAGTTATGTAAATCTATTCCTATTCAAGCTGATGGAGGCCTAATTCTCATTTCCACTAAGGCTCCATTACACTGCCTGGCAGGGTCAAGATACTTAAAACTAGGCTTTTTGCCCTACCACAGGAATATAAAGGGATCCCATGGAAATGCAAATTTGTGACTGACAGTTTTTCCATTGACTTCAATGGAAGAAAGATTAAACAAACAGAACTACTCTTTAATAATTTCAGCCTTGGCTTCTGTGTTTTCCTAATATAAAAATAAGCCTAGTATCATGTACCTACTTCATTTGCCTACAAATGCAACAAAGCTAATTTAGTGTTTGTCCTGCTGTTTGAAGATGTCCAGGGCTGCCTAAGTGTCCACTTGCATCATTAACTTGAAGTAACTTTCTCATCAGTGAAAATTTTGTATTGTATTTTATCTCAATGAGAAATATCCCTGAATCCAAGTAATTCAGTTTAGTAAGATGATGTGTTGTTCATGACTTTAAGAGCCTCACATGTGATGAGGACTTCTGCTGAGCTGGACTGTATCATTGCAGGAGGGTGTTGAGTCTGTGTTAACCATGCTGCAGGTCACGAGACTCTTGGTGGGAGCCAATTTGTTTCTGTCCCAATGCTACAAGAATCTATCCATTCCTAATGGTATTTTGTAACAGATCCTTGCAAAAGTTCAAAAGGATTTGAGGATCGCTGTCTTCTAAATGTCATGTGTATTTTGCAGACTGATAATGAAGCATTTTGTTACCCCAATGAACTGCCTTTTCTTCTCCTGTTGACATTCTACAGCTCAAATTAATACCACTCTGTAGCTTAGGATCATATCGCTCAATTTATACTAAAACTGTTAACAGGAATAAAAATAAAAATATATTCTAAGTGTTATTGTTGCATGAGCTGAAATAGTTGTTATATAAGTTCAGAGACTACAATAGTAAGCGTTCAATTTAATTGGAACATACAAACGTGTACTAACAGATGCCTAAAAACCCTTGCCTGAAAGAGAAATCTCTGCCTACATGAGTGATTGCCTTGCAGCCAGTGGACTTGCTTGGAAAAGGCTGTTTGTGTACAAAATTGCAAAATCAAAGCCTAAATAAAAATAACTATGCAGCATAGTTATTCTGTGCAAATGTGGGGTTGCCTTGTGACACAGGGCTTTTGCCATCTCTTTAAATAGATGAGTATGGTGCAAAAAAGGTCAGGGTCTAGAATGTTACTTCAGGAAACAGCTCATTCCATTTCCATTCTGTAATGTTGTCTCTGGATTTACATGATCAATAATGTACATAAAACTTTCATGGACATAATATATGTTTCTTTGTTTTGGTGTTGTATTTTTTTATCTGTTGATATCAGGATCCAGCAGAACAGCCTATTAAATACAGCTGATATTGACTGTTCCTGGAATGCAACCTGATTTTACAGTTAGTAAAGACTACCTTGGGTTTGTTAGCACATGAGCAGTAAAGCAGATTGGAAATGAGTAAATCTGCACTTTTCTGGTGACGGTGTAGCCAGATGAGAGGACTCCTTACCATCTCTGGTAAGGAGTGTCCAGTGCAGCATATGTTAAGCAGCTTATGTTTAAATGCTATGTTTAAATTTATTTGCTACATTATTACAATTTGTACAGCTGTCCAGATCTCCCAATACTCCAAAAATAATGTATCCAGAGACCAGCAGTGGTTAATGACCATCCTTAGGACTATGGCTGGCGCTAGGGTGCAGATTTTTTCCTCTGAGGAATATCGGCCCTAACACAGCTTTTATGAGATGGGCCCTGACCTCATCTCTGTCAGAGTAGAGAGGGGTGCCAGGATTTTAGTTAATTTGAATGCACAGCCACACAGTCCCCATGGGAACTTCGTGAAGGTGAAAGGGTGACCCTGTTATGAAACTGCTGCTTTACCATTCCAGATCTTCCACTTTCACCAAGGAACTGTGCTGTTTGCCATTTGGTTAGTTATCTTAATGCCACAGGCTCCTGAACATTCCAGCATAGCCTGGTCTATATTTTATGTACAACCATGTTTCCAGTCTGGAAATGACCCCTTTAGCTGTGGTATTTCCCCTAAATATGGTTGGCTTCAGACGATCTCACTGCCAACACAAACCACAACTTTAAAACCCACACATTTAAGACTATTACAAGCCAACACTATCCAGCTCTGTATATACTGTTCTGATGGGAGAAGGAATCTGTGTGGCTGTTCAGTGCCAGTTGTTCCCTCTCTTTCTGTAAAGGATTAAGTGTCTCCATGCAGCAGAGAATGAGAGCAGACCTGCAAATGTGGGCAGCTGCCTGTGTGCTGTGATCCACATGTAGCTAGATGTCGTGATCTTGGCTACTGCTCCCTGAGGCTGTGACAGAGATTTTATTGCTGTGATTCCTAGGGGAAACTCACATCTCTGTTAAAAAAACTCTAGGTTTCCAGGCTTTTCCATAATGAGTAGACAAAGAAAAGTACTGCCTTGTGGTGATTTGTTCCAGCTTATGTGTTCGTTGTAGGACAGGATTACTTGTGCCTTCAAAGCCCTTGTCACTCACCATTGACTACAGAGGCAACTGTCTACATGCCTGACATTTTAGTAATTCCAGTTAGGTGAAGTGAATCCTACCATTACTATTTGTTTCTCATGTATGTTCATGTGAAATGTCCATGTTTAGAATCAATCCTCTTGAATGAGGATTTATGAATGTCCTGTATGTGTATGTGCTGATTTGCAAGCCACACTTTGGCAACATGGGCTTTTTTTGAAGATTCTCACTGTGGGAAAGCAATGAATAGCTGGTGACGTTGGGAAATAGAAAGTACTGGGTCATGAAGAGATTATGAAAACAGCTTTCTGCAAAACCTAAAGTTTCTGAGAATTTAAAAATATTAGATTTCTTGTGTTACAAATGCTTTGAGTGTGTGATATCTTTGATTAGAAGTTAGGTTACTTAGGTTACTTTCAGTTAAGTTACTTAGACCTGAGTGGGATTTAGCCTTTTAGCACATGTAAAGTTGTTAATTAGGAAGGGGCAGTTCTGCTCTGAACATATCACATAATTGCTGTGAAAACTTACCATTATGAATTTTCAAAAAATATAAGTATCCAGAGCAAGCTGGGGTAAAGTTAAATCTATTTAGTAAGGTCCAATGGCACTTGCATAAGGTGTGTCCTTCTTCAGAAGCCCATAATTGTAGCTGTTTACTTCCTTAAAGTTACAGTATAACTTAATTCTGTTCAGTGAAAGAGATAATGGACACAGAGCTAAGTAGTTGCAGGGATAAATTCTTGTTTTTCAGCTTTTTGAAACCTGTACCTGCTGGTATCCAAGCCATACTGCGTTTTCCTTAACACAGAGAATATCAGGAGACCCAATTTATCATTTCATCAGGAGGGCTGGTGTTCTGTTTTTAGTAACTTATTGGGGGGTGGGGAGAAGGAGCTGTATTAAGATACTGTGTCCTTGTCTAGTAGCAATAGTGAATTTCACTCTGTTGTCTGCTCAATTACTTCACTGATGTGACCTGAGCTGTTTCCTGGTAGGGACTGTTTGGATGGAAGGTGCTTCCATGCGTGTATGATGAGTTCCTCTTCACAAGACACTGAGCAGATAACTTGTTTCACACAGTCCAATAAAGATGTGGTATAGAGGTGACTTCTGCTCACTCCTGGACTGGCTTCAAGATCCTGTTGTCACAGAGCACTTATTGTGTAGAGAGCGATCCTTTTCAGAGTCATCTAATTTCTTCATTATGTTGTTTACTTGCTCCTCTAGGCATGCTTGTGGAGTGTCTCTGTTGAAGGGAGTCAACACTTTGCTGTATAAGCATATTAATTAACTCCTATTATCTTTATTGTAGACATGAAACCCCAAATCACTTTGCTCATTTAGAGAAGCAGAAGAGAGAGTTTGCTGTATTATTAAGGATGCTCTTTGTCATTCCACTAGTGCAATTCTCAATTGTCAGTGCACTGACAATTGAGTGCACTGTAGACTCAGTTCATTGGGCCACTTGTGGTTTCCTTTGGGACTTGAGACTAAGCATCCTGCTGGTGCTTCGAATTTCTCCATTGACAGAGCAAGGACAACTGTTGCTTAGTCACAGCAAGAGGGACTTTTCAGCTGAGAGTTACTATGAAGTTGTTGAGATGACATATGTTAGAGAAATGTATAATTTTGTTCTGACTGAAATGCAGCATTGCCCTTCCCCTTGTAATTATCTTTAAGAAGAGAGATCCAAGACTTCAGCACTTACAGCAGTTCTCTTACTGCATCTCTGTGGAAGTTCTTGCTATTTGTAACAGAATAGTTTCCGTTCGTCATGACAGACTATTTCTAAGCTTTGCTCATTAGTTAGGACTGGAATATATCACTTTATTTGTTTCCGTAGATGCTTTCATCAGAAACCAAATCCAGATGTAGCGGGTTGGCAGTAGATCAGGCTGAACTACTAGAGGTTTTGTTGAGACTAAATAAGGCTTAAATATTTTCATTCTGTTTCCTCTTCACCTTACTTATCATGCTGGCATTGACAGAAGCAAGGCTGCTTTCCTGAGTGCTGATCACCCTTCTGCATCATCAGTAAGTGCTGTTAGCAGTGTTTAAAATACAAGACACTTGTTGGTGCAAGAGAGAAACAGGGGTTTGAATAGCTAATGCTTCTTGTTTTGGCAAGCCTATTAAGATGTCAAGTGGCTCCTACAGTGGACAGGATTCTGAGACCTGCAGTAGCACAGTCCTGACATTTGGAACTGGCAGCCAGCCCTGAAGGTGACAGTGCACTAAGTCTGTTTTCACAGTGCTTCTCCTCACAGGTCTATATCTGGTAATAGGCTGCCTGCCGCTGGCAATTTGCATGGCAATCCCCACTAATTGCCAACAGTGTTTTCACCTGTCAGGAACAATTCCTAATCAAGCACTGCCTCTCTGCAACTCTGGGTAATTACCATGCGTGTTACAAGATGTAATAATGTATGGTCATTGGTAAACCACAGCATTGTACTGACTTTTGCCTTCTATAACCCAAAGAATGCTGGTGGAAGGCAACTTGCTGCAAGATGCTGCAACATGGCTACTTTTCTGTGTGCAGGAGCCAAGAGTGAGCAATGGTTTACGCTTGGAGTGGAGTGTGTGACAAAATACTGCTTCAAGGCTGCTGATGCCACCAAAAGGGCCTCACGGTGAGGCAATTAACTTTAAGCCACCCTCTCAGAATAAAAGGCACAATGTCCAGCCCCTCAAACTAAGGTCTTGGAGTGATGTGGGCTTTATGGAAAGTGCTGTTCTAATTTGCAGCAGCTGAGTTAGTAAAACAGCATGACTTGGCATCTAGTGATAGAAAATGCTGGGGAAGGATATTGCTTGCCAAATATGCAAAGCATTTGTGTAATTTACTTCAGCAAAGACGTGAAATACATCCTACTCAGTCTGAGCTAAGGAGGAACCCTGGGCCTAGGAAAGCACAGAATTCTGAATGGCAAATGGAGAGTGGAAAACTGTGAACTCCCAAGGAGGTGCCTGTTGCCAGCCTGTGGCGGTGACAGACCTACCTCTGGATCAAACCCCTAGGACAGTTCTCTGTGTGACACAGTGGGATGATAAGATCTGGTAGAGGATGAAAGTGAGCTTAGACTTCTGTTTCAGTAGAGCTCCTGCAGTGTTTTGTGGAGCACAGGGTTCTGTTGGAATTTCCAACTGCTAATTAACTGCAGGTACTATTTTAGTTACCAGTATAAAATCTGTTGAATCATCCGTGTATGGACTTTTGACTTCTGAAAGCTCTAAATTAGAATTTGTCCTTTGCTTGTCTGGGGTTAGGCTGCCTGAATGCTTTCCTGTGAATTATGTCAATGATGAGGAGAATAAAACAGGCCAGAATACGTCCAAATTTGGTTCACAGAAGTTACTAAGTAGAAATTGTTTGCATTGTAGAATTTTGTCTCCTTCCAGGGAATGCATGTACCAGAGACCTCAGTGAATCAGTCAGTTTTCTATGGAAGATCTCATTCTGTACAGCTGAGATAACTCACTCTTAGATATGTAATCTAAACTGCATTAAAATATGTTAAGTCACCCTCCACAAAGTACGTGCAGCATTCCTCTTTCCTTCTTGCTGCATGATGGTTTGCTGATAGCAAAGCAAGAGAGCATTAATTTGTACAATGTCAGATCCATGAGAAGAACATTTAACTGGTACACTGACAGAAATGTGTGCATGCTGTGAATGTAAGTTATGGAAAAACTGCACCTTCTAGACACAGATGGACACAGATCACTCCACCTTCTGCTATCTCTAAAAAGAAACAGCAGAATCCCAGAGCATGGCTATAACTGCACTGACACAACCTTGGTAAAGTTAGTAATAGATCTTATTTCATACCAGTTCCTCAGCAGATCAACTTTCATCAGCTCTTTCCTTTTTCAAGGGCCTTGATCTTACCCCTGTTAAACAAAGAGCAACTGCTTTATTACTTTTGAAATGGGGCTCAAGAAATTTGCTTACATAAAAACGCCTTGAAATCAATGGATGCTTTGCCATAGAGCATGGCTGTGTTCATCTCCTCCACACAAAAGGTTTATTGTCACTACATCATCATCAAGACAAAGAGGTGTGGTAATTGCTGGCTCATGGGGCTGTGGAAATCTGTGGGCCTGGTTGGGAAATTACTCCAGTGTGGAGGTGACTTTGGGGTGAAGCTAAAGCTCAAAAGACAGAGACTGTTCATGCAGTTACCTCCATGGCATGCATGTACATGGATGGTCTAAGCAAGTTCTAACTGTTACAGAGCCTCCTAAGACTATTCCGTTTGACTCCCACTTCAAAAAACGCAAGGAGTGTCTGGTTCAATAAAAGGTGGGAAATTAAGATAAAGTTTTGAATTATTGTGAAAATTTATTCAGCTTCTTTTGGCATGTAATACAGCTGGAACTCTATAACATATGTGAGCTATGAAGAATTTAGAATGAAATAGTTCTTCTTGTAAAGTTTGAACTTGTTTCAAAAGCATCTTGCCATGAGCACACGTTACAAATGACAGCATAACAGTTCATCACCGTCACCTTCACTGCATACAGGCCTCACAGGTCTTAGCTGTCAAGAAACAAACAACTGAGCCTGTAATACTTTGTGCCTCTTGATACTGATCTTTGGAATTGGGATATCTTCCTAATTCATTCCACTCCTGTCATGATGGGAGCAGTTCTGTTTACTCTAATTATGGGGAAATGTGATGAAAGTGCTGGCTTATGCTTGCTGAGAACAGCAGTACAGTGCAATGGAAGTTCCCAAAATCCTGGCTTAGGAATTGGATGCTGCATGTCTTTGTTAGCGTTTGAACATCTGTTCAGTGAGTAAGTCCCAAGACAAGTGAGTACCTTGCTCTTTTCAGGACAAAACTAATAATGTTTGAACAACTTGTTGAAAATGTTTTGGCCCAGCATCATTATAGCTAGCTGAGCTGTGCTCTAATCAAGCCAAGCCCTGTGTTATCTGAATGGGTGGCTAGAAAAAAAGTGTTTCTTATATTATAGCCAAATACAAAGCAGATGAGTTACTGGTCTTCTGAAACATGGGTCACTTTTACTATGAAGTCAGGTTCCAAAGGTCTTTTCAGCCCTTACCATCCACAGGAAATTGTCTGCATTCTCTGCTTCGGAATGTGTGGTCAAGCTCAAGGGGCCAAGCAGCCCCTTTGCTAGGGCAGGTGAGCTGCTTGCATGGGCAATGTCTGCTAAATTCTTAGCCAGTGTTAAAAAAGAGCAGGTGTGATAGGTCACAGATGGGTGAAAGGACACTTGATTCTCCACAGCATTGATTTGCTCTATCCAGTGAAGTTCCATGAAGTCCAGGTTAAATTTCAGTTCCTGGGTCTGAAAGAGAAGAGGCTCTGTGTAAAATCCATCACAGGGTTAATAGAAAATTCATCTAACCAAGATGTGGTCTTTTAAGGGGCAACACTATCTGAGGCTAAAGTTTTGACTTGTATTAAATGTATAAATATTTGCAGAGACATCAGTAAGAGTAGCTAGAATCTTATGCAGCACCTAAATAAGGAACAAGCTGAGTTTGATCTGGATGTCTAATGCCAAAAGAGTTACTCCTGTACTTCTCTAAGGTTTTAATACTTTTCTGATTTTTAAATGTGGAAAAAAATGGAGTAATGTCACCTCAGGACCATTTTAAAAATCACCAGAGTATTGGATTATCTTGTCTTAGTCAGTCTTCCAAATAGTATCCCTTTTCCATTTCAAAATTCTGCAACCATATTTGACAGCTCTGTCTGTGCTATCCTGGACATCTTTGCTGCTCTCATCAGGCATGTGCCTTAGCTGTGTCTTGGCGCCAGTTTGTAATCTGCTATATCTTTTGTCTATAACTTTTTTTTTTTAAATGAGAAGTCTAAGGAGTTTATAGTTCATTTGGGTTTTTGTGAGGTGTCCTCATCCCTTAGATATTTAATGACCATATTAGGGAACCTCTGAAAGCCCAGAAAATCTGTTTTATAGGATTGACTCTGAAAGTTTACTATGATTACAGAATTTGAAAAACAACTTGACTTGATGGCCTTGCATTTTATGCAAAGCTGTAAACAAGAGGAGAGTAATCAAAGCTTGGCTTGTTCACAGATATGAACTTGAATATTATCTCACGGGAAAGACAAGAAAAGGCCACTTATTCAGATTCAAGGATAGTATCTATTTTGGCAAGTAACTCTTGGAGTAGGTACAAAGATATCTAAAAAGTAGGTCAAGCTGGTTTTGTACCCTTTCACCATCTAAAATATACAGGGGCCAACATGCCAGTGCAGGACAAGGAAGCATTGATGTTCATGTGGACAGAGAAATTCGAAGGGATGTTCTGTACAACCTGAACAGATGTGCTCCATTCTTAACTGTGTTACCATTATAGCTCACATTTTGTGAGATATTTGGCTATGAAGTGTATGTTTTCCTGCATTTTGATAGAATCCCAATGAATAGAAGGACTTCCAATGCAATAGCAAGGTTGTTGTGTGTAACCTGTTACTAGGTATATGGATTTTTTAAATAGTGCTGGGATCTTTCTGTGCCATTTTGTATTTTTTTATTTCTTCTGAGTTTTTGGATAATGTTTTTCAAACTTATTTTCTGTAGTCACAAAGAAGTCTGAGGTCCTTAAATATTCATATGGTTCACTAATTAAAAAGAAAAATAAATTATTAGCCCTTTATGGAGGATGGCTATACCTACTCTGCAAGAGGATGGAGCCATTGCAGCTCTTCTGCTGTGGAAGCACCATGCTCACTTTTGCAGAAAATGAAGGTAGTTATTGACTCTGAAGGATGATGCCCAGCCTGGGCCTTCAGAGGCAATAAAAAGGGTCTTTAAGGGGAAGTCGGCCTGTATGAAAGAGGCAAAAAATGCCTGGGCCAGATGTAGATTTACCCACATGAAACACTTAGCTGATCTCAGCTGGGACTGGAACAGCCTCCCTTGTGCCCAGGAGCATGGTGCTGCCGCAGCCAGTTAGCAGCTAGCTCAGAGCTTGCTCACAAGTCTTTGTATAACCCTGCATGGTGCAGAGCAGGCATTCCCAGAACCTTGGTTTATTGTGTAGTTGAAACCTAAGACTCCTGGTTACTGCATGAGATGCAGATTTTGCAGAAAAATGCGGCTATTGTGGGAATCACAGTCAAGGCACAAGAGTTGGCACGGCTGCACCTTCTGCATTCAGCCCACATTTGACCTGCTATGGGTTAGTATCCCTTGACTTCACAGGGAAGGAAACCCTCCTGTGAGGCAGGATGGAATTCTGTTTCATGCCTGCCGCAGAGTAAACTGTGAAAGGAGCTGGACCAAGGAGAACTACTACTTTGACACTTATGCCTCTTTTTGCTGAGCTCAACATCCCATTCTCATGTTTCTCCAGCTGACAAAGGCACATCCTCCTGTCACTCTATCGAGCAACACGAAACGCAGAGACAAACGCAGCTACACCCGAGAGAAAGCAAAGAAGAGAGAAACTTTATTTTGGTTTTCCCATTATATAGGGTTCTGGAAACGACTATCGATTGGAAAGTAAAGCTACCACCTCTCCAACGACACTGGTCAATGACAAAGTCCATCAAACCTTTCTCCTCCCAGGAGAAGGAATGAAAAACAAAAAGACAGTTAGAAAAACATGTGCATGTTTACAAAAAACAGCGTAAGAAACTCCATCACAAAAATGAAAACATCAGAAGGCTGAAAAGTGAGAGTAACATCCTCCTGCGTCAGGGGAGGACAAAATTTATGATCAAGTATGTTCATAAAAGACAGATGGGAAAGCAAGTGTCCCCTGTGAGGATTCAACTCTTCCTCCTCTTGAGCTGTTGAAATTATACTAGACACAACAGACTCAGTGCTAAGAGGCTGAAGAAAACCTCAGATTTTGTTCAGGTTGGGCTTTTTCCAGCTATGCCAAACACCTGGTAGTATGTAGCAGAAGTCTGACTTATTTGCTGCTCTGGCTCTCAGTGTGCGCAGGCAGAAGTGACTGAGCTCTGCTGAGGGATCCTCAACTGAGTACATTGCCTTGTCACAGCACCCAGAGCACTCATGTGATGGTCAAAGGAAGGCAGTGACTCCTGAGAAACGTCACAAAGTATTTAGCTTTTTAGCATTTCAGCTTCTTTTTGACTTTCCACTCCTTTGTCCTTTGTATTGTAGGCCTGTGTCTAAAGTAGGATCTGTATTTCCCTAAGAGTGAATGCCTGCGGGAGTGTGTGAAGTCCTGTGTTCTATGTTCATGGTATTGCCACTTCAGATGTTCCTGAATCAGAATGTGGTTATGTGGTTTTCTCCCATCCCAAATTAAGCTATCTCTGTTTGTTATGCAAGAATATATATTAGAACTACTTTTCTTTGCCTTCTTGTTCTGATCTTTCCTGGTTCTCCAAGTTTTTTTTATTCACCATGAGTTTTTTATTTTGGGGACTGTTTTGTTTTTATTTATCTTACAGGGAAGCTGAGAGTCTCATGCAATCTCTCACTTCCATCAGGTGTGGCTGTATGAAAACATCACACGTTGTAGGAGCTGACAACACCATACTGGATGTGCAGTGCCCAATGGTCTTATCAGACCGGGAGGTGGCACTTTGTGCTGTGCCCATCCTTAACTGACTGGGGGATTGTATATGGTTTAGAGCAACTCTGTTGAGGGCAATTCTGAATAGCTTCAAGCTTCAAGAATTCTCCAGGATATTATTGGTTAAAGACTGAATGTTGCTACTCAACTAGAGCTATGTGTGAAGAATTCAGTATTTTTGCAGTGACATTTTGGAATTATTTCAGTTATTGGAAGAGTGGATTTTAAAAAATTGGGCTGTTTTTTAACATGGGGGCTTTGTTGAAGACAGGGTGGCCTTTAAGGCCATTATATGAGAAATGAATCTGTCAAATCTCATGGACTTCGGGGGGGTCTGAGTATGAAGACCAAAGATGGTTTTTTTTAGTGCTCATCTTCATTCACAAGAGCAGACTGAGTCACAGCTAGGGCAGACTTTAGTGGGACGATGCTTGAGTTGAAGTAAGCAACTTGCTGCTGTGCTCATTAGCTTTCCAGCTCACTAAAGGAGTAGAATTACCAGTCCTTCTACCAGACAAAGCTTTAGCCTTGCTCACTGGCATTGGCACATCCCAAAACTACTGAGAATCTGAACCCATGGTTTGAGCATCCATCACACAGGAAACCATGTAAGGGCCAAATAGGAATTTTACAGCCTGTTTAATTCCAGCAATGACTCACAAAGAGCAGACCTTTACTGAAAGCACAACTATAGGGCTGCAAATGGAACAGAGAGGTGCCTTTGGGCTGATCACTCTTGTAACTCTTCAGGTAGCTCGGTCAATTGTAGTTATTATTTATGTTAATATAATTGTCTATTCATTTTTGAAAGCCAGTAAAGATATTTCTCTACAGTGTTCCCTTCTTGCCCTGTGGTAATAAGTTCTTCAGGCTGATTGTCATGCCACCTTTAAAAATTTATTTTTATAAAATAATATCTATTACACCTAGTGCCTTCTTCTAGCATGGAGTAGGATAAATTAATGTGTTCCAGTTTTGCTTCACAATTATTCATTCATTACTTGACTTGCAGCCTGAAATTTATCAGCTTTTTTTCTATGCTTCCATCTTTTTCAGCTAAATATTCCTTTAATCCTTCTTTGTAATCTCAGTGTATATTTGTCATCTTTTCTCTTAAGAATTGATTTGATTCAGTTGTCTAATCTTACAAGGTTCCTTGGTATTATTTAATTATACATTGGTTAATGAGTCAGGTTTTCTGGGCTGCTGCTTTGAGAGTCTGCCTGATTCTTACTGTGGCTTTTGCCTGGATCTTTATGAATTCCAGCCCAGGTGTGGTCCCTGGACTTCCACAGCTTCCACATACCTGATTCAGGTTGCTCCTTCCATTATTCCCTTCCTATGCTTAAGACAAGGAGGAATTGTCTTAAATCATGTTTGTAAGATCCTGCCACCCTAGGCAGGGTGGTGCATTATCCAGCAGAAACAGCAGCCTTGAGATTGTCTGTGTTCTCCCTTCAGCATCCTGTAGCAGTTCCCTGCAGTGTGAAGTAGCTGTGACTTACCATGCTCTGGGCCAAACACTGACCCTCAGAGCTGATGATTGATTGAGGGTTACACTTTCAGAAAGGCTGTCTGAGCAGAAGATGTTTCTTTGTTAGCTGTTTTCACCCATTTTAAGGATGCCTGACTATTAGCATTGCCACCTGCCACGTTGCAATCTTACCTGATGTAACTTTGCCAGCTACTTTGTCACTTGGACTGTTTGGGCACAAAATACAAAATTGGAAGGGAATCTGATGAGAATTTGTCTCATAGTGTTTACAATAAATTTTAATTTCTTCTGTTATGTATAAAGACATCAAAACAACATGAGGCTTAAAGAAATATGCAACATTAATTTGTTCTTTAGAACAGGAAGTATTCTTCTTTTCCTGTAAATCTGATCAAGAGTATTTTGCCCTTTTTGCCAAGTATTTCCCCTGTTTTGCCAAGAATAGACCATGTTTTCAGGGTCTAATTTCTGAATTACAAGAGCAACAAAAAGAACTCCATTTTTAAAGTCTCAGCAGAAAAATAAAATAAGCATGTGTGCAAACACAGGGGGTGGTGGTGTGTAAGCATATTGGCAAACAGGGATAGAAGCAAAAAATGTGACTTGCTTCCATAAGACATGCTTGCAGTTTCATTGCAACATGGAGCCAATGTACAGAGGAAGCAGAGAGACCTTTCGCATCTATTACGCAGCTCATAGACTGTGTCTTGCAGCTTTTCTGTGAACTGATAGTGACCCCATGCAGTGCATTGTTCCTTTTCTCCTTTCCATCTGTTCGGTGTTTCAGCTTCTCAGCTCACTAGAAGCCTGCTATTGATTTTAAGATGTGTCCTAAGTTTGCCATAAATTTTATATAGTGACCTCATACTGCCAGAAAACAAAACTGACATACGTTCACCCCAAAATACACACTTAAATAAATGGAAAATCATGACAATCTATTTATCGCCCTTGGGAATCACCAGAGAGAATCACCACCATCTTGGTAGTTTTTGATCCCTGCAAGGTAGATCTTTCTTTTCATGGGAGGTTTCAGCCAATTTAATGTTTGTTCTCTGTATTTTGGCATATGTTCATCTCTGTTTTCGTATGTGCATGGCAGCACCAAATATTAACAGTTGTATCTGTCTTTGCCCAGCATGTTTTGATTTCATTCACAGGCAATACATTCCCTGTGTTAGATCAGACAGATCCTGCTCTGGCAATGGTACATCTGCCTGACATGCCCCATTGCTCCGGCAATCTTTGGCTGAATCCTCTTTGTCATTCTACTGTTTCTTTTCTCATTTCCATCTGTTTGTCATTTCAGAGCTTCTTGAGTAATGGAGGTGCAGTGATTGCTTTTGAGATGTGTCATAAGCTTGTTGTAAGCATTTTCTTCCCCTTTTCTCTTTTTTAGTAGCCCCCTTTGCCAGGCAGTGCAGTTGGAGGATACAGTAAGGGGAACTGACAACTTATTCCAGCTGTTCAGCTGAACCAAATGCCAGTAGCTCTTCTGCATGTTTCCCTGCTTGCTGTCCACAATGATTTTCTATTATTCTTGGCAAAAATAGGCAGGGCTCTTTTTTTAGCCACTGGAATTTAAGGGGAACCTCACTGCTTGAAGTGTTAGACCAAGAGAGATTAGGGATATGAGGAAAACAAGTGATTTTACTTTAAAGGATTACTGATATAAAATCTAAGGCAAGAAACTTACTCCTGTTATCAGTTTTGCATGCTTCACCCTTTCTGTGTTCATTGAGGTAAAATTCATTACCATAGTTGCTAGCTGTGAAAAATTATATTCACTATGGAGTTAACTCATGTGGCTGGATTTAAAGTCCCAGCTTTATTTACCACTTCCTAATGTTTGCTTCAAGCTGTGATAAAGATCTTATAAAGCAGGTCTCCAAGTGATTTCCAGAGAGGTCAGATAGAAAGAAAATGCTGTCTTCTGGTATAGTGTCTTGAGATGCAGAGGGAGGATACAAATGCAAAATGTACCTGCTTTCTGTGGGAGTGTCAGGTGCTGGCTGTGGCCCTGAAGGCTCGGAGCACAGCAGTGCTGTGACCAGACAGGGGTGGGATCCCTGCAGCCCCGGGGCTGCTGGCCCCCTCACAGTGTAGAGCACCTCTCTCCTTCCTGTGAGTCTGCCTCACAGTGGGTGGAGAGCTACAGTCGGAGGGAAGCATTTTCATCCTTACGAAGCCCTTCATGAGTGGCATTGTAGGCTGAGAAGTCTTTCACTGCTTTCTGTTTCTCTCTCCCTTCCCTGCTGGAATTTCATTTTTCTAGTCACTTTTGTAGCTCTCAGCCTCTTTGAACCAAATCTAGTGAGCATGAGATCTCGGTGAGATTTTGTTGCATTATTTTTCCCTCTTCCTGGAATGAGGGGCTATTGTTTCCTCCTAGAGAAGTGTAATAAATTCAGTGCCTGAAGGCCAGGTCACTGTGTTTGACCCTTTGCTTCAGTCACTGACCCACATTTCATTCAAACACGTTGGTAAATAGTGGCACTTCTTAATGTCTCTGAGATTTATGTAACAGACAGGGAAAGATTAGAATTGGAGATATCTCTTACTGTTCCAGAGACCTGGGCTGCCAGCCAGTTCTACTTCTTGAGAAGCAAGTGTGTGGTTTTGTGAGTATGAAGGTGTGACTCATTCTCCTCCTTGACATCCTTTAAAACATGCACAGCGTGGTGATTTACATGAGGATGCATTGAGGCTCTGCTTGAGCTGACAGCACTTGGTGCACTTTAATCTTACATGTGGATAGAGGAAATGAGTTAATCTGCAGTTAAATATAGAGGTGGTGAAAGAGGTGGGAAGGGGAGGGGTTGACTCTAATCTCACTTAGGTTGGGGTCAGTTGAGAGTAACCTCTGTATCTGGACAGCATTACTCTGGGCGAAGTCATGTCTCACCTCTCTAAAGCTGACAGCATTAGCTAATGGAAAATGGCAACAGAGTGAGAATGTGCCCTGAGCTCTGGCATCACGGCAGTGTTGTTCTTTCTGATCACCATCTACATGTTGGTGATGCCTTTTTTTTTCCCTTTCAAGAGGTATCAAGTGAATTGTAGGGGTAATCAAATGTGTGTTGCTGGAATTACATCTTAAGGATCTGAGAGCAGATCAGCGTTGATCTACAAGCTTGGTTCTCTGTGATTGTTCAGATGTACCTTGACCTTGTTCCTTTGTATGTTTGCTTTCTGTTTATTACTGACCTCAGTTTTGAGATGCAGATGTCAAAGAAACAGGGATGCCTGCTCTGCAGATATCCACTTCTCTTCTCCCTTTGTGTGCAGATGTGCTCTTAAATTGATATACTGTGAGCTGTCACTTCACCATTCTCTCCAGCTTTCTGCATGCCTTAATGGATATTTTTTTGGAGGAAGCCTGTATTAATGGTTTGTATGTATTAGCTGCTTTTGGGCAGTTTTTCCTTCTGCAAAGTGCTGCTGGAATGCTGCCTGCTGGTATGCCCAAGCAGAAAGAGCCCCACCTGAGCAAACAGGGGTGCTTTGCACCAGGCTGGCCCTACTGCCTGTGCCATGGAGGTGTATGCTGCCTGCACTGTGTTGGAGACCAGGTGAAATGGATTTTGCTGACTCATTTGGACAGGTAAAAGCAGTCTTTTGGGCATGGACTGAACAAACCTGAAAGAGGAATTTTGGCAGCAACCTCTTCTGAGGAGGCAGCTCAAGCTAATCTGTTATGTGCTGGTGGTTTTTCTCAAACAAGTTGAACGCAAGTAGTCCATGTAAGGAATTTGCATTTGGAGGTCACACACTATATAGGTCGTGTTTGTTGAGCAGTTGGTGAAGAAAGCCCCTGGTTTACATAAGCTCACTAAAATGAAAGGTCTACCAGGCAGAAGAGTTCCTTTTTATATTGGAGAAAATCTAAGCCGATCTTGAGAAATCAGGATCTATCCTGAAATGTACTTGTGCCTCTTTTGTTGGCTTCACTAAAAATGACATGCTTTAGCAGGATTTGGCCTTGCATGTAGATTAGTAACAGCATCACTGTTGACTTTACTATTTCTTTTAGCCCAAAGCAATATTCGAGTCATTTTAGTCCATAGGGACAGTCTGAACTCTGTCCATCTGTCCCTAAGCAGTCCATATTCATAGCATATAGCCAGTTTGTTTTGTAAAATCTAATAAACCAAATCTAAAACCCAAGAATATTAGAGATGGCTTATCACAAAGTTTGATGATGATGATGATTATTATTACTACTACTACTATTATTATTGTGTATAATTTTCGTTAGCAAAAATATTATCAGAATTTGATCTTTGCTGCACTAGCTGAGGATGGCATTTTTACTGTATTTGATACTTTAGCTAGAACTCTTGTGATGGTGTGGCTCAGGTAAGAAATTTTCAAAAGATCTGTTGGTATCTCTTCTGAGCTGAATGACAAGTCTTAGGACTTCCAGCGTGGAAGGGCATAATTGTATCTGAGACCAAGGATCAACTTAGCAAACAGTTGCTCAGGTTGAAGACATGGACCCTTGTCTTCCCTTCCCCACTGCTTCTTGTTGCTTTACCAATACTGATGGGGTTGGCCTCATTTGGAGCTTTGCCAGCTGAAGGGTACATGTGAGCATTGTGTGATCAGCACTGAGAAAATAGATCAGCTTAATTTATTGCCACTGGTTGTTCAACTTGGTGGATTCAGCCTTCTGTGGATTATGAAGTGCTCACTTGGACATCTCTGTTATGAGCACTGCAGGGAGTTGTAAGGTCCAGCAGGTGGGATGGTGGCAAGCAGTTTTCAGTGGAAACGCTTTCAAAAGGTGGGTGTCAATTTTCAGCCTTAGAGGCAGTATAGACCATGAAAAGAGCATTGTGCTAGGAAAGCTGGAGTCACAGTTTGTTCCTGGCACTGATTCTGGTGTGATCAGGTCAAATCACTCCTCATCCATGCATCTTTTTCCCTTCGTGTGTCTTGTCCATTTAAATTCCTTGAAAAGGGGCTGCCTGTTCTTATCTGGACAATGGCAAAATATAATATTTTTATCCTACTAGTCTTACAGAGCTGCTTGAATTTGTTGTTTGCTAAATGGCCTTTAGATCTGAGTATTGTTTGTTGATCTTAGTTTCCAACTCCTTACTTTTCCATTGCAAAGCTGGTCCCACACTGATGTGTTTGATTATATTTTCATTGCCATTGTACTTGCTTTGATTTTGCAGCTCAGTGCCCAAAGCACAGGGTGCTGTACAAACAACACAAAGTCAAGCAGGGTCAGGCCCTTTCTCCTTTTACCTTGAAAACAATGTGAGACTCCTATGTTTCTTTTGCTTGGCACCTCCGGTTCTTGAGCTGGAGGCTGTGTGTGTGTGCGCTGCCCTCCTGTTGTGTTCAGGTGTGAGATCACTTGGAGAGTGTTTTCCATTGCTGCCCAAGGGGGTACTGGAAGCTGTGCTGTCTGCTTGGTTGTGTGTGAGCTCAGGCTGTGAAGTGTGGAAAATTACTGCAAGAATAGCAGCATGCTGAGCTGATGTTTGTGTCTACAGTGGGTTAGTTGGGACTAGGTTTCCTTTTCAGGGCTCATAAGTGTATTCATAGATTTGTCCTTCTGGATTATGCCTGGCCACTGTCTGCAACAAGAAATTTTCTCCCGTTTCTCACCTCTCCTTTTTGCTTTTGGCAGCATTCCTTCCTCCATAGGGATGTGGTTTGAGTGTGGCCTGTGTCCAACTCTTTTAAGATGTGCCTGGCTGTTGATCTGAAAAAGGGAGAAGAAGCAAGAGAGCTTGATTCTGCACTACCATAGTATTGTCAGCCAGTGTATCAGTCCTTAGCATGGAATAAAACAGCCTCCAGAAACATCTGTAAAAATGCTACTTTTGTACTTTAGCTTCATCCCTATGGTGTTCCTGCTGTTCCCTTCACATGTCGTTCTGAAAAGCCTCTTATACCAGGTTTGGGTACCAGGCAGACTGAGGCTGTCACTCAGTGCATCAGAACTACACAATCTGCAGTTTTCTGTAAGCCACAGTGATATGTCTTTAAACTCAAGATGTGTCTAGAGTTAGGGAAACTCTTAGTTATAAAAATTAAAGGGGGAAAAAGAAGAAGGAAGAAAACTCTAAACTCTGCAGGGAAACGTTTTTATTAGCAATGTGTTGAGATTTTGGTGTGGTTTGGTTTGGTTTTGTGGTGTTTTTTTGTTCTCTCTCCATTTGCTTGATTTTCTCACCTGCTGCATTCATTCAAAGTTTCTGTATGGAACTTGCTTTTTGTAGCTCACTGAGCAGCTCAGTTGCCATTGGTGCTGGTTGCTGGCTTCTTATGCAGGCACTATCTAAGTACCTTTTGTATTATTAGAAACTCTTTCATCAGACTTTTCTTCTATGGTGGAAATCAAACTCTTAAAAATAGATAAAGCCAGCATACAGCTGAATACTAACAAAATTAAAGTTAAAACATATTGAAAACTTCTTGGTATGGTGTCCTTTCTCTCTGACATTCTCAGCTCCCTAGTTTTGGTGCCATTGACAGAAAGTGAAGTACTCCCACAGCAGTGGGTATAAAGTTTGTCTAAACTGAATCTTTCTGTGAGTCCTGCATAGATTTTTCAGCAAAAATAGCTTCTTATGGTCCTCCAGGAGCTAAAGTGGGGCATATTTCCAAGGGGAAAGTTCGAATGTTTCGGTGTTACTTCTAGACTGGGGCACAGACCAGTAATAACCTTCCTCTATTCTCTTGTCTTGCTGAGCACCCTGGCTATGTGCCAGGTTAGAGCCTAGCTTGTAACAATTCTCAGCACCAGAGAAGTTTCTATGGTTTGGGTTTTGTGCCATTTACTCTCTCCTCGCCCTTTCAATTTTGCTCTTAGTCCTTGTGATAACAGTTCTCTGCTCTGGGCAGCTTTTGGTAGTTGGGACTCTGGCCAGCTTCAGCCTTTTGCCAACTCACAAGGACAAGACAGGTTGGGAAAGCAAACAAACTGCAGTTATTGCCAGCAGGGCAGCTTCTTGTGTTGCAGGAAAACCAGGCTTGACCTTGCCACTGGAATATTAACTCTCTCTTGCTGCATACTCTGGACATCTTTATAGGAAATAGAGATTCTTTCCAGTACTGGCAATAAGCTGGCTGACTAGTTCAGCCTGATAAATGACATGATTAAAGATGAGGGGTGTCAATACCTTATAAGTCAAACTGCAGAGGCATCTCACTACAGCAGACTGCTGTTAATGTTATTGAGTGAAACAATAAAGATGCACAGCCATCTATCAAATCTATGTCAGGTCTTACCATTTAGACTTAACATTGGACTGGAGTTAAATAGTTTCATTTAGTAACCATCAATGCATGCAAAAAAAATTTTTTGTGTGAATTCTGCCTCTGTCTAGCTGTGTAGCCTAACTAAGAAATTTGTCTGAGTACAGCCTAATGTGTATGTTTCTTAATACACATTTACTACCTACCCTTCCTTCTTTATTCCTGGCAGTGGCAAGTTACATTTCTTGGTTGTTGTTACCCCTAGTTCCCAGCCCAGGCTTTGTATCGGACAAGCCTATTCACGCATCAGGGAGAGCAGCATAGATGTGTGTTTACTTCTTCTTTTTTGCATTTTGCAAACTAGTATACTAAATGATTTAAATTGGTAAACAGACTGTAGTTTGTAAGGATGTGTGAATATTTGTGCTGTTCAGCTTTCCTTGCTGCTTGAGGGGGAATCTCTAACAGAAAGGCAGGAAAACGGATGTGGTTTCAGCCTTCCCTGGAGACAGCCATAAATCTTGGTTCTCATACAGAGGATGCTAGGATCTGGGCAGACTGATGTTTATACTAAATATGCTATGCTTCCTGCATGGTAAGCAGAGGTAATTGTTTCATCTGAAAGTATCATTATTTCTATGAATGACTTACTGCTTTGGTACACCCTTCTCTGTACATGTGTTGGACAGCAGGACCAATGGCACTAATAAGCATTTTCTTTCTCTTTGACTTTTGTAGGTATGAGCTGTTGTGTAGCAGTTGTATGTGAAGAGAAGACAGAGTACAAGTCATCATCAGAAGATCCTGTCCTAAGCTGGGCCTGAAAGTTCATCCAGCTGACTGGTGTGAGTAGCCTGAAAGGGAGGGGAAGGAGCGTATTACTGGGAGACTTCATCCTGACTTCAGGCACCAAAATCACAACTGTCTCTATCACTTGTAGTGAAGGAGTTTTCATCCTAGCAGCAGCCTACCTGGATTGTGCAGCAGAAAGCTGTATGGTGGTGAGAATACCACTGTATTACAGAGGCTTTTTTTGGTATGTGAGCGAGTCAAAAGCTTCAGTTCTTGAAAGACAATCTCCAAATGCTACTTTTGCAGTGATTCATAGATGCATTAGATAAAACATAGTAGTCCCAGAAAGGACTAAATTCACCTTTGCTACCGCCAGATGTGTTCCTGTCTGTGTTTGTGACAAAATGTTTACTGTCTGCATTTACATCCTCCTTGTTTATTATCTGCATTTGTGACATCCTTTTCTGTTTATTTTGATGCTAGTCCTAGTAAATATTCTGTGCCTTATTCCAGGTCAGAAACAGATGGAGGTGGTGGGATTTTGGAATTTCCCATTAGGATGACTGTTCTAGGGAGCCTGTTTGTGGTCAGGCAGGCAAAGGTCAAAACAGCAGTTACCAAAGGCTGAATTTCTGGCTTTACAGAAATGACACATACAATTCTTTTTGGCTACTTCTTTCTTTACCTGGTGTTTGTCTCTATGCTGGAGTCACATCCATACTGACATTATGATTCTCAAGGGCTGCTTATGTCTATCTCCTTTGGGGATACACAACCCTTCCAGTGAGGCTGCACCAGCCTCTTGCATGCTGAACATGCAGAGGCTATTGTTAGCTGATGGTGCTGTCTTTTATGAATTACTTCTCTCTAAGGAATTAAAGTTCAAGCTGTTGGAGAGGAAGCTGGAGAAACTTTTGGAATGTATCAAGCCAAATTTTATGTCATTCTCCTACTACTGCCTTATGAGCAAAATCACATTGACCCCACTGTTGAACTGGCACAATGGGCTGTTTTACACCCGGCCTGAATATGAGCCTGTACTTTGGCTGCAAAAGGGATGGAAGCTCCCTCTCCTCAGTTTGACTGCTTTAGAGGGAAGAGAATGTGATACTTGCTTCTCTTCCAGGCAGAAATACGCAATCAGGCATTGATCTAGAAAAAGAGCGTCTCCAAGAAGCCTTGATTCTCAGAGACGTGCCTGGGAGTCACTGTGCCTCATGCTTGTGCTATGGCTGACCTGTGTCATCAGCCAAGTGATGACATCTGCATTGCTTTCTTTCCTTATTCGTGATGCCTGCTTAGTCCTACTGGCTGTCATGTGACATCAAGGCATAGCACATCTGTTCTTCAGGGAGTTCATAGCACTGAGTACCAGGGCCTGCCTGAATAGCCCATATGGGAGTTTGAATGAGAACCACCTACTCTTTAGCCCCTATTCCAGCTTAGCTGGAGCCCTAAATGGCCCTTTTTACATTACCTTTTTTATATGAGAGAAAAATGCATACTACATTACTGCAGTATGCATTGATCTGCAATTCAAAACAGTTCCAGGCCTGTCAAGATGGACCAAAGGCACAGAAGGGGAAGGAAAATATCTAACCAGTGCACGAGGAAACAAAGTTAATCTGTGAAAGCACAGTGGATATTGACTGAATATTTTGTTGTCATAGGTGATGGAGTCAAAGTGTGGAAAATGCTACAGTAGGTCCAAGGCTCAATAACTGAGAAAAAGTGCCCTTAGTGTACACACAGAACTGTTGGAGAGTTGCTAAAGAGTTAAAGATATTTTTACTGATGGCCAGATTTCCCAGAGCCTGCTGGTCAATAGCTGCTGCCTTATTCAGTTCTGGAATGTGTTGCTTTGGGTGAATGCTGAAGGTTATTCAGACAAGCTGCTGTAAGGTGTAACAAGTCTTCTTTCCCTTGAGTTAGAGCAGAATGTCTTCTAGAGGAAGGTGTTGCCCAGAATGTAATTTTCATTCCAGGTTGGTCACACCACCTCCACACTGGCTCTGCCCATCAGAGACTGTAATAGAGGTTTAAATGATGCAGCATTGTGCCAGAAACCAGAGCAGTAACAGTGAGAGTGAATTTAAAGAAATCAGGAAAATGGAGTTTTCATTTTTTCCATTGAATTTTTGGGAACAGATGGAGCGTTGACGAGGCAGAGATTCTGGAAGGGACAGTGTGTTTCAAACGCTTTCCTTAATGTCTTTCCAATCTGCTCATACATTCATAGCTCTCGCCTGTTTGGCACAGGGCAGTTAGTTTAGGATGTGAAAATTGCAACACCCCCAGGATTCCAGAGGTGGATGTTCCCCAAGGCCTCTTTAGCTGTGTTTTTTGGGCTATGGAACTTTTGATGCAAAGGGCCGTGAGAGCAGCTCATGGCCTGATGGGCAATGTCTTTGTTTACTTCATTCCAAGTCACTGAAGTGAAGGATCTTTCTGGACAGAGACAATGACCCCAGAGCATCTTAACTGAGCACTGTACTGATCCTGTTAGGATCAGTCCTGCCTCTTCTAAATGGCCAATGTGTTTTCTTTGGGGTTTTGGTTTTCGTCTTTTTTTTTAAATCTGGTTAGAGGCCAAGAAGACTCTAATCAGAGCCCAGCAGTGCACTGAGCAGCAGTCATTATCATTATTTAGTCATCCAGTTGCTGTTTCTTTGCTGTGAGAAGAAATGTTTGTGTGGTTGGTATGAGGGAAGATCAGCTTTTCTCTTCTTCCCCTTGGAGAGGTTTAAGCACTTTTCCTCTCAATACACGTGTACCACAGTGCCACTCTTTGAAAACAGATGTAAAGTAAGGCCTTCAAAACTCTGTTACAGCCACAGTTTATGGGAGAGAAATCGAAAAGAAGGGGAAATTGAAACCATCATTAACTCCTAAAGGAAATGACTTTCAGCTGTGAACTGTGAAATATGATTACTCTCTGATTAGCTTTCATAGTTACAAATGTAACTGGTTAATAATTCCAGCCAGCTGGCCAAGTTAGAAGCTAAATTTCTCCTCAGCCTGGTGTTTTGGGCTGGACTTTTGCTTATTAATGACACACACAGCAATACATTTGACAGAATTGCTGGGACTCAGTTTCCATGAATGCCCAGGCTTGTCTGCTGGAAGACATGTTGCTTCTTTTGGCTCTGTAGTTTTGTTCCTGGAGAACAGAAGATCAGCTGTGGGTAGCCTGATTTGATATTCATTTGTCTTCAGCACTTAGGGTGCAGGGAAAAGAATTGCAAGAAAATACTGAGATGGAGAGAGAGCGCAGTTTAAATTTTCTTTTCTGCTTCTACAAGTTCCCTTCTTTACTGCACTCCTATATCTCCTTTTTTACACTCAGCAACTTAGCAAATCACTGTCATTGGAAGAGGTAGTAAACTCAGGTCCTGGCACAGAAATTATGCTAATATCTGAGTATTTTGGGTCTAAAGAAAAATGAGAGAATTTTGCGAAAATCAGCTTCTTTCTGTGTCATATAGGAGGTGATTTTTGTCAGGAGAGTACCTTAAGGTTAATTTAAGCTCTAGAGCACAAATGTTAAGAGCAGTGGTAAGCAGCTGGTGCCTTTACAGAAGCTTTTAATCAAGCTGGGGTTGATTGGGGTGTGTTCTGTTGCCTTCACAGTCAGCAGTGCCTTTCACTGACTGAGGTGCTGGTTGGATCAGTAAGCAAGGCTCTGGCCTAAACTAAACTTAGGGAGTGTCTTTGTCCCCTTGTAGTAGAGGAACACAAGCCTGGCTTCTCTTGCCACAAGCACTCCGTTGATCACCGAGTATAATCCTTGTGTTCCACACCCCAGTTTGGCACATATGCTGCAAATCCCAGCATGCAAGTTTTGCTTCCATTTTGCCTGAGTGTATGTGGCAGTACAGGGTACAAAGGGCTGGAGATGCTTATGTGCAGGTGAAGATGCATGCTTTGTCAATTGTATTCTGTAACGGCCATTCATTTTCCTCTGCAGTGTTGCAGTTAGCAGGTCCTTCCACAAAATTGCTTGGGCCAGGGTCAGCAACTATTCTAGGCAGAGGAGCAAGGTTATACTTTCTTTTATGCATGGGAGTTAAAATAGGTCAGCAGATCAGTAGGAGCTGGAAAAAAAGTGCTACTCAGGTGCCTGCTAAACAGCTGATCACTCCCAGCTTGTGCTGGTGTAAGAGAGTCTGTCCAGCTCCTATGGAGTTCTGCAGTCAGAAGACAACAGCAGCAGGTGCCATGCCTCTCACTGAAGATTCCCTTAAGATGCTGTAGGTCTTGAGTGTAGGTAAACTGTGATCCTACCAGGTTTCATTCTGTTTTAAATGAGGGATCAGCGGTCTCCAGTACAGCCCTCATTTTCAACAGCCAAAAGGGACACTAGGACAGTTCTTCAGTCTTCAGCAAGGAAGACAAATTTTGCATTTGCTTTTCCCAGCCATCTGAGAAAATTTTTTAGCACTTTGTCTTGTGTTCTCTGCTATTCTCTCTCTTTGCTTAGCAGGTTATGTGCTTTCACTGTATTAATACATGCCTTGTTGTTAAAAGGACCTCTTGCTGGCCCTTAACTTCTGTCCTGAAGACTTGTTCCTACTGACACATTAAGTTCCTATTTAGAGCTCTTAAAAGATCTGTATAGATCTTTCCAAGGAATTTTTCTCAGTCTCCGGTGACAGTCTGAACCCCTCATTCCATGCAGACTCAGCTGGAAGTGCTTCCCGAGTCCTTGTGCAGTTGGAAGGAGCAGCCTGGCAGATTGTAGGGGCTGCTGATGACACTGCAGTGGTGCTGCTTCCCTTGGATTTCAGCTGGGCAGGACTGAGCTGCAGAATTCAGGCTCAGGTCAAGGAGATCTGCGTGTTGGGAGCTTTGGGGCAAGGTAGGGCTCATCTTTTACAGCAGGGAGGGTGCTGTAATACTATCCTAACCACAGCCTGGGTGGCTATTTTGTAACAAAGCAGGGTGAGGATGTTTGGGTGATAGAGTTTGTGCTCATTGACGGTACTGGGTGGAACTCTGGCAGCAATGTGTTATTTTGGCTGAGTTTTGTTTTGCAATTCAAACCCTGGAACCGAACTAAAAGCATTAGCATGATGTAAGTTTGCTTGCCTTCCTCCTCCATCTACAGAATGAAGTAACTTCAATCAGTTTTGTTTAGCATTTCCCAGATCTATCAAAAGTACCTCCTTTTCTTAACCGCATGTCACAGCACCTCCACTTTCTTCTGGTAGCTGGAAGACCTAGTCCCATTGCATATTGGGGTGGCAGAAAAGAACTATGTGAGTGAGAGCTGTGTGATATTTACCAGAACAAAAAAAAAAAACTGCATGGATTGTGCAACAGAACTTTCCAGGGTAGCTTATAACTGGTAAAATTACTCCCTCCGGTGAAAGCGGGTTTGTGCAGTGGCTACTAGAGCAGGCGTCTAGAATATCCTAGAACCAGCATCTACTTCTGTTATGCCAAAGACTTCCTTTGTTGAAAAAATTAATTTGTTCCTTTTTGCTATTTCCTTCACCTGCCATGGTGAAGTTATCTTTCACAAAGACATGGTATTATGGGGAAAAACACAGCAGAGATTGTGCAGCAGCAGATGCCAGGAAAATTGCAGTGCACAGTACATTAGTACAGTGGGTTGATGGTAAAACATCAACGCTTCATAAAGCTTTTTATCCTGCACTCAAGGTTGACTTTAGAAACAACCAAGCTTTGTGGCTCTGCAGCCAGGCAAAGCTTGCTGCTCTTCACCCAGGTGGAATTCTGTGAAAATTCTGTTTTCCGTTCAAGTAGTGGTCTGAAGAGAAACTCCTCCCTCCTTGCCAAGCTTTTTGAAGGTCCTCTGAGACAGTTCCTGCAAAGACCAGGAATGTTTCAAACCCCATCTTGATTTGACCATCCTAACTTTGGACCTGAGCCAACTTCTGGATCCTTCCTTACTTTGCCTCTCCCTAGGTGCCATGCTTTCATTCATTAGCTGTTATTTTTACAGTATGTTTTTTTTAATCACTGTCATTTTTGTTACCTGAAGATAAACTATCAGGGGCTTGTTTATAAACCCCTGCTACAGCAAACAGGGCTTCCAACTGACTGCTCTCATGTGGTCCAGGCTCCACCACAGACATGAAGGAGATCACAGAGGTTGTCTTTGGGTTGTGAGGGGCATCTCCTGTTGCATACTGTGTAAACTGTGTTTCCTGTTCTGTAAATAAGTATGTTTCAAATAATTGGAGCTGGCAATGATTACACAGCTTACTTTGGACAATGTGGGGGAGTTTGTTGGCTTTTCTGGTTTGTTTTTGAGAGCCACATGGGGTTAGGCTTTTTTGTTTGATTGATTGGTTTGCATTTTTTTTGTAAATAGGAGAGTAGGATCTGACCACTCAAAGCATATATATTGTTTTCCATCACTCTTTTTTCTGACTGTGCTATGTCTGAAATGACCCTCTTCCTCCTCCACCCAAACCAAATACCCCTCAAATGTAAAGGGACTAGAACCTAAACCTAGATCCAGGCCTGAGTTTTGCTAATAGTGTCTGGGATCTGCTGTGGTAGATGAAATCAAAAGCCCAGGTATAAGCTCCCCAACATTAGTCTTTGGGATGTTGTAGTAAATGTGGGCTCCAGAGCCCTTTGTTTATTCTAATTAGAACTACCAGTGCCATGTTCACGCTGAGGTTTGGGATTGGTCTTAAATGAAATAAAATAGAGCAGCTCTTTTTGGCCCCTTAGCCAATATACCAAGTCAGAGTTATGCCTATTTTGGTTTACAATGAAATGCTTCATTGGGTGGGAGGTAAGTATTGGGATGCTAAAGGATGTATTGGGGAGGAAAAAGGAGAGCTTGTGTTGCTGACTGAACCTGAGTCAGCATTTGACAGAGCACCAGCATGGGTCTATAGGTATAGGTATTTGGAGACCTTTGTTCTACGTCCTTTGCTAACATTTTACTGAAAGAATCGGTAGTGTAAGCTTTGACCTACAAAATCAACTTTGCTCTATGCCCTTTTGCAGTCTGTAACTCTTTCCATCTGTGTTGCTTTCTAGGTCTCATTTGAATGCTGAGATGCTCGTCTTGCAATAATTTTCAGTACATTTTGTCAGTCTGTAAGTTTGGCAGCAGATCAATCCCTGTACGTGTGTATTTGAAGAATCAAAATTCAGAGAAAGGCTGCAAATAGAGACACAGCAGAGTGTCAGTCATGGAAGGCAGTGCTGGTGACAAAGGATAGTATCAAGAGGCTTAGGGGACCCCTTCAAATTATTTCCACTATTAAATTACCACTTGGTCTTTCATGAGCTGGCCTCCAAGGTCTGAGTTGGAAGTCTTTGTCCCAGTTGTTTGTGTTGTAGACATTGGCTGTGGAAGGAAGGGTGTTTCTGTGCTGCAGTTTGCCTTCCTCACTAACGGGCTGCCCAGGCCTGGGGATGTGTGAGTATATCCTCACTCTGCTAAAAGCTGCCATCACCTCCACTCCAGGGCTAGTTTTAGGTTGCCAAGCCACAGTGTGGTGGGGCACTCCACTCTAGGGACACCCTAGTACTGGTGATGGCTCAGAAGCTTCTTTGATGCCTGTTACAATGCTCATGCAGTGGGCATATAATACATAACAGCCATACAAGCAGTTAGTTTCTCCTTGTGTCATGTCAAGTATTTATGCTACAAATCTCAGCTGCCAAGAATAGAAACTTTAGCTGCCCCTTCAGCTCCTAGCCATTGAAATAGGATCTGCCATGTCCAGTGCTAATGAAAATTTTCCTTCCTTGACAAGTGAATGCTGCCTGATTTAAACAACCAGAAAAGTGCTTTTTCAAGTACTTTCCCTGTAATTTAACATCCCTTCAAGGTCTTTCTGTCACTTCTCTTCTCAAGTGTGTCCCATACCAATGCTACCCTGGAGTGTCACCTCCAACCATTTTCTCTTTCCCTTCCCCAGCTCCAGAGCTGCAGGAAGAGACAGCGTCCTTTGTGATGACAGTGGCAGGGGAGTGACAGGCAGGCTGGGTGGGGGTGGCTGTTGGTGAGCAAGCCTAGTGACAGGATGGGGTGACTAAGAACCAGCTGGCTAATTAAAGCACAGCAGTAGGAGGAGCAAAGTATTTAAGGGTGCCAGAGAGAAAGAGAGATGTCTCCACAAATTTCTTACACTTCAGCAGCCAAATGACTGGG
Organism: Leptocoma aspasia; assembly: GCA_013399835.1. Classification (NCBI taxonomy): domain Eukaryota; kingdom Metazoa; phylum Chordata; class Aves; order Passeriformes; family Nectariniidae; genus Leptocoma; species Leptocoma aspasia. The sequence continues at coordinate 401,598 of VXAX01001246.1, read as the reverse complement.
CAACACAGAGAAAGGTTTTCTTAACTCTTTCGTGCCTCTCATGGAGTGAAATCAAGAGACTAAGAAAATGGCTCCATTGACTGAAAAGCCTGAATTGAGGTAAGGACACCAGTATGGTTTTTACCAGTTAGTCACATCTACCTCTGCTAGACCTGCTGTGTGCTGAACTCCCAGGACTTTCTATGACTCTGGCATATGCTAATATACACTGAGTGCGTAGGTCTGGGGGGCAGTGCACACTGGTTTTCAGAATGCTGCTTTCATTTGGATAGGTATTTTCAGTTGCTGATTGAAAAGGGGCAATGTCAAGGTAGACATTACAAGGGTTTTTGTTCTCATTAAGGGAAATGGGAATGTCCTTGCCTTCTTACCCTAGTGACTGGATCTTTCTCCTAATTATTTTTATGGGAAGGAGAGATTGAAAGAACTTCCTGAATGTGGATTCTGAGGCAGTTACTTAAGAGGAAAGTGAAGAGAATGGATGTGGAATTCTCAGTAATATATGAATTTGTCACCTGAGGCAGGAGGAGTCAGAGGGAAGTAAAGATGAGGACTGGCTTCTGGAATGTAACTTTCTGCCATTTCTGGAGACACTTGGAATGTCAGATTGTTGCTTCACCCATCAGTTTGGTTTTCTGCAAGTGTTTTCAGTAGTGAGTAGAGAAGCAGTCACTGTGTCCTTCCTTCTAGCATGTAGTTGACTCTAGAGGCAGCACAGTCCCTCAGGACTAGCAAGCCAGCACTCCAGCCTGAATTCCCTGGCAGGCACAAGTTTGCTGTCTGGCCTTGGATGTGTGACAGTGGCCAGTCTTCTGAGTTTTGCTGGGACCATTTTGTGTCTGATATCCAGGCAGATGAATTAGTCCCCTGGCAATTTTGCTAGCAGTGCTTCCAGGTTGGAAAAGGCTAAAGAAAATGACCTTGTCTCATTTCAGCTTGCTTCCAACTAGGCTTGTCAGAGGTGTGTTGGCAGTATTGTATGCCTGGCTCCCCGTATGCTTTAGTTAGGCTTAGCTCTGTGTGGTTCTCTGGAGGTTGTTGCAGTTGTATGCAAAGGAGACCAACTCTCAAAATTATTTTTCTTATTTTGGAACTATAAAGAGCAACCTGTAAGACTGATATTTGTAAGGCCCTGTTACACTATGCCAGATCAGCTAGTTTTGGATGTTGCATAGGATAGAGGCCCAAATCTTCTATCTTGGTATAAAATAAGACTATCACCTATATGTCTTGTAAAGTATTAGCTGTTGCTTAGTGAGTGTTTGTACAGAGCTTCAAAGCAGCTAATGCTAGAAGAGGTTGTAATTAACATTTGGTGTGCTTGTCACAGTGAGCACTCATTCAGGCCTGCACAATTCCTCTGCCTTGTGCAACTGGAAATCTCAGGATGTGTCTGGAATGGTATAAGGTGGTCTGTAGCATTAAAGTATCTAAAGTATCTGGTTTATATCTCAAAGGTGCATCAGAGTCTTCTCTCTACCCTAATTTTTGTGAAATGTTTGTAAACTGGATTTGAACTTTGAGACACTAGTCATTCTCTAATTAGTATTTCTACTTAATGCAACTTCCTCTTATTTACTACTTTACTGTTTGAGACTGTGTGATAAAGGTGAAGACAGCCCTTGTAGTCTTTGTTATACAAAATCATGCAACAGAAGCTGCTGGATGTTGTTTAGATGATCTAATTGATTTGTATTTATAGAAGGCCATTCACTGTAGTAAATGCAATGCAGTGTTTGTGTGCCTCAATCCTGCAGTCAGCTGAATGGATTCATTGTTATACATAATTAGGGCTTCTGGAATGTGGGTCTGTTTATTTACAGCAATTGTTCTGCAGAGGCACAAATGGCCCCATATCAGAGGTCTACAGAGAGTTAGGTGCAGTACCCAGAGCACCCCAGCTGCACAGCTCTTACAAGTAGTCTCTCAACAGCTTGAACTCAATGAATGCTCCATTTCTTCCAGCTGAAGTACAAAACCAGCATCCTCTTGGCTAGGTGTGGTCATTACAGATTGAAAGATTTTCCTTTTGCAACAGAGGTAAATCGGGTGTCATGGAACAAATTACCCTTTACCTGTAAATAAATTCCAATTTCAGTAATTGTGTGCTCCTTGCCCCAGTTCCTGTGTGAAACTCAGTTAAGTGTCCTGAACAGTTCCAGGTTGTGGTATGCTGTTAAGTTGTTTACAGCCTTCCCTGGAGCTGGCAGCCTGAGAGCTGTGTCCAGTGAGCTCCCTTTTATAGGATGTACATCAGCTTGTTTGTAAAGTGCTTCCATCTATGAGATCTGATCATACATATTGCAGATAAATCTGAATAGAAATCTCAATCATGCTGCTGTCAAGTGCTGTGCTTTTTGTCTTCTGCTAAGATGGAGATGACAATTTATTTAAAATATCCTGGAAAATTTTGCTTTTCTTTCTGAAATATCAAAATGTTTGTGTGAGTTGTTTGGGTGTATGGGTGTGGCAAGAAAGGCATTTGCTTCTTCAGCTGACACCCATGATACATGGGCCAGGGCGTCAAATGCTAAAGACAGAGGGCAGTCATGACAGACTCAGGAGGAAGTCAAAGCCCAGTTACAATGTATTTAGAGTCTATTGTCAGGAGAAGAAATGTTTTTGACTGTAAGGCAGGGATGTGGGCAGTTACTTATCCAGAGGGAACCGGTGGTAAACTGCATGTTGAGTCTGCTGTGAGGCAAACAACCTTCTGGATGGCCATTTTTTCAAGCCCTGAGTCTGCAGCAGAGCAAAAGGTTGATGACTCAAGCAGGAGCCACCTTTCATCCACACAGTCTTCCAGGTATAAGTCAGGTTTTTTTTAATGAAGGTTTAGTGGCTAGTATGATTATGCCAGTCTGTTTCTTTGCAGGGAGGTTCCTATAGACATCAAATCACTATCAGAATTAGCACTAATCATGGAATTAATTTTAGTATACAGGTCAGAGTTATAATGGACAAAAAGAGATGATTTACCTTTTCAACCTTGCTGTCCAGCTGTTGGGCATGTTGTGGCTGTAGGCTTTGCTCACTGGCTTTGTGGTGTTAAGTGGAGTTTAGACTTTGGCCTGCCAACCTTTTAAAGTCTTTCAGTATTTGCCAGATTTTAATGAGATGGGTTGACTGGCCAATTTCTTTCAGAATGCAATTGCACTTCTGAGGAAGACTGCTTTCTGAAAATGCATGGATAGGGGTGAGTGCAAGGAGGAAGACATGCTTAAACAGAAAAATGGTGTTGGTGCAAAACAATTTGTCTGTAGCTGCTCATGAATATGATTTAGATCGCAAATGAGAAACAGCATTCATGCCATAAGAGGAATGAGTTCTGGAGCAGGCTTCCAGGAAGAGCAGTGGAGGCGGGAATTTTTAGCAGTTTTAAGCTGGAATGTGAAGTGTTCTTGCACAGGGTTGTATGACACAGTTGCCTGCAATAGCATGGGTGTAGGCTGGATGACCCAGGAGATTCTTTTCTGCCTCCTGCTCCACAAGTGGTGACCTTGAACTGAGTTAACTCAGGTTGCAGTAAACTTTGTTTACTCTGAAGCTGATGACTCTAAGATGACTTAGTTCAAAAGCATCTCAGAATTCTTAAAGCTGTATCTCCTAGTTTACATTTCCTATCTGACTTTTATTATTAAGGGAGGCACATTCCTCATATATTGCACAAAAACTGGTACCTATGCCCCAGATGATTTAATTTTGCCCATTTGGAAGGCAACAGACACACACTATATTCAAAGAAAAAAAAAAAAAAAAGAAGCAGTACTGCATTTGAAATGTGCTGTGTTTGTTTATTGTAACAGCTATAAGTTCAATTATTTATAAGAATACCTTATCTAAGCTGGTGTGTAATGATGCCATTTGTTTCATTTAGTAAGCTTTCAGTGCTCTCTCTCTGCTGTCTTAACACTTGCTGAAGAGTGTGTGGAAGCTGTTGTCTTGTACAGAATTGGTGTGATTATTCTATGTGCACTGCTTGCTTACTCATAATCATTTCATGACTTTTATTCTTAGGAGCATAATGTCTTCTGAAGCAATGACAGGATGTTCTTTAACCCTTAAAATAAAAATGACAGACAACGTATTTCAGTATTCCAGAATAAAAGAATAATGATAGTTGAAGAGAGAGCTGATTGCCTGGGTTAACCTGAGCTGCCTGCTCTATTCTAAGTTTTTTTTTTTCTTGTCACGCTTTATATGATGCGAGGTGAGAAGTGCACAGAAGATGTGTTTTCCAGCAAGTTCCTTTAAGCAGAGGAACGTGCTGGTGGGAGGCACTGACTGCAGTGCAGCTCTTTGCCCACTTTCCAGATTTGGGACTCCATATTGCTGACATGGCTTGTTGAAAAGGAGCATTTGGGTCAGGGACACTGATGGCATTGTGAGAAAGGGTCTGAGCCGGGGTGAAACAAATGAGTGCTGTCAGTGATGTGTAAGACCTGACCAGGTGAAAAGTAAGTTTTGTGATTGCTAATCATCCTCTCAGTCGGAAAGCGTGCAATTTTTTCTAATATCCTCAACTCCTACTTTATACTAATATAAATAAGAATTTGATTTTTCATTTAAATGCAGCCACAAAACACTTAAAGCTCTTGTATTTAGAGAGAAAACTTTGAAAATGTGAAAAACTTGAAACTGAGAAAAATAGAGGAGTCTACATTTCAGGAATATAAGGGACAAGCACAATAAGTTTTGAATGTTCATCTCATGTCTAGCAATTGTTTTAAAATCCTATGTGAGTCACTGGATCTGTCAGTAATAACAAGGGAAGGAAGGAAGTTACTTTTCCCCACACTCACATTAGACCACCAAAAATAACGACTGCCTGCGACTCTTAGCTGAGATACCAGTGACTTAAGAGTGTGTGTTCTTGCTCAGAACTATTAATGAGCTGTTTGTTACACCCTGCCTTTTTAGGGGGAGTATTCAAACCTTTAGAGCATGTGAGATAATCCAGACAGGCTGTACAGAAGTGGTTGCCACTTATCTGCATTCCTCCTAAATAGGCTTCTGAACACACTGCTCTCTTTTCCACACCAAGTAGGGAAGGGACTGCAGCCTTGGAGAAATATGTTGGGGGCGAAAGAGAGGAAGGAAAAGTTAAACATCCGTCTAGAGGTAGGACTGAACTGACAAGGAGTTGGTGGATGTTACATATGGACATTGGCATGTTCAGGGTTACAGCTGCTGGCTTATGCCCTGAGGAATTCATTACCTTTCATTGTGTTTTGCATGTGTGCAGCTTTGAAGCCTTTGTTGCTATGTCTGTCACATTTCAGGAAAGGCACTAATTCCAGTCTGGCAAGGACACACTGGTTAGCTGGTTGGAGCAGGGAGCTGAAAGGAGACACGTGGGGGTTTTACTTTGGAGTACTTTTTCTAGTAGTTTTCTTTTTTTTCTTTGCCTGATCTGGCAATAGGGAGTTCTCAGTTTTTAACACTGACATGAGGGACCTCATTCTTGGTTCCCTTTGAAATGCTCACTTCTGAAGTACTGCTGTGCATTCTGTGTGTGTCTACAGGAATGGTTTGGCCATGTCTACAGAAAGTTCTAGAAGGGAACTGGGAGCAGCAAATTATTCCAGACCCACCTCTTTCCAGGGGCAGCCTGTCTGCCCAACCTGGCAGGGACTAATCTGCCTAAGGATGTACCATCCAAACGTCCATAGCACACTGGCTTACCACATGTGCCTTCCCATGTGTTACAGGCCAATACTTGTCAAATACTTGTCAGATGTGGCAAGTAATACAATACAATACAGGCCAATACCAAGCCAGACATGTTATCTGGCTTGACTGTCCATCTGGTCCCAAGAGCAGCTCTGGGACTGAGATAGGCCTAATAGGACTTCAATATGTGGTTAGGGTCCAGTATGTGGAAGATAGGTAGAATAACTCTGTAGCCCTGATGCAATAAGGTGCCAAAGCATGTTCTCAACTCCAAACATGCACCATAATTTTGTCAATCTAAACAGGAGTTATTTCTACTTGCATGCAGCAGATCTGTGTACAGATTCTCAGTGATCAAAATTAATTTTTAAATGGAGATTCTGTAGTTAGACCAACGCAGGGACTCAGGATTGGTATCTCTCACCCTGAGCACGCTGAATCCATTCTGTGTATGGGAACTTGCATTAAGCACATGTTTGACTGCTTGAAGGAAGCTGATTAGTATCACATTAAGTGAACACTGGATGCTTGTTATTTTAATTGAATTCCATAATTGCTAGTAAGTGTGGGGATATGTGGAAAAGTAATTTTTCCAGATCCAATCTAGATCTAATGGGTTTGTACACATCTTCACTTTAATTTTAGCCATCTTCTTTAATTATCGTTTTATTTTTTCCTTAAATCACTTGTTTGTAAAAAGTAATTTAATCTATTAATGCTAAATAATTATGCTTCTTTTTGGTGTGAATTCCTTCCTAAATGCTTTTCTTAATGCAGTGAAGGTCAGTGCTTCACACTGTAAGTAATGTCAAGACTTGAATCAAAAAGACATCACTGAAATCAGAGTTTTATGGCAGTTGTGATGTCATTGTTTCCAAACAAATTAGATTTTTAAAAGGATGAAGCATGTGGTCACGAGTTTAATTGCTCAGATACTGCCATTGTGGGAGAGGAAATGTTGCTCTGGCATTGCAGCAGCGGTGGACCCTGCCTTTGCCCAGACGTTATAGCCAGTAAATCCTCTTTCCTCTCCTGAAAAGGTAATACTGAGTTATTTTTTCCCACTCCTTTTTAGTCTTGTATACCAGAGGAAGGCATTGCAACCTCTTGGGGATGCTTGGAGTGCAAGAAATTTTGTGTTGACTTGCATGAAGCCCATGGGGAGGGCCAGTGCTGAGTTAAAGCATCTGGGTATCAGCAACCTCCTCAGCTTCAGAGAGAGGTTGATCCTAAAGCTGAGTTGAGATTTACTGCAGTTTGCCCCTTCTTGTGCTTTTCTCCTGGCCCCATGGAAGGACTGGTATTTATCCCAGTGAGTTTAATATGTAGCATTTTCCTTTGTGTAAAAGAGCACGATATTGCTACAAATCTCCTTAAGCTGGATAACATAATTTTAGACTGTTTCTTTTTGAATTGCTTGAACTAAGGCATCTTTCTGGAATGGAAACATACGGAGATCAGAAGGACTGTTATTACTAAATATGTTTGTCTACATTTTCAGGCTGTGTCAACCATTACTATTTCAGGGACTCACTTCTAATATGAAATGGTGGAAACAAAAAGCAGATACTGTATGGGCAGGCAACATCAGGCAGCCAGCCTTTCCAGATGGACTCAGTTTTTGTTGTTGACTGATTTTATACTGCACCCCCCACTTTACATTGTATTTTACTGGGATCAACTTGGAGCTAGGCTGGATTCTGCTGAGCCTTCATGAACCCACTATGTATATCTTATGTGGGTATTTTAGTGAGGGAAATATTTAAACAATGAAGTGTTGGCAGCAGTGCCTAGGATGGCTTGCTGGGGAGCCCAGATATTGTCTCATCTTATAGACTCATCTGTTACTACACTTGCTTGTTGGGTTTTCTTTCCTTTTGAGTGTCTGTTAAACATGCTCATTATATTCTGGCTGGCATGAAACAAATGCTGGTTAAGAAAGGGGACCCTTGAGGCAGGAGAACAAATTCAATTCCCTGAAGGGAATTTTCACCTCTTACAATGTTCCACTGATGCCTCCAGTTCATGTAAAAGGAAAAGTATTTCCAACTCTGTTGTTTAGTTTCTTGTTTCCCCAAGCAAATTTCCCTATACTTCTCAGTTTGGGGTTTTTGGTTTTGCATGATTTTGTGATTTCAGATGCATATTTCTGTTTGTGTCATGAAAGCCATTAATTGTCTGGAGCTGCACTTGATCTCACTTTCTTTGGGGCTAACTTTTCGGTGGGGGGAGAAGTGGAGATTGGAACACAAAATTAACGGACTTTTAATTCAACCTAGGGCCTTTAGAGAGTTGAGAGATCTTGCCAAACACACACTTTTTTTTTTTTTGTAGAAATGCTCGTTGGCTATTCAAATCAGCATCTGTGACATTGAAACCTGTTTGCTGCAGATGTCAAGTCCCCACAGGAGTGAGGACAGATAGGTCTCACAATTGTCCTCCACAGACAGGCATCACCATGAAAACTGATTTTTTCTTCTGATCCCTATCTGGTATTTTTTCTCTTGGGCTGGCAATTTCACTGCCTTTGGTAACAGGAGAATTAAAGCTTCCAGCTTTCATGTTTCACTTAGTGGAGTCTGATCCTGAAAATATCAGCAGCATGGTACAGCTGGAAATGATTGGTGCAGAAGTTATAATATGCATTGTAACAAGTGCATCTCTTCCGTATTGCTATATCTTTGAAAGGAGAGACTAGCTTTGATATGAGTAGATTGCCTTGAAATATGGAAATATGGAAATTTGAGGGTTTTAGTTTAATGCTTTTAATGTCACTTTAGGTTTTCAAAATTCTCTTAAAAGGTGATGCACATTTTTTGTATTAGAAACTAGTCAAACTGGCACTTTGCCCTTTATAGACTCTTAGACTTAAATCACTATCTTTCAATTCCATATGAAGATTAGTCTTAAAGTCTGGAAGCAGTGCTTGTATTGGGTAGAAGTAATCTTTAATTTCTGATAATTATCAGCAAAAAAATGTATCTGATGCTTGACATGAATCCACCTGGCATTTGAAAGTATTTTTTTTTAAGAAACCATGACTGTTACCTTGACTCTTGTGGTGAATGTTAGCATTGTGTCCAGTGCTGTCTGGACAGACATGAAACATAGTGTAATCATTCTCCCTTTCACTTTAAACAGACATAAACAAAATCCAGAAGTGGAAAAGGCAAGTCCTGCTGCCACAATGAGCTCTGGTAAGTCTGTGTTGTTTTCTACTTGCACTCATTGGCCTTCCTTTTTATTACTAGTAATATTCCTGTTTGTTTCTGATACAATTATTCACATTTGTTGCTTGAATTTTGGCCCAAAAAGTAGCTAGGGACATCTTGAACTGGAGTAGGTCCTTTAGCTTATTTCAGTGTGGAATATAAGAATTCACAATTACTGATAACCTGAAAAAATTATCTGAATTTGATATATGTTAGTAGAGATGAAAACGTAGTTTGACATTTGGATAGGAAAAATCAGCTGTTCAAATAAAAACAAGGGATCAGGAAATGGGAGCTGGTTGGGAAGAGGAAAACTTCTGGGCTTGTCTGGGTAACAGGTTAAATCAGAGTGAAAAATAAAGCAGATGCTAGACTTGAAGTGCAGTATCTAAGATCTGTAGAATGATATTCCCGCTTAATTTTAGCATCTTAGCAAGTCTCAACTGGGATATCATGTCCTGGTTTTGGCATTTTGAAAAAAATGTGAACTATTTGAAGAGAGTCCAGAAAAACATGACCTGGGAATTCAGTGTAAGCACTGATAAGCTTGCCGGCTGGTAAGCACTGGAACAGGTTGCATTAGGGTAGTACTGGAAGTTTGTAAGCACTCATTAGACAAACATTTGTCAGGAGTGACAGAGGTAGATTTGTTTCATTCATGGTTCAGAAATAGGGCTTTAGATGATCTTTGGAGCTTCTTTCTAGCACTGTCTCCTGTGTTTCCCTGAATTTACAAGAGCCAGTTTAATTTGTGTCAGCTGAAGACCTTGTAGTCTTGCAAAAGTCTTTATTGAAAACCACTTCTTCATTTGTCTTTCAGAACATGAAGAAATTGAAGTTGCAAAAACTGTTGTCAATGGGCTGAGCAGCAATGGACAAGAAAAAGGTGAGCTAAGATCTCCAGAGACACCTCCACAGCTCCTCCTGCATGTCAGCTGCTGATGTGCTTGATTTTCCCGGAAATTCACTACAGCGGGGGCTTCCAAATTTAGTTCACTTGGCGACTGACACAAGAGAAGTCTTGTACTGCACCATGCTAGTAGCAGCAGCATTTCTGTAGCTCAACAAGTGTTCTTTGTCTCTTCAAAGTGGCAGGCTGGACTTGCCTCTTTGTATATTTTTAGTGCTGTTTTGAGGAAAGCTGTACACTTCTTGTGGTACTTGTGAGCACCTGTGAATCAGTATCTTAGTGAGTTGAGACAGCATGGGTTTGTGGTGCCTGTGTGTGAACTATGTTAACTTCAGGGAGAGGTGAAGGTTTGAATCTGGGACTAAAGGGCAGGAACTAACCCTTTAAGTGATGAAAAAAAAAATCTAAACAAATTGGTCTTCATGTTAACATCAGTGGGTTTGCAGTGTGCTTTATAGCATTCAGTTTTGTTGAGTGACCGTGTCTGTTTTGGCAGAGTGAAAGTATGTGGGTATGGGTTGATTTTCTGTTGGTTTAATTTCCTTTCTTTTCCTTTGATGCCTTTTTATAGTGGTTAGTATTTTGACTGCATTGTGGATGGGTGAATTCAGTCAGTTTCAAAGCAGAACAGAATCAGGATTGTTTCCGAAGCCACAGACTGTTTGATTTGGGACCTGTTGTATTTGCAGGGTCTCTGCTCAGGAAGAAGTACGGAAAACAGGGTTTGATTTGGGTTCCTCTTTTAGAAAAGAAATTAAACAATCCTATCAAATTAAATACTAATGATTTTATGAGTTTTGATAAAATTCTGTTAGGCTCTTTGCCCAGGCTTTTGTTGCTTGAGACCCCTTTTCTAGGTTGTGAAATCTGTGCTTTCCAGTTTTGCCAGGTATAAGAACGATCTGCCACAAGAGGGGGTGTACACACCATCCTGATGTCAATGCCTCCCTCAAGCTGGCCCAATGCTCAGTGTTAGTCTGTAAAGTATTAGATATGTGGTTCCTCTTACTCCTGATTTTACACACATGAGGTGGCATGGAATGTGACAAGAGATCTATCATTTTCCAGATAATACATGCAGGAAACAGGTTTTATAGAAGAAAATCCTGGCTCTGCAGAATCAAGAACACTACTCAAATTATGCTGGTAGAGTCATGATATACAAGATGTTTATCTTGGCAGCTCCTGGTGAGCTTCATCTCTGAATAGTACTGCCTTTTTCATAACGACCCCTCTTTGTACCCGTTCATTTCAACAGTTTTGTAACAATTGCTAGAATTTTGCATAGTGCTATATATGGTTTTCCCCAATGTTATCACATATAGTATGATTAGTGGGCTAGCTGATGAAGTCAGGTAGAAATCTCTTCAATTTACTGTTTATATGGATGGATTATTTTTTTTTCCTGAAATAGCTATATTGATGCTATCCTTTAGCATGGGACCTTTTTCAAGATTATTTCACTTCCTTTTGTTGTTGAACTTGTAAAAAATGAGCCATGAAATTCAGAATTCATGTAATGTGGCTAGTTTAATGTTCTTCTCTCAACCTTTCAGTACTTTTTTTTTCACTTTATTTTGATTTTGCTGAACCATATTAATGTTTTACTTAACATTTTTATTTTTGCATGTAGTGTACCTCAGTTAAGTGATTACACTAAAATTTTCTGATGGCTTCTGAAAGCTAATGCTTCCAGATTCTTTTTGCCTGCAGCATAGTGGCAGTCAGCATTAGTCCATTCCGTAAGCAGTTCTGTATGCTGCATAAAACAGACACATCTTGAATTAGGGCAAATTAAGGGATATTTTTAACGGTTGCATCATTGCTCTCTAGACTGCTTTTGTATTTGAAATTTCCTGCTATTGTGTCTCCAAGTACGTTAGAAAATTTTGTGGCATGCTTCCCAAACTCTGTTCTTTCCTTTTTGGATGTGCCATTTACACTTTTGTGTTTGCAGCTGTTGACGTCCCTTTATGTACACGTTCTATTTCTGCCGTTAAAATAATCCCTGTGAAGAAAGTGAAAAGTTCTCCTCACCTAGTGCTGCCTACAGGTATCTTCTTTCCTCCCCTGCCATGCCTTAGTTAGCCATCATTGTCTCTCTTCTCTCTATTATTGTCTCTCTGCTTCACCCACATGCTTTGGCTAATTCTCAGCTTTATGCTCCTCTCACTCCTCCCAGAGCTGCAGATTTCCTCGGTAGGTAATGCAGATAGCTCTTGATGGCAGAATGCACTGTTCTCAATTATGCTGCTCTTCTGCAGACATAATTGTGTCTACTTGAATCTGGGATCATTGTAAGCTCTTCTACTAATGCTTGATTATGAAAAATATTGTTATTATTATTATAGACTCATTTTGAACCAAACTCCTGAAGAACCAAAGAATGTTTCCTGCATATCTTTGGTCTTTATGAAAACAAATGGTTCAAGCCTAGTTCAACATTGGTGGTATGGTTTTGTTTTTCTGTACATGCACTGAATTTAATCCACATGTGAATGAGTAAGGATGTTGGGCTGTCACCCTCTCCCCAGGCTCATGCTTCCCCACTAGAAGTACAAGATTATGCTTGTACTTTGCTGGACAGTCAGACTGGTGTAGCTGATACTGCTTGTCTCTCCTAATCTGTCACACATGTGCTTTGTTGGACTAGTGCAGTACTAATGTCCTGTTTATTACTAGCTCCTGGATTTCTATACTGAGAGATTCTGATTCTTGTTTTCTGTCACTTGTGAGGGAATTCATCATTCCAGACATTTGTTTTCATCTCCCAAGGTGAGATAGTCTGGCAAAATTTTATTTTCAAATATTTTCAAAGCATTTAAATTTTTTTTTAATTCAGAGCATTTCTTTTTCTGACTCTTATTCTTTTGGTTCAGTATACAGGTTTAATCTGTTGTATGGAAAATAAAAAAATTGCATTGATTCCCAAATTTGATTCTCCTCCAATATGATGAAGATATTGTTTTGACATGTCATACATGTTGAACTCTGTTTCCATTTCTCTCCAGTTCCTGTGAAGCAAATGTAGGCATAGGATTGTAGGAGGACAGCTACCCTGCACTCTTTGTGGACATTTATGTCAGGCCCAGTGACTCCCAACATCGTCTCCATGCTTTACAGTTACAGCACTCTTAAAACTGGAGTCTCAGAGCTTAAACCTTTGTCCTGTGGTTTGAAAGTGACTCCATAGAGTCCTTGGGCTCTGTGTTGTGCCATGTGGATGGGAATGATAGCCAGAACTGCACTCTTGGGTGACAGGAATCCTGACCCTACCTGAATCATGCAAAAATCAGTCAGAGAAGTCAACTTCTATTTCACCAGGAATGTGGGTGACCTTAAGTTGTGATCAGCTGGGGTATATTTAAGGGTGAAGCAGCTTTTGGTATGTCTGGGTGGATAGTCTTTCCTCCCACAGAGGCTGCCTTGATGCTGCCTCAGTTTGCTAAGGGCTGAACTATAGGAAAGTATCCTCTGATTTCTTACTTACTCCATCCTTTTTATAGTCCTAAGTATGGATCTAAAATTGTGCTTTTTGTGGAATCCCTAAAGCATTGGAAACCCATGTAAGGCCTTCAGCAGTGGAGATTCCAGCACAGAGGGCTTTCAGTGAGAGCCAGGAGTTTGGCAATCATTGAGTTTCTCCTCTTACTGCCGTTGTCCATCTGCCGTATTGATGTTCCCCATATTGTGGCCACACTGGCTATGGTTTGCATGGTTTGCAACCTTAGCCAAGGTGTTGCCATGGTCTCTAGGCACTGTACTGGTGTGGGTTTGGTGAGGCATTACCTTGCTGAAATCAGCCAGGGAATACTGATCTGCACAAATGTGGGCTGTTGTCTAGACAATAAACTACAGCCTTTGCCCCCTCTGTCCAGCCTGAAGGCATTATTTTTGTTATAACAGCAGTTCCTGGAGAAGAGCTGCATCCTTCCCCATGCAGAGATAGCATGATCCTCAACCTCCCTGTCCAATGCTCCCTGTGCAGTCATGGTAGGGCTGGTACCTCTATGTAGGTAAGTGAAGTCTGATGGCAGCTGCAGGGTCACTAATAGGGCATGAGAAGGGGACGTGATGTGTTTGTCTATGGAAGTAGCCTGGAGAAATAAGACACTTTACAGGCTTATTATTTCCAGAGGTATCTTAAAGGTAGCTTTGAAGTACTGGTTTGTTATTACTTAATAGGATGACAGGAGGAGAAAACCCAGATCATGGACTGAAATACACAAAGGTAAGCCTGCACAGAAGCTGTGCTGAACTGTGCCTCAGCAAGGACACTGGCATGATCTGGTATCTGATCGTGGTCACAGGTTGATCTGAATAGGCATGTGTTAAATCTACTTCCTGGGATTTGAGTTCCTGTGTCAGAAGGTGAAACACTGCAATGAAATGGGGAGATGGTAGGGACGTGGCTTGCAGTGCCTTTAGATCATGTTCAGCATTGTTACAAGATTTTATCTTCCAGTGGTCAAAAGTATTTTTTTTTTTTTCCCCCTCTTTCAGTCCTCCACAAAAGCCATTTTTAAGCTTTGGCACACAAAGTGTGTGCTGCGTTATGTCACTGGGACATCCCTACAGAAGAGCCACAGGTGTAATAGAAGACTGTCCTTGCTAGCACAGTGTCTCTGTACAAAGTAGAACAAATAAAGCAAATGGATCTGTGACCTTTCAAACATTTTTCCCCCCCTCCTTTCTTAGCTCTGTTGCACCAACTCAGAACTTAACTGCTACATTCATCGATTACATGAATATAAAACTGCTTAGATTTCTCAATGTTTTAATACAAAGCTAATCATCATCTGCACAAACATTACTAGATTGATTCACCTGGAGGAAGCTATGCTAAAATTACTCTAGAGCTCTGATGGCTGCTAATCGCTTTGCATCATTCCTTTCTATGTGTTTCTTCTGTGCATGTGCATTTCCTGTAGAAATGGATCCCACAAAAGTCTGCAGTGGAAAAGGAGCTGTAACCCTCCGGGCGACTCCATCCTATGAAGGAAATCGGAATATCACTTCACCATGTCCTCAGGATGTTGAGCAACCTGAAAGTAAGTGGTGGAAGGTTAACTGGAATCTGTTATTCACGGTAACCTCAAGACAGGTCAGTACAGGCTCTTGGGCTTACTTTATAATTATGGTTTAAAGCCCAGAATTCCATAGCAGAGTTTGAAACCTCCTGCAAGGACCAGACCAGCAGAGAGACTGACTCCTAGTGCAGGTTTCATGACCACTCAGTCATTGACTAAAGTTTGTCACGAGCACCAAAAACTCTCGGCTTTTTCTTTCTTCCCCTTCCACCCCCACTGCCTCCAGGGTGTCCTGTGTCATGTCTTTTTACCCAAGCATGAGGTAGAACAGAAAGAAGCTGAGTGGTGCTACTGCCACTGCAGCATTCAGCTGGGTTGTCAGGGAAGCGGGGAGAGCGTCCCCCCAGACGGACAGCACCGCCACAGAGCTCTGCTGTCTTTCAATAGCAGACGTGTAATTACTTAATTGTAGGAGACAGGCAAAGCACAACAAACCTGGCCAGTGTCCTGGGTCTGGCAAAGAGGATGAACTCCCAAAGGCAAGATGCCATTAAGGGGGAGGGGGTAAAACGTGCTCTTGAAAGCAAAGCATGCATCGTTTCTGACTGTATTGTTGGAGAAAGGGCAATTCCATTAATTCTAGTCCTAATGTGTCACTTTCTGCTCTGTCTTCTCCACCCGTGACCTACCCTCTTTTTATGCTTGCCTTTCTCTGTTTCTTCACTCCTACCCCCTACTGTTGCCTCTCTCCTTTCTGTTGATGGCTTCATAAATTTCCAACAGCTTGAATGGCAATGGGTCCATTACTATGGAAATCAGTTCATTAATACTTCTTTTGCTTACTCTCTCAATTGCTTTATGAAATGTACTTTGGAGCTGGAAGAGCTTTGTGCATATAACTTAAACAGCAAAATGGGTACAGGGTGAGGAGGAGCCCAGTGGGAAGCGGGTAAATATGTGGTGAGACCACTGCATGTAGCTGCAGGGACTGGGTTGTAAAGTGGTGTTGTATCTTATAACTCCCTTCATGGACTTAGTCTGCAAAACTTGATCTATTTGTTGGTAATCCTTTATCTCAATCACATATAGTGATATTGTTAAGGGTAGACATGTCTTCATAATCTGAATACAGGGTCCCTACATTTCCAGTAATTTGTGGTGTCTGGATGTCAAGCTGCAGCTTTAGAAAGTAGCTAGCTGGGCAGCCTTTTTGCCTCTGAAGTAAGAATGTCAATGAACAATTGTTTCTTCATTGCTCTGAATGAATTGCCTTGTGTTTACAAAGGTCAGAAACAAGGAGGACATCATGTTTAGGGCTGGTCTCTATGGTAATTACACAGCCCTGTCAGAAAGCATTTTATGTGTGAAATGAAGTAGCTTGACTCTTAACTTCAATTGGTACATGTTTTCTGGAAATGTAATGGTTTATTTTTTTCCTCTTTCTTTTCCTCTATGCCTACCCTCCACCCCCACCTCCTCTGTCCCTCCTTTCTGTGAAACACTTAGGTCTGGAGCCAGAAAACTCAGAAACAGGTATAAACATTGGCTGCTTCTGTTGTTACTTCCGTCGCTTTATTGGAATTATTTCTTGTTGCCTGGGGAAAAAAAGAAAGGAGGGGAAAAGGAGGAAAAGAGTCCCCTCCTTTCACTTATCCTGCAACTGGAGGGAATCTGTGATCTGACTTTTCTTTCCCCTTGCAGATGATTGGAGGTCGTCGTCTAACACTGATGCCAATGGGGATGCCCAGCCATCTTCTCTGGCTGCCAAGGGTTATAGGAGTGTGCGTCCAAACCTTTCTTCAGACAGCAAACCACAGGTAAGCCTTTCTTCTGTGACCCTGAGGTGATCATCTGGGTTCAAGCACTGAATTCATGATCAGGAGTCCTGGGCTGAACTCCAAACTTGACTGCAGATGGGTAAGTTGCTGTGCCTCAGCTTTTTCTGCCTTTAAAATGGGGGCAACACCAATGTCAGCAAAGTGTTGTGGAGCTCATGTATTTGGGTACATCACAGTGTTTCCTCAGTGGATGAAGGAGGAGGACAATGCTATTTGCGAGAAAAAAGGTGAAGTAATCATCTGTAATTATTTTGTATTTTATGCTGGTTTATTTCCTAGAAATTGCTGCAGGC
Source organism: Leptocoma aspasia (assembly GCA_013399835.1). Classification (NCBI taxonomy): domain Eukaryota; kingdom Metazoa; phylum Chordata; class Aves; order Passeriformes; family Nectariniidae; genus Leptocoma; species Leptocoma aspasia. The sequence goes on along the minus strand of VXAX01001246.1, from coordinate 384,642 downwards.
TGAAATCAGAGTTTCACCCTACATTAAAAATAAAATATTGGGGAAATGCCTTTCAGTTTTAACACTGTAACTGATAGAAGCCAACAAGGGAAAGGTTATTTGTATCTGAGGGTAAATTGTTGAAGTCAGTCTGCTAAGAGAAGTGCAATGTCATCTTTTCGGGTTTTTCATTTGAGGCACTCAGTCTGCACAGAAGCAGTCTGGAAGCTGATAAGGAAACTCTTCATTAGAAACTGGATTCTTGTGTGGAACAGAATCCCTTTAAAGCCCAGTCCCCTATAAGTGTGACTGCTCCCCTCACCAGGGTCAGTCTTTAGCAATATTATAGACCAAGTACTATAAGTGAAAGTGGAAGAAGGAGCAGCTCCAATGAAGGTGTGGGAAGGAGCAGCACCCTAAAGAGAAATCCATTTCTGCTCAATACTTAGAGCTGTCCTGTAGTCATTTCCTGATCTTGTTGATGAACTTGTTACAGAAGTCTCAAGAACCACTGTTCAAACTGAGCTGAAATGGAAGAAAGTCCAAAAGGAATGAACCTGTTCAGAGGCAGAAGCCCTTTAGAACAGCACTAACCAACCCACTTCTCCGCTCCCCTATGCTTCAGGGAAAGGGTGGGAAGGGCAGAAGGGCAGCATGAGGACAGCAGATTTTGGAACAGCAGCTTTATGGAACAGGAACAGTAATTTTATGAAATTTTTCTACATCTATATCCATGTAACAAGAATACATGCTTGCCACAACTTGTCATATATGGATGACTTTTAAAGGACATCTTTTTCCAGATTTGAATGTTGCAAGCTGTTAAGGCATCTTCATTCTCTGGTTTTGACATTTTTAGCAGTGGTTTAGGCAGCCTTTGCCCATAAAGATATGCCAACAGGGTGTTTGTATAACCTACTTTCACAGTCTCCAAAAGGTTAATTTGCAAAAATCAAGGGAGCTGTTTTTCACCAGGTGGGTGTTGTCTTCTTTCCAGTAAAAATCATAGTTTTCAGCTACTGGCAAAAAAGCAATAAATAAAATGAAACCTCTGTATTGTTATTTTATCTCAAAACAATTTGGTTTTCAGAAAAAATTCACTGTAATTGGAGTTGCAGTAGGCAGGTAATTTGGAGTTAGCAAACTATGTGTTGCCAAGTACCAAAACCAGTAAAGCTTTTCTTATTATTTACTAGAAGCAGGATTTCTTTCTTGGTGATCTTGATTCTGGAGGCAAATTCTGATGATCTCAGTTCCTCAAGAAGCTTTAATTATTCTGGTCTTCCTGAATGCATTTTCAGGATGGAAGAAATCCTAAAGAGAATTGAAGAGCTGGCCTTTAGAATGAAGAAATGCTGACTTTTTGCTTAGCCAGCTGTGGTAGCCTACAACTCTCCCTTGATGTCTGCTTTCATTAGCATTGGTGAAACTTGTCAATATTCATTTTTCAGCAGTGCACTCAACATGCAGAGATGGCCTAGAACTCTGAATTTGGCTTTGCAGTTCAAATGTCCCCAGTGCTGGGAAGTGTTTAGTTATGCAACAATGGGACTGAATTTAGTTAGCCATGATTTTAAATCTTGACTGAGGCTTTCCCGGGGGCTTTCACCGAGGTGAGTGTTGCTGTGCAGGCCTCTTGAAACAACACAGTAGTGAGAATTCTTGAGTGCAGAGACAGAAACATGTAGGCAGAGACTTAAGGGCTAGGTTAAGCTTGTGTGCTGCAGTGAGCTGTGCTGAGAAAGAATGTGTGAGACGATGGATGTGAATGAATTCTGCACTGGCCTTCCAGATACTGTATTTGCTTTTTATTCTTGCTGTATTAAAACCTGCTTAACCCAAGTCTAATGATCAAATTCATTCTGAGAATTTAATTTTTTCCTTCCTTTTTCCTTTCATTTGATGCTGTTTCCTCTCTCCTTCCTACCTTCTTGACTCTGCCTGATCAGGCCCTTGCTCCTCCCCGTCCTCCTCTTCCCAAAGAGGAAAGCTTTGCATGGCGTCCTCGCACTGACACTAAAGTGACCAACCTGTTGCCAGTGCCCATCATGGACTGTGTGTACCTGAATGCACCCAAGCCTTATACACAGCGTGCATTACCAAGCACCAGTGCACGCTGTTATTTGTCATCACCTACCCCCTATGGGGCCGTCCCCAGTGGGAAGCAAGGCTTGCCAGCAGGGCGTTCTCCCTCTTCAGGCCCCAAAGATGAGGTGCATGCTGGGCAGCCACTCTTGGAAAGTCACTCCTCATCGGGTGCATCATCCATACAATGCAACCCTGGCAGGGCAGATCCCAGTAGTAAGGCTGGAATGAATTCCAGTCATGAGACGAAGGCGGATAAAAAGGTCAGCAAACTATATGTAGCTTGTTTATCTAACAGCACTTGCTCAGGCGCATCTCAAAATTCCACTGGCACCACACATGACCCAGCAGCCAGCACCAGTTTGGGCGCTGAGCTCACTCAGGCACCAGCCACCAACATTGTTTCCTCTGTAACAGACACTGAAAAGTCTCTTCCTGCTGCTCCTCCTCCTCCTATTCCTCCCAGGCCGTACTTTTACATTGTCCTCAGCAAAGACGCAGTTAGTTATGGTGCAGGCCAGCCCTCCCGGACTCAGTCATCACCTCCGCAAGCTGTGAGGGACAGAGTGCTAGAGCCCCAGAGCACAACTGCCACAGAGGACAGGATGAGAAAAGAGCCTTACCTTACTCAGCAGCGACAGCCACCATACAAGGCAATGGGACGCAGCATGGTACATGTTTTCTCCATAACTTTGTTTTCTTTCAGCTGAGCAAACAGTTCTTTAATTCATTACAATGTTCCCTTAATGCTTTATTCCCCTCCTACCTTGATTTCTCAGCACTTGTTGTGCCGCGCTGAGTCTTGTGGTCTTTTACTTGATAATATTTAACACCCCATATGTGTCCCCTCAGTGTTGATCTGTGTGTTCGTGTGTGTGGTGTTTGTAGGGAGTTGGGATGGACTGGTGAGGATCTTTCTATTTTAGGGAGATGTAAAAGAAACAAGCTCTGTAATGTGTAATGGTTAGAGCTTCTCAAGTGATGGTGAATGCTGAGCTGTTCTTTGGTTTGATTTAGCCTCACTACACAGAACTGGAGAAGAGGGGTGGTGAAAGGGAATAAATATTTTTGTGAAAAAATGTTGTGTTCATAGAGGCCAGGGCTGCAAGACTGAAGAAATATGTCTCCTTAAGGAAAGAAGATCTGCTGGGGCTTTGTATCATTTTGGGTACATTCCTTGCATGACACAATATGGCTGCATTAGACTAAAGTAACAATCTCCCCCAATGCATAACAACACCTTGTTTCCAACAGGATGCCACTGCCACCACCTCAGCTCAGCCTGGAGTTATAGTAGTCCCCCTCCTTCAGGTTAATCCAGACAGACAACAAGAAGGCAGCTCCAGCACTCCACCACCGCCTCTGGTTCCTTTTGGGCAAGGCTCCGTATTCCCTGAGATTGTTTCTCCTGGCTCACCCTTGACTTTTCCAACTCTAGACGATTTCATTCCCCCACATCTGCAGAGGGGCTCCCACCATAACCAAGCACCCTCCACATCTGGCACATTACCCTCTGTTTACCCGAAACTGCCATTCTTCTCATCACCACCTTCACTTGTCCCTCCAGTCACGGGGGCTTTGCACAGGGGCTTGAAGCCTGAAATCACTGGAGTCATCTCACATACAGTAAGCTTGCCAAGTACCCTCCTCGCCCTCTTCCTAAATTTGTATTCCTGGATTAAAATTACTTTCTCCTTGCAATACTAAACTTGAGGGAGGAGTGATGACTCATTCCCTGCCAGCAGCATGACAACTGAAACCGTGTTTGCCTCCTGTGCTAGTGCATGCAGTTTGCCTGCATTGTGCAGCTTTGAACTTTCTTTTGACTTCTCACAACATTTGACTGTCTCTCTTTGTGCCCATTCTGCTGGGTGGTGTACACCTTAAGAGACTTCACAGAATTTGCTCAGAATAATGAATTCTGCATAAACTGAATAGCTGCAACTAACTGATCTTTTCAGGCTCTTTTTATAGCATCCTTAATTGTGTTTGAATAACATTTAAAGCAGCAACAGCAGGCCAGTTAAAGGTTAGGGCTGGCTTTCTGTTCCACTTGGAGCCACAAGACCATATGGTCTCCACACAAATCCCTGATAAAATCAGTGTAAGATTGCTGCCAGTATCCGATGACCTACAAGTTATAAGATCAGTTACTGTACTAAGAGTCCTCCAAGCATGAAGGTGCTATGCAATAGATTAGGCAGAGAGTGTCTCTTCATTTTGGAATTGCTTGTTCTTGAAAATTTTGAATAATTCAGTCTACAAGAGTTTGAACTTGGAATTTACTGTGTTCTTCTTGAGTTAGATTTTGTTTGTCTTTAAGCTCATCACCTATTTTAAAAAGTCCTCAAGGACAAGGAGGAAAAGTGGCTCTCAATTAAAGTTGCAGAGGAGGTAAAAAGTACCCTACCCTCTTCGTGCAGAAAGTCTTATGGGCACCTTTTTTTTTATGCTTGCTTGTGAGGACAAGGAAGAAGTTCAGCAGAGAGTGCATTCTCTCATGGTGATGCTTGCTCTGCCCTTTGACTCTGTAGGGACCTAGCAAACAGGCATGTGGGCTGGGGGAAAGTAAAAAACAACCAAGGATGATATTTTCAAAAGTTCTCAGCATTGGCCTTTCTAGTTTTATTAAAATTGGTAGGGTCTTTATTGCAGAGAGCAATGAATGAAAGTTTGGATTTGGTGTTTTGGTTTTACTTTGGTTTTCGTTTGTTTGGTGTTCTTTGTTTGTGTTTTGGAGGGTTTTTTGGGTTGTTTTGTAGGTTTTTTTTTTAATGGAATCTATCTGCAGATTCCAGAGAAAAAAATCAGGAGGCATCCAAACCATAGAGGAGCAGTGGAATTTTTGCTGTATCTGACTTTCTTGAGATGAGACTTGAAACATTTTTGGACATGCTCACTTCAGGCGTGTAGTCACCAAGCTGTTTTCCACAATGATTTAAATGGTCTTTGTTCACCCTCTTCGGTGACTTCACTGGGGCTGCTGAGCCCATCCTGATCCAGCATCCCTCTTCTTTGAGGGATTCTTATTTGTATTTTAGTCATCAAAGGGAAGCTCAAAGCCATTCTCACACTTTTCCCTGATTCTTCCTCCTTTTTACTAATTGCATTGCTTGTAATATTATTGCAGTCAGCAGAATGGGGCTGGTATCTCTAGGGGACATCTGTTCCTGAAGACCAATGATTCTTTTCTGTCCCCATGAAATGTCTATGGCCTGACCAGCTGCTGCTTGAAGCAAGATCACCTTTATCCAACAGAACAAGTTTGTTCTTCCCTATTTCCCCTCCAGGTTGGAGAGGCTGTAGGTGCTTGTTCTGATTATGGCCAATTGTCACTATGATTTATCTTTGAGCTCTGGTGCCAGGCCTCACTTTGGCCCCTGTTCAGTCCCCTGCCTGATGCTGTAAGTCCTTTTGTCTGATGCTGGTGTGTATGAAGGGCACTGAGTTGCAGTTGCACTTAGCCAAAAAAGCTGGAAGTAGGGATTTTTCTGGAGCAATATTCTGGGCATATTCAGGGTTTTTTTTTAATAATGATAGAAATACCCTTGAATGCTCAGCTGATTTTACAGATCAGTGGCTTGCAGCATTTGGGTCAGTGCTGCCAGTGGAGCAGCAGGAGTGCAGGAATTTGGTTTGCTGTCCCATATTCTCTTTGTTTGGATGCTCAGTCCCCATTCAGGGTAATTGTGTGTCCAAATTCCTTAAGAATCTTTGAAAAATCTCAGTCTAAGCTGATGCACACACAGTTTTTAGTCATCATCCCTTCTTTATCTTAGCCACCTTACCACCACCAGAAGTCCAATATCCATGGTCTAAGGCTTTTCAAAGGTGAGCTAGGTTTCAAAGTCTCCCTGCTGACACAGCCTGTATTTCTACAGAGCAGCCAGAGCTGTGGTGATATCAGAGGTGGGTTTGAAATAAGCAAATAATGGAGCTGGATGCTTTAGGAGAGCAAGAGCAGCTTGCACTCTGTGCTCCAGCAGCAAACCCATCTTCCTTACTAGAGTGCTACTTGTTACCCTCTGTCAGTTTTGGGGCCCTTTTATGTCACTACTTTAATCAGGTAGGTATCACATTGTCTCCTGAGTGACGGTGCTAACTCAATTCCATAGACTTTTCCTACCAAACCAGCTGCAGTAATACTGTTTCACTCCAGAATTGCATGAGTTTTGCATGTCTGACTTGCTATGGAAGGAGTACTCTTGGAACAAATGTTTGTGTGTGGATGTACAAGGGGAAGGATGTCTGCATCTTTCCCCCCTCCCCAAACCAGATTTGCTCATTTCTGACACCTTGTGTTTGCTCTAAAGTGTCTGCTAGATGAACTTAGTGCCCTCTTTTGGGGTTGGAGTTGTGAAACCCAACACCAAATAACTATAGTACTGCCTTAGCAAACTAATTTCATTAACAATGAGCAGGGTGTATACAAGGAGCAGGGTAATACTTGTGCTTATGCCTTTTTTACTAAAATTTGCTGGGATTATGCTTCTCATTCAGCCTAAAATGTTGGGGCTTTTTTCCAGATTTTCTCAGTGTAGCACCATCAGCATGCTGCTAATCATGTGTTACTCTTCTTTCCAGGACCCAGGTCCTGTGCTAAATGAAGTGCCCCAGCCTGGCACTGACTATCCAACCTCCATCACTTCCATCAGCAAGTCTGCCTCTGCCTATCCTTCTACCACAATCGTCAATCCCACTATTGTTCTGTTGCAGCACAATCGAGGTAAGGAGATTTGCATATAGATAATTTTGGATCAAAATGAGCAAACTGTTATGCTACAAGGAGCTGGAGAATGTGTGTGCTGTTGATAATTAGGTCCAGACTACTAAGAACTAACAAAGTTGCTTCAAAAAAGTCTTAGTGACTGGAATGTACAACAGGCAAGTGAGAGTGATAAGTTTTTCTAATTAAAACCTGTGGATCAGAAGCTCTTTGAGGCTAGGGAGAGGTTTTTAACTGGGCTGTGGACATATGAATAAGTTATTGCAAGGTAGGAGCTGTCAGGTGTCTTGTGGTGGAAAGGGTTGTGTGCTCCCATACATCTGTCTGTAGAACCAAGGTAGCTTGAAAAGGTGATATGCTAATTCTCAGCTACTGCAGTGTAAAAGCAGCTGTATTTTCTATTACTGTGGGAGAGATTTGACCTCTGAATTTGTAGCAAAATTTGCCCAATAGTAAATAATCTACTTGCCCACAAGTTTGATCTTGGCAGTTTTTTTTCCTCTATCTGTAACTGCATCAACTCAAACTCATTGCAGTAATCCTTGAGCTCTGGACTTGCAAATGAGAAAAACAGCTTGTTTGAGAACTGCCAGGAATCAACATCTTTTCTCACTCAAGCTGAATACATACTTCTATGTCTTTACCTCTAGATTTGGAGGGAAACTTTGCTTCTCTTTTTTAGTTCTTCTGTTGGCTGGCATTACCACAACTTCCCAATTCATTGTGCATCACTAAAGACAGTAGCTTGTAACAGGCCACAGAGATGCAGTCCAGTTTGCCTTGATTTCTAGTGGACTTGGGAATCTAGCCACTATTGCTGTGGGTTATCTTTTCAAAGGAAAAAAAAATCAGAAAACAGGGTCAAGGCTTGCACTCTCATACTGTAGTGATTTTAATTACAGCATTGATGTGCTCCTTTGCAGTCCCTCATGAGATTTTTATCAGTGCCTTTTAAAAACAGGCTTCAGTCTTTGATCTTGAAGATAGTGTTCTTATTGTAGCCCAGCGGATTAAGGGGTAATGAGTGGATTATCTCCTCATTTTTGCTAGCATCTGAAACAGCTTTGCTTATGTGCTCCTGAATGAGGATCCCTCAGCTGCTTCAAGAGGAGAAAAATCTGATTTGAGCCAGCCTTTTTGAATCTCAAAGCTTTTTGTTGACTTTCTTGAGGTGGGATATGCGCTTTGTCTTTTTTTTTTTCCATGAAATCTGGAGAATTTTAACACAAGGATATTTTCCCTCTCTAGATTTTAAGAGCATGAGAGACAAAGTTATATCATGTAATTCATGTAATGATACATGCAGGCTGACTCTGAGAGAACTGGTGTGGAATTATTCTGTTTACTAATTACCTTCATGGTAAGCAGTTTGTCCTCTCTGAATATTGCTTTTGACCATTAGCAGTCATGATACTTTACCCTGCTAGATTGAAGAGCCTTCTCTCATCATGTTTTTTCTGTGATACAGATCATGGCCTATTATGAATTTTGATCATGTCTGTGAAGTATATCATTCTAATCCCTGTTTTTCAGTATGTATCATGTTGGTTTGACAAGGCATCATAGTCACAAATTTGTATTGATTGACATTGTATGTGTCAGACTATGTATTTATTAGAAGATCCCATATAAATCATTTTTATGGCATTATTGCTGACTTGACAGACAGATGTCCCAACCATGAGACTAGTCTTTGCCAAAGGTTGTCACAACATTTGCTTTCTTCCTTGTCCTGTGGAGTTTCCTTTGTGTTCCAAAACATACCGAGGATGAATGGTCCAGTCTCCAGAACTGTTCCCTTCAGAGCAGAAAACTCTGCTCTAAAACTCTTACTATGGTTTATATGAACATGCTCAGTTTTATCTGACCTCAGTTGTTGTCCTTCAACGTAGTCCTTAGTTACTGTTGTAGTGGAAAGTATTTCTCCATCAGGCAAAGTAAGACATCATACATTTTTTTCTGCCTTTTTTTTTTTCAAATACGGAATAGAAGTGCTAATCAGATGTGTCATCTTTCCTGCCCTTTTATTACCATCCTGCCTATTCTGTAAAAGAACAAGATCATTGCTAGTTTCTGTTTATTCTTCTTGTGCCCCAAACCTGTTTTTGAGTCTGAGACATTCTGTTAATGCTTTTATTCCACTGTAATTTTCTTTCATTTCCCAGCATATGTTGCCTTCTTGTACATGCACATTTCATATCTTTTTTTGTGTTGAGGGTTTCCTGCAGTTCCTTATGCTTCCATTCCTATTTAGGATTTATCCCAGCATAGCATTAAGATTTCTTTCTGCTAACTTAGTATTTTTAAATGGTTCTCAGATGTTAGTTATCTATTGAATTTCTGTCCTGGCTGACATGATTCATATTTGGTTTCATCTTTATGAGCCTTATCTGTTCAGAACTAGGTTGCTCTCATGGCATATATCAAATTGTTACTAGGTTAAGTTGCACCTTCCCCTGAATGGTTAATTCTGTTTTGTGCTGAAATCAGTTCCTTCATGTCAAGATGACATTTAGCAAAAATTCCTTTTGTATGTTTTGAAATACCCTGTAAATTAGAAATTTCAAGGTCATTTTAATGCAGAAGTCTGAGGTCTCCAGTAGTATAGTCTTCCAGATGGATAATGCGACTTTCTTTCTCCTCAGTGGATTATTGATTGCTTTTTAAGGAGTCAGCTCTCTTGTTCTCTGAAGTGACTGTTGTACCAGGCATCACCTACTTCTTATTATTACTTCTTACTATTTTGTACTTTCTTTGCTAGTTCATTAATCTGCATGTAAGACTCTTTGATTTGGAGCCATCAGAGACATAGAAACAGGTAATGGCATTTGAAACACAGGAAGTACCCTATATCCTTTCTTGTCTGCTTGATCTCAGTAAGTTGGGATGAAAGATCTCAGAATTTTTTCTCCTGGACTTGAGTAATATCAACTGAATAAAATTCATACTAATAAACAAGTAATTTCAGACCCTCTTGTTTATTTCTAGCAGATTTTCTTTTCAACACCTTTATTTTGCACCAAACATGTTCTCAAATACTTGTTTCCTCTTCCCTTTTTTTTTACTGGTTTCAAGTCTTAGTCTCCTCCAGTGCTGTCTCCTCTAGGGGACCTCTGAGGTTGTCTATAATCATTCCTTCATTTTTGCCAGCAGTTTTAGCCTCTGCTTTACCCTTTTGCTAAGAAGCCTACAAGTTTTTGGCCTTTGCTTACAGTCGCAGAACACAAGATCAAGGGTGAAAGCTTCAGTTAGCTGGTGTGTGTCTGGGGCTACAGTCTGGCTCTGGTCAGGCAGGAGAGTGAAATAGGAGACACCTCCTGCTTCTATCCATCAGCTGCTCCCTTTCCTGCACAGAGATACAAGGGAAAAGGAAATCTCCCCTTCGTGTAAAAAGTACATTTGAGTTTTTTCATGAAAAGTCTATTAATTCATGGTATTCTCTCCTCTGTGGAAAAGAAATGGAAAAAAACTCCCAAGCATTGACTCCTTAAACTATATGTTCTTGTCAGAAGAGCTCAGTGATTCAACACAGTTCTCCTTGGTGACACCATTGTCACTTACATTTTTTTCTCCGAAGTTCCAGAGATGGGCCTTGTTGCATTTCTCACTTGCAGTTTCTTATATGACAGCAAGCTATTCCTGGTGGCCTGCTTACTCCGGTGAACCCTGGAGCAGGTGGTTCCCATCTATTCTTCTGGCTCAGAGTGCTGACCTTTCCTTTTACTCAGTGCATGTAGGGGTTTTTCCTATGTTAGCAGCTATTGTGTGAACATTATGTACAGGAGCAGCTTGCCATCAGTGGTCAGCAGAGCAGAGGGCTGAGGCTAAAGATCAAAGTTCAGAGGTATTGATGAGTGAGCTACACTGGGGAGAAATGCCACTCTTGCTTGCTGAGATGATCCACTCAGTCCAAACACCTAGTGAAAGCGGGTTCTTTTAGAAAACAGCACACACCAGGAGATTTGTTACTACAGCAGACTTGCTTGGCAAGTGTTCTGTGCCACCCCAAAGTGCAGTTATTTCCTGTCCAGGCATTGCATGGCATGGTTTATCATAAATATATAACAGGTGTGTTTAATATGTTAAAGTTTTTAAATCTTTGCTCTAACAATATGAGCTTTCAGAACTGTTTGTGCATTTTATGTCAGTAAAACATTTTATTCTTTTCAAATGGCTTTCATGCTTTAAAGAAAAGAGTTAATTCCTAGGGAATAAAAAAAGCAGAGATCAGAGTGCTAAGCATTCTTGGTTTATTCCCAGCTGTGATTTGGGTAAGTCATTTGGACATCCTTTTAGAAAGCACTAACTTTAGGGTGGTCAAACCTGCTGAGAGATACTACAAATACTCCAGTCTGGGAACTCGTTAATGAAAAGCCTCTAACCAAGGGGACTGTTTTGAGAATCAAAGCCTTCAAGCTGTGTCTGTGCACAAATCACTGAATCTGTGGCTCAGTAATATGTGGTGAGACTCAGCAAGCACCAACAATGACTTTATCCTTTCCTATATCCTTTTGAAATGCTACAGCAGTATTATTTCAAAATGCACTTCATGAGAACGGTAACAGAGTTAGTTCTCAAGTTGCTTGACTCTGTGAATTTTTACTGGTTTTCAAATTGTCTCTTGTCCAATGTTTTATTCTCTGATGTTATGCAAAAAAATAAAATTTAAATAAAAGTGCTCTTTGCAAATGTATTGGTCACTGCATCATGAGATTTATGTTATCCCACAAGGCTGCTATGTGGAGAAGGGACTGTGGGCTGTCACTTTGGCAGGGTATTTGAAAACAGATTCTCTCCAGCAGCTGCTATCATTCTACAGTGTATTTCTTGCCTGTCAGAAATGCAGCACCAGAGCACTTGCCGTTCATGTCTCACACATTTGTTGTGTATTTCTTTTTGTTTTGTTTCTTTCTTTACCACAGAACAGCAAAAAAGGCTTAGTAGCCTGGCAGGTATGATGTGAAAGGTCTGCTACCCCCCAGCTGCTGCCTCTGCTGGAGCAAAGCTGCTGCTTTGATAGCTTGTGGGGTGCCTTTAGCAAACACACTGCCTAGGAACTGCAAAGAAGTATACCAAACACCTAAATTACTCATGTGTTTGTCCTAAGTCATAAAATTTACCAACCTTTTAAACACAAATCCTTTAGTTCTGAGTTTTGCAGGGCAGAATTGTGTTTGCTCATGGTACCAACAGATCAATGCATTGCTGTGCATGAGCCTTTCGTCTGCTGTCTGCCCCTATCAGATTTCTACACATTTAATGGCTTTGGGCAGGATGGTGATGTGCATGTGAATAAACATATCTTCCTCTCTTCAATGCATGCAGTGATGTAAAAATTATAGGATTTGCAAAAGTCTTGATGAGGCAGACTAAAATTGCAGATGTTTCCTCTGCAGGAGATCCACATAGAAAAAAATCCTTCACTGAGTGCAAGGGTTGCTGTGCTGCAGCTCTGCAGAGCAGAGTAGGGCTTCAGAACAACCTGAAGTCCCTTGGTGATGCCTGCTGCTACCTCGGGGTGTCAGTTGTGCAGTGTCAAGGAAGTTGGGCAGTTTGGAAGCAAGGCAATCTGAAGAAATCAGTTACTTCCTTCCATCTTTATGCAGACGCCTGTGCAATCATGTCATATGTATGCTTAAACAACGTTTGTTGTAAACAACATTTGTTTTAAACAACATTTGTTGTTTATACCCTCTGATTGGAGCATGGAAATGAATTGGAATCATCATATACTGTCTGCAACAAATGGGATTGTCAGACAGGTGAATGCAATCTGTTAAAAAGTAGTGCACCACTACCACGTACCATTCTCCTTTAGGTTGAAATTGGCAGAAAAAGATGTACAGGAGACTGTATTACTGGTGGTTTTTGATGAAGACTGACATTGTAGAGTTACTAATTAGTCAAAAGAAACTATTTTTGAAACCAAAATTGTTGTCTTATATGACAGCTGAGAGTGTCATGAGATGAGTGATGGTAACTACCTGAGAGATGCTTACCTGCTTTTGCTGGCATTCAGCATTTTATTGGGAGATTTCCTTCAGTGTAGCTGCTAATCACAACCAGCAGTGACAGTCTGTCTCATCAACTACTTGCTAGAATTTTTGCCTTAAAAGAGCCAGAGTACGGTGATGTTGTGAAATGCTGGGATGAGGTAAAATCCCCATTGTCATTTCCAGATTCAGTGCCAGACAGATTAGTTTCTGATAAAGTTGATTCAGCACTTCTACGGGACAAGCCAGTTCAGGAGACTGTGCCAAGCGAGAAGAGGGCAGTGGAAGAAAAGAGAAGCCCTGTCAAGAGCCCTCACCACATGGCTGATACCTCTGTCGATGATATTGGAATTCCACTGAGGGTAAGACAACACTGAGCATGTGGGTGATGCACAAAACCTGGGCTAGATTCTGCCTACCTTAGGACTGAGGGAATTCATTAAAGCTGCAGAGATTTAAGGGAAGATAGAATTATAGTTCCAATATATTTTATGATTAATTATTCCATTTGCTATCTATGACCTGTTTCAGCTGCTTCAGGGGAAATAAAATTAAAAATTAGTATTTTGTCTCATAATATCTGAAAATAATGTTTTCTGCTCCTCTGTTTCCTTCCCATCTAGCAACTGGAGGAGAGTTTTGTCTCATTTTAGCCATCTTACAGGCAGATACCTCTTTTATATGTGATTACATTCATTCAATGTTCAGAGGAAATGATGAAAACGATTATTAACCTATTCCTACAACTAGTTTCTGGAATGACTTAAACACTTAATGTTTCTAACTGTCCACTGAATACTTAGGAAATTGGTATGTATGACTAAAACAGGGAAGTTGTTTAATTTTAGATGTCAAACCAGATTAATATACAAAGCATTTCATACAATCTGCTGTTCTAGAGGTTACAACCTGCCTCTGCAAAGCTTTTACATTATTACATACTTGAGTGAAACATCATATGAGATTATATAGCTGAGTGAAATAATTCATATTTCAGGATATTCATATCATACAGCTTTCACATAGAGTGTAATTTTTTTCATTGCTGGGAGATTTGTAATAACTTTGAAAGGCTGGTAAAGTCACTGTTGGTTATTTCTACATATATTTATTTTTCCAACAGAATACAGACAGATCGAAGGACTGGTACAAGACTATGTTCAAACAGATCCACAAGCTAAATAGAGGTACTGTAGCACAGATGGTTTTTTTTACTTTAAAAGACCACCTTGATGACATTTTGTTTCATTCATATGAAGAATTTTACTGAATGTTAAATAAAAGCATTTTATGTTAATTAGTGTGTGCTCTGCAGCACAGAACTCAACCAATGTATTTGAAGTCAAGGGTAGGAAAACGATGAAGTCCAAAGAAAGGTCTGAGTTGTTCTGAAAGGTGAACTGCAGTGCCCTTGTGAAATCAACTATACTATTTGAGACCAGAAAAGCTGATAATAGTTCCATACTAAGAGAAAATAGATCATTGAACTCCAGTTTTACCAGCTAACCCAATCCGCACACTTTTAAAATACAGTAGGTTATCTCTGAAACTTCTTTGTGCATAAGAGGAAACTTTTTACACTGTTAAGCTTTAGTACCTGCACAACAAAGCATGATTTGAAATTCACTGAAACCAGTGGAAAGGTTTCCATTAATTTTTGGTGAGTTCAGAATCTGAACTCTGCTTTTTCAAAACCCTAATCTTTCTCCTTTGAAAACCTAGAATTGTGGTGAGCACTTCCAAACTTCATAGCGGTGAACTCTCGGGGGATTCCTGCCTTGGGCCACTTCTATGCCTGACTGCTGATACATTCACATTTTTCTCCTGTGTGAGAAATGGCTGCAGTAGCACTTGCAAACTGAACCCTCTGAACAGCCTGACACATAGGCAAACGCAGCTCAGATCTGTGCTTCTGTAACAAAATGTAGAGCATGCAAAACTGTATTTGGAGCTGGAGCTGTATTTGCTGTTGCAGGTGCTGTCCTGATGAGCTTTATGCATAGATAAATGCTGTGCTGTAGTGAGTGGAATGAGGAGGAGTTGAACTATTTCCTGATCCTACTGCTCCTAACAGAGGTTCTTTAGCTCAGCTAAAGCCATGCTCAGATGGAGGAGAATGAGTTCAGTCCCCTTGGCTTCCAGTATCTTTCACAAGGCCCAGACATGCAAGGCAGCAGTGAACAAATAGGCATTCTAGGTTGTGTCATGCTAGAACATCAGCATGAGAGGGACTGTAGTCAGCTTGAATGGATTCTTGGCTTGCCCTTCTTCCCCTTAAAATCTCTCCTCTCTGTTCTTTTTTGCAAATCATTTTCCTCTACTTAGACAATCCTGAAGAAAACCCTTATTGCCCTACCTACACATTTCCTGAACTTCCTGAAATCCAGCAAAAAACTGAAGGTACCAGAAGTTTAGTCAGAATATCTGTTGTCTTGTGCTTTGAGTTAACCGTACTATAGTGCCCTAATAATAACTAGATTCAGGTTCTAGTTTTCTGTTACACTGCCTGGAAATTCAGTTATGCCCAGTATACCTTCTTGTGTGATGCATAAAATAACTAAATCTTTGCTAATCCATTAATCTCTTTTTAAAGTACGATACCATTTACCCTAGGGTTATTAAAGTAGGGAATAAAATAATATGGTGATAGAAGTTGGGGGATGAAGCAGAACCTTCACTTCATTGTGGTTAGTCTCAAAATCCACTGCTTTTCTCTGCTGCAGAAGACAATCCTTATTTTCCTACATACCAGTTTCCTGCATCTACTCCTAGTCCTATCTCTGAAGGTAATAATAAAGGTCCATATATATTTTTTCTGCACAAATGCTGCCTTGTCAATTTATTTTCTTCCTGGAGTTTTTTCTAGTTGCTGAGCTTTATGCTGCCTCATAATGATTTGCTGCACTCTAAGCATTGCCTTGACTGTATGATGCCTTTTTGGCTTTGCAGTGCTCCTCTGGCTTTGTAACTAGTATTTGACTAATGCTGCAAACTTGGGGTTTGCTTGGTTTTATGCACTTATCAGTTGCGTGTGCAGTGATTATTTAACATGTCTAGATTGCTCACTTTATGTGTAAAGATGAGTTTAACTGAGATTTCTCCCCCCACCCCACCCCCCAAGCAATAAATTTCATTAATTATTTGCTTCTGGTTTTTAACATTAACAGAGTATTAGGGCCAGACCCAGAATGTCACTGAAGCATATTAGTAAAAAGGCTGCTTGCTTCAGTGGGTTTTGGATCAGTCCCTTAGTGTAGTCTTTTAAAATGAAAATAACTTGGTAACATAGGTTCAGGGCTGGTCTTAGGTGCACTTGGCATATCTAGGCAAGGACAGAGTTTGGATTCATCAGCACATCTTGCACTTGAAATGACACTCTCTTTACCTTATCTCTTCATGTGCTCAGCAGATTCCTTTAAACTTCATATTCAAATCAGAATACTTTGCAGTCATATTTCAGTGATGGTGAAACAGCACCTGTTGCAGTGATTATTGTGTGACTGTGCAAAATATTTATATGTGAGAAACACTGGAATCTGCTGCACACATTGGGTGTACAGACGTTTCCTGATTGGGAAGTTATTGGTGACAGCCTTGTTGACTTGATGCTTTGGTGACACTTTAGATCCTGCAATCTAGGAACTTGCCTACTTAGCCTGTGCCTCAAGCCAACCCTGGTGAGACTATTAATTAACCATTTTATTCAATATTTGTATTAAATATCTGGTGGGTATTGTGTAAGAGGAAAGCATGCAATATGAGCTGAGATACTCAAAGAGGCAAGGAAGTGTAAGGTGTATTTCACTGTTAAAATGAATGTGGATGAAGTGTCATACAGGTATCTAAGATACTTGATAATTCCTTAGTGAAATATATTAGGTGAAGAGATCTGTCTTGCAAATAGTAATGCAGAGTAAGTTATTTTCTCTTGGCAGAATGTTATGTGGGTATGGGTGTGAGAGAAACAGTTTCAGTAATTAATCAATAAAAGAGTTTTACAGAGAATATTTCCTTGTTCATAATGAGGTTTGAAAATCCATTTTACTTGTCTGGACTAACATAGTTTGCAAACCCCATGATGACAATATATTAAAGAGTCTGTTCTCCCATAAATGTCTCCTATGCACTTAGAAGTGTGCATATGAAAGTAATTTGCTGATTTATATAGTTGAAATTTTATTGGACTAAACACTAACTTTTATTCTCAATATATTGGGAAACATTTCTCTAATATTTGCTTGGGTTCTTTTCTTGATAAGGAATACAAAATATTTGATGATGTAGATGAGTTGGAGGGGTTGCAGTATGCGTTTCATGTTTAGAAAACACTCCATAATCAGTGGCAGTATTTATACAGGGATGGGTTGGAGCCTCAGTTTCAGACAATTTATGTCCGAATGGATAAGATCTCCTAGAAATATCAAGATCTGGGCTCCCTTCAAAAGTATATTCAGCATTTCTGAAACCATACAGAATATGTCCAGTCCATGAAATGGAATCCAACCCTGCAGATTCTCTACCATCTAGAGGGAAACAGCCTCTCTTCTTTAAAGAAATCAGATTTTGAAGTTGCAAACTTGTGATAACCTGCTCTGTCCCATGGATAGAGTGCAGCTTTGAGAAACAGATGTTGTTTTAATACTCAATTCTGATTTACTCTTTAATGTTATCAAATCACTCCAGATTTCTGTTTCAGTATTTCTTGTGTAAAAGGAAAGAAATGTAGACACTCTTCTTCGTAAGATACTCAGAGACAAAACATACCTGTTCTCCTAATATTGTAGATACTAGAATGTAAGAATTTGGAAAATAGCCATTATCTGAAGTTAATTTTTTATTGTATGGTTTTTCTTGTTTGAATGATGAGCTATAATGAATGTTGATATTTGTCTTCAAGTTAGTAAATAAAATTATCTTTTATTGGTTACCAGCACTAAATAAGATTATTAGAGGTGAATAGCTGTGAAGGTAGTTTTAGACATTTGTTTACCTGTATTTGTAGGGACTACTGAGTTTTGTGATTTACCAAGTATTTTTCTATCTGAGTAAACCAAACTTGTATTTAAGAATACAAGTCATTTTGTCAACAGTTCAGTGTAATATAATATTTTGGTCAGTAAGGTTTAAAACATGGGAATTGGCCTTCTTAACCTGAAGGTTATGATAAACATACTAAGACTCAAAAGCCATCTTTTTGGAACTTTAACCTTCTAATTAATTCACCAAGAGAACTAAACCAGATAGGGTAGAAGTTTAGACTACCCTGAGCCTTCCTGAAAGGCTTGATGAAGGCTTGAATGCAGCTTCAGGTCAACTGTGTTAGCCGAATTGGCTTTTTCCAGCAGAAGAGATTGGCTGTAGCATCTGATCAATGTCCTTCTTGAGAGAAAATTTAGAAATTGTTTCAAGCTGTTGATTTTCATCACTAAATTTACATAACACTTTTTAGATTTTTTTTAATCTAGTTTATTCTAGCTTCATCTTCTTTGTTTTTATGTCTTTGTCACATTTAGTGGTTTCTTTGCAGAGGTATTAGTAATACTTTGGCTCACAATTTTCTTTGCAGTCACAGAATCACAGAATATTCTGAGTTGGGAGGCACCTGCAAGGATCATCAAAGTCCAACTCCTGGCCCTGCACAGGACATCCCCAAAAGTCACACCATGTGCCTGAGAGCATTGTCCAAACACTTCCTGAAACTGTCAGGCTGGTGCTGTCGCCACTTCCCTGGGGACCCTGTCCCAGTGCCTGAGCACCCTCTGGGTGAAGAACCTTTTTCTAATATCCAATCTGAACCTCCCCTGACAACTTCAGGCCATTCTCTTTGGTCCTGTCACTGTCAGCACAGAGCAGAGATCAGTGTCTGTCCCTCCTCTTCCCCTCACAAGGAAGTTGTAACTGCAGTGAGGTCTCCCCTCAGTCTCCTCCTGTCCAGGCTGAACAGACCAAGGGACCTCAGCTGCTCCTCACATGGCTTCACCTCTAGGCTCTTCACCATCTTCATTGCTCTCCTTTGGATGTTCTCTAGTAGCTAAATACAAGAATCATATGTGATTGTCAGCAGGACTCCTCAGCTGTATTATTGTGTCTAGCACCTAATGAGTTATTTTAATCATATACTATGGCTTTTGGATCCTCTATTTATCTCTCAGCTTTTCATAAAGTGGATCTATAACCTTTACTGTAGAGGAGTTTTATGATAAAAAGGGATTATTTTCTAAAGTACTTTGAGAGCCTAAAGAAAGGTATTAGTGTAAATAGTATATTAATATTTATATCTAATCTAGGAATTTTTTTCAAATGCAATTTAAACCTCATTGGAATTTTATTCTTTAGGATTCTCTCCCTGTGGTAAGTATTGGGCATATCACTCAAATTATGGTGAATGCATTAGTAGAAGAAATTAATGGGTCTCTGGTGCTTCTTTGGGGTTTTTTCAACTCACTTGCAAAATGCTTTTGTCTTTCAGATGAAGATTCTGATTCATGCTCTCCTCGTTATTCCTATTCTGAGGACAGTAAGTAATTCATGTTTCTTGTTTAATCTGTCAAAAAGAAAGGGTATGTAAAGCATGTATTATTTGCCTCCTATCCAGTTCACCAATATCCCTATATGTGATTTATCCTACAGGCAGAACCCAAGTTCCCCGCTCCAAGAGTGAGATGGACAACATTGATTCAGAGAAGGTTGTGAAGAGGTCTGCCACTTTGCCACTGCCAAACCGTACTTCATCACTGAAATCAAGCCCAGAAAGGTGACCTGAACTAAGTTGCATATAGATCAGTTCTGAAAGAATATCTGAAAGCTGTCAATGGGAAGGGGATAAAAGTGGAATCCTTAGGTCCACAACTCCAGTGAAACTTTTTTGGAAGTTGGATATGTAGATTTTACTCTGAGTCTTTTACTAAGTGGCAGTGAGCTCCTTCATTGTCACAGCCCAGTCCCCCATTCTGTCTTTTTTATCGGGCATCACACAGTCTGTTGCATAGTCTCCTGCCTGGGTGAAGAGTTGGGTGTCATGCTTATATAGTGTCTACCACATAGGCACAGTGGAAACTCTTGGCTCAGTGTGACACTGTAAAGGCACCTCAGAATACAAGCAAGTAGTGATAATTGTGGAGAAGCAAAATTTGGATTTATGTCGTGTCTTGGTAAAAACTTAGTTACGTTTTCCATCTCTTCATGTGCTCAGCAGATTCCTTTAAACTTCATATTCAAATCAGAATACTTTGCAGTCATATTTCAGTGATGGTGAATACCCATATGAACTTTCTTGCAAGTAGGTTCTGATCAGCAGTGTCATTTCTGATCTTTAGGATGACTTCTCTCCTGGTTTTTTGCTTTGTTTATTACCATGTGTTTTAAACCTCTTTGTAACAGTAAGGAATGCATTTACCAGATGAAGGGAAAGCAGAATGAGCAAAGAATATTTTATGTCCTGCTGAATTTTCCCAGCTCTTGAACTGTTCCTCCCTCCTTTACCACCTTCTACATGTTCTTAGTGTTTTTTACTTGCTGCCTCATATGAGCAAAGCTGTAATTTGACATTGCTGCTTTAGTGAGCATCTCAGGTCACTGGATCAGGAGACAAAGTTTACTGATAGAAAGTGTCTTCCTTATGCAGGAATTGAAGGCATAGTGTATTTGCCCTCTGAGAAAACTCTTGCAAGTGAAAGGATTACCATAATTAATGCTTCCTATAATCTAGTGGCAAACCAAGGCCTCACCAGAATTTTCTCTGTGGTTGGAGTCTTAAGCAATCAAGTTAGTCTGGACAGGAAAGATCATCCTTGTTAAAATTTGTACACTGTTTGTATGCCAATCATTTTGGCTGTCATCTTGCCTTACTTTAGAAAGAAAAAAGTTAAATGGGTTGTCTTTGTCTCTCCTCAGCCAGTGGAGAGAGTTTAGGCAGCTCAGTGGTTTGTTTCTGTCCTAACCAGATCAGAAGGGTAAGGGAGAAGAAACCTGGAGCAGCAGTTTTGGATAGATACGTCAGTTTTGTTTGGTGAATTCTGGGTGAGATGAATCCACATACACATCACGGATCAAAGGCAACATGCCAAGAGCAAAATCAGAATTGGTTTATCATCTTAAAAAGGCTGATTTCTTGGCTTTTTGGAGAACGTTTGTTACTCTGCATTAGATGTTTGATTATATCAATTTTGAGACCAGCAGGACCTTGTAGGATATGGACCCTGAATGCTTTGTGACTGTTGTTGTTTCAACTGTGTCGGTATAGGCACTGCACAAAATGATAGTGGTTTGGATAGTCAGTGGACTGTTCTTAGCAATAATAAAATAGAGCAGCCTGAGATAGTTCATTCATGTCTGTAGAAAAATCCTCCTCTTGGAATCCAGAGTGCCCTCAGAATCCAGAGCAGTTGTAATCAGGTAATCAGTGATGTGGCTAAAAGGCAGAAATTTAGCAAAAGGAATTTAATCTGAGTTCTGCTCAAAGTTTGGACATGTTTATATTTGTGAGCTTAGTTGAAGCCCATCATTAAGCTGTTTCCAATGGGGAAGTCTGGAAGTTTACTGAAAGTTCTTATAACAGCCACCCTTCACTCCAGTTGTTTCAGCAGCTGAGCTGTTTCCAGCTCTGCCTGCGAACGATGAACAAATACCTGTCTGGAGCCCTATCTGAACTGTTTCTCTTGTAGCAGTCTCCTTTCCTAGGTTAAAAAAAGTACCCTGATTAAACCTTTATTAATGGGGTAAAGCATCAGTCACAATCGAGTGTCTCCACAGAAACTACAGTATTTTGGGGTAACTGATCTTTCTTTCTTCAGGACTGACTGGGAGCCTCCAGACAAGAAGGTGGACACCAGAAAATACCGTGCAGAACCCAGGAGCATTTATGACTATCAGCCAGGGAAATCCTCTGTTCTGAACAACGAAAAGATGGTAATGTTTGATTTATCCTAGTTTGTAGCTTTATCCTGTGATTATGAAATACTCTCTAATGCTTGTGTGGTTCTATTTGGATGGGATTCCTTATGCTTACATTGCAGTGCTTGTGTGATATTTTTTTGAAAACTGTTCTGCATAACTTCCTAACATTTTGTTCTCTCTAAAGCAAGATCCAGGGGGTTTGAGAGGCTTCTTTCCTTTTGGACGTGTTGTTTTCTGTATTAAGTATGGATCACTAACCCTAGTTTTTAATCCATGTTTGACACTGTGACCTGTTCAGCAGCTGTTTTGCCAGCTGTACTTTTTCTAGGGCACAGCATTAGCTGATGCAGGAAGGTTGAAAGCATTATGCAACAGAGAAGGCAGGTTCAGTTTCTATGTTCCTCTGATGCTTTAAACACTGGACTAGTTTTCAGAGTGCCTTTAGTGTGCCTCAGTGGATGCCTCTGAGGTGCATTAGGATATGGCCATTTTCCCTGGGTTGTTTTTTTTTCCTCAGCTGGATCTCAGCACTTCTGTGGCAGAGGTTGCAGGACTGAATGTGAACTCTCCAGCTATGGTGGAATGTAACCTGACATATTAAGTGAGCTGTTACCAATTTCAGTCTGAATTAGTAAGCAATGCTGTGAATTGTGACAACTAGGGATGTACAAAAGTCTCTTTCTTCAGCCTTGGTTGAGAATACTTGACAAGGGGCAGGCAGAGAGATGATGCTAACCTCATCAGCCAGTCCTGTATAAATCACCACAGATCACTAAAGGTGTCCTTCCATGGTGTAAGTGTGACACTGTAACTGCTAGAAAATACTGAATGTTGTTAGTAGTGTATAAACATAGTGCATAAAGATCTAATTGTTCTATAAAGGCATTAATTTGAAAGATTCCATTAGGAGTGCTAATTGCATGTGAGTTTCCAAATGTAAACTGGACTTTGTACCTTAACAGCTCAGACATTGATCCATGCATGGAATAGATAAAGGAATGCTCCTGAAAAACCTTCCAAGGATTTCACACAAGAGTGAATAGAAATTTAAATTAATAGAAATGTAAAAATCAAGTCTGATGTGGGACCTGATGCTTCTCCTTAGTATTTTGGTGGGTTTTCTTTTTCCCTTCCAAGTATAATCAAGGTTCATCACTTTTTGAAGATGCTGCAACCAACTTCTTTTCACACCTGTGTCCCTTCATTGACTTCAACAAAGCTGCTCCTGATGGGAGCATGATCCTAGTGCCTATTGCAATGGGCAGTGGATGACTCCCTCTTGATACCACTGGGTGTTGGCTCAGCCCATTAGAGAAGTGCCAGTGAGGAGTGGTTTGAACGTGGTATGACACCTCCATTCCTGCAGTCCATCCTGGAGCCAGATTTCCGCTGACTTAAACATCCATTTTGTCTCACGGTAAACAGACAAGATTAAAACTTGTGGCAAAAGGCCAGCTTCATCTGTGTACTTAAGCATTTGCAAAAGGTCTGTCATCACCAGTGGCACTGTTTACATGTTCAGAGTCTAAAAGACACAAGCAGAACCATCATCAGCATAACTGAAAAATATTTTACGTACAGAGCTCATCAAAACCAAGATGAAAGGGATAGCTGTGTTACTTCCAATGTTATTTTATGAGCTTTAATTTGAAGCCATAGACCAGAGAAGAAAGGAGGCCTTGGAATAGTAGCTTCACAATCTCCATCAGTCTCATTAAATATAACAGTACTATAGTGGTTAGTGACTGCATATTTCAGGGAGGTGCAGAAGATTTGTGAATATCTCCTGGTAATCACACCCACAGCTGTGGCTGTCAGAATCCAAATCCAAATCCAAAACCATTTCAGAGCAATGAATAGCCTCCTGTTGATATCATTGGGCTTTGTTTTAATGTAAACACAGTTATATGAGTGCTTTTAGTTGGAGTGCAGTTAATAAAAAATAGAGGTATTGATTCCTTTGTGCCTTTAAGAAATAGCCAAATCATTCTCCAGGACATCAGGCATTAAACATGATGCAATTATTTATCTTGCATTGCCTCTCATTCAGCAGGAATCCTGAGTTCTTTTCCTAGAGCTTTTTTTTATGATGCTAATGACTATGGCAGAATCTGGGACATCCAAGTCCGGCACTTTTGTCAACTGCCTCAGTAACCCCATCACAAAATTATTTCCATGAGGACATTGTGTGTCTGTGTGGCTCCTTCTTCCTTGTGATGGAGCACTTGGGATCATACTTACACAGCAGACATAATGTGTATATATTTTTAATGCACTGAGATCCACTCTGTCTTAGACTAGATATACTGAAATGCAAGAATTAGCTAGATATCTTTTGGGGAGTGGTACCTCAGCAGCTTCAGCAATGGACTTTTATTCTCTTACCTCACCAGCAGTGTTTTCAAACAGCTACAACTATTTCAATTTTTTTTGTTTCATTAAGACAGATGGTATGAATGAAAGGGAATTTCCTTTTCAGCTGTACTGTTTTCTGTCCTGTCTGATTTTCCTTCATTGTAGTTTTGTCTGATACTCTAACATTTATTTGTGAAGAAACATGTAATATTGTCACTCTATCCATCCTTTCAGAGATCTTTCAGGATGCACTCTCTCTGACATGTGTCTTGTATGATTTAGAAAACCACCTTCCACTCTGTTTGCAGTGTATAGAACAGGGTTTCTCACATGTTCATATGCTGTTAAAGATGCAGTATTTGATTCAGGTCTTACTGAGTATCTCTTTTTTTTTTTACCAAATGAAGATTAATAATAATAATAATAAAGTAGATGCAGCTTTTGACTTGGTAAAAGTGTCTGACAGTAGGACTGATGGACTGCTTGAGTCTCCCTGTGACTCTGGGCAAGCTGCATAATTGCTCTCTCTCTTTGTGGGTCTCCTGACCTGTAAGATGCAATTCATTCATATTCATGTTGCTCACAATGATGCTATTGGGATGCTATCAGTTTGAAAACTGATGTTTTCAAAGCAGTTCATGGCCTTTATGAGAAGCATGCTATAGAAGTTCCAAATTATAAGGCTAAATATCTACATTTTAAAATGGAAGCCATGGGATCTGCATCTCTAACAGTCCCTTTCCGTGTATTCTTTGCATAATGTTATCCTTCTCTTTCTTCCATTCCCCTATCACCAACTCCTTTAGACTCGGGATATAAGCCCAGAAGAGATAGATTTAAAGAATGAACCTTGGTATAAATTCTTTTCGGAATTGGAGTTTGGGAAACCGGTAAGTTTGATAGTTGCAACGACCAATGAAGTCAACCTGCCTTTTTTTTTAATTTTTTTTTTTAATGATTGTCACATCTCTTTCCTAGGCCCTAAATCTGAAACAGCTGCCTTACTCACTTAAAGATGTGATTGTACTTAATGTCATCCTGATACTAACATAAAGCAGCTGTTCTGTGGCCACTTTTAGTGTTTTGAAGCCATTTACAAACATTCCCCACCTTCCAGCACTATGTATCAACAAGGTATTATTTTTTCACACACCATAGTTCAAGCTGAATTTTTGTTGTTAATGTTAGAAATAATACCCTGCTCTCATTCTTAAAAGTCCTTATTCAGAGCCCTTATTCTCCTTCTGCTTAACAAGATCTAGGATGGCTAAAAGATAGCTTTAAGTCAAGGAGAATTATTTATTTCTGTCCCTGGCTTGTAAACTGTAGGTCAGCAATTTCCAGCTCTCCATAAACAGATCATGACCTTGTTTCCTGCATATTTCCTTATGATGTAGCTGCCCCTTGGATAAAATGGGGGTGGGACATTAGCCTGTGTTGCATAGCCCTTGCCCTTCCCTGAAACCAAAGGAGCCTGAGAACAATGTTCTTTCTTTTCAAATGGAGCTGTGTTGCTATGTGTGGAGAGAAAAAAAAAAGCCTTGACTTCCCCTCTGGAAAAAGATGAACTAAAGCTTAATTATTCAATAGGACAACGAACATTTTGATGGAGGGAGCACATCACTGGCCATGGCTACGGGGAAAAAATGTGACTTTAAAGCATTTTATGGCCTGGTTCTTACTGATTAAATACTATTAATGTAGTTATTAAATACTGTTTAATAAGCTACTCTCACTGCACCAGGGGGTCAGTATCAGCCTCTCACATATATTCAAACATAGTAATGATTTGTAATTTCTGCTTTCCCCTTGAAGTCAGTAGTCAAATGCCCATGCAAACAATTTTTGAGTGCTGCTGAGATTCCATGTGGGTACAACAAAAAACAGATGTTTTAAGGTTCAGTACTGTCTTCAAAGGCAACTGCACATGGACACTAGAGAGCAGGTTTCCTTTAAATCTAGTCTTTGTTTGGGCAGAAGTGACAAAGTTCCTCTGCACAGAATGTAGCTACCTAGAGTTGTGTGCTCAGTCTGATCACATCATAAAAATAGTGTAAGTTTTGCTGGAAAGCAAGGATGTACAGTGGTTGAGTAGTCCAGTCTTTTGTAGAAAACTTTGTTTTATGGCTATGGACCTTCCACCCTAAGCTGAAGAAGTTTCAGCAGTGTTTGAGATGAGGCCTCCTAACGTTTAGGCAGTAAAAGTCAGATAAATCTGACCTCGATGAGGCTTTTAAGTGTTGTCAATATAAGGATTTAACAACTTGTCATCATTTAAGGTTTCCACAGTGAGAAGAAACCTGTTTATCTTTGTTGCCATGTAATTAATAGCCATCTGCTTTTGCAGTAAGTGAAGGTTTGTCATCTCTGTGGTCCTTTGAGTTAGTGTGAGTTATGGAAAATGTGTCAAAGAAAGAAGAGCGTTTATGCCCTTGGTCGTTTCTACATGTGGAGGTATACCTGTTCTTTAGAAGTGTGGATTTGTGCTTTTAGTCATGCAGCCTTGGCCTTATTCCAGAAGAGGGTATCTCAGGGCAATCTGTCTCATGTTCAACAGACCATCTGTTCTGGTGACAAGTTCCCCATGTTGCTCAGGGCACTTTTGTTAAGTGCTGCTCTCTTATAAGGCTTGCCATGAACTTGCTTCAGTTCCAAAGCCATGCAGCCATGCTCCCCAAGAACCAGCTCCTGAATGTGGAACTCCATAAATAGTGCGTCGGTGTCAGGCACTTGAATTCAGGATGCCATCTCAGACTTTTATAGCTGGCAAAGCCTTTTCTGAGCTTTGTTGCCACAGCCCAAAGAACATGCTTTTTGTAGCTTTGCTCACTCCAGTCATGGGAGTCCGGGCCGGCCTTTTACTCTGAATAATCCTGCCTGATACTTACATGTTCATCCAAACTGGAAAAAAATCCATTTTGAAATCAGCCCTTTCAGCTGTAGGATGAATTTTAAATAGCTAGTTCCCAGACTTTCTTGCATCCCACCCTGCCCACCAAAAATCCCCACAAATGAACCCCCAAACCAGTGAAATAAAAAATAACAACTCTGCATTCTCATTGCCCCACAATGCCACCATGGGAAAATCAGCCATTTGTTCACATGGTATGTATTCATACGCAGATGGAAATAAGAAAGATTTTCCCTTTTCTTTATCAAAGGCCCTTGGTTTACCCTTTCCTTTGGAAAAGAAGAATGAGCAAAACAAATGCTTTTTATGACTGTGTGGTTTTCCCCCCATTTTGTTTTGGTTTTTTGTTAAGAATGCTTTAACCAACAGCTGTGGGCACCCTCTAGAGAGTCCAAAATCCCTTGCAGCACCTTGCAAAAAAAAATTTCCAAAAGCATTACTGAAAACAGCCCCTTCCACACTGCATGTATGTCCCCTTTTGCCCCCCATGATTTCTTGATATTTATGCTACAGCAGATTTATCCCTCTTTCTCTCTCTCTTTCTCTGTTGTGGTTTGTTGTTATTTTATAATTTCTTTTCAGTGTTGATGCAAATTCCCTATTGTATTTCCCCTCTGTTCTAATCCAATTTCCATATTCTTTGTGATGTCTTTCCTTATCTTCATTTCCTCATTTCCTTCCTCTGCTTTCCATCAGCCTCCAAAAAAGATTTGGGATTATACTCCTGGAGATTGCTCTATCCTTACTAGAGAGGATAGAAAGGTAATTGTGTCTCACGTACGTTGCACTACAGCATCTAGCGTGTATATGTGTGTATGTGGTTTTCTTTTCGTTTTTTTTTCTTGTAGCATTGCTTGGGTTTTGTGTGCTTGTGAGTGATTTTTTTTTTTTAATTGGGCTTGAGCTCATTAGCCTAACAATTAAGTAGCTAGTAAATTGATTTAATAAACAATTCTTAAATCATAATCAGCCATAATTTAGAGTGGTTGTTTTGCTATCTTGACTTGCAATGATAATTGTACTAACAGCGTATTGCGTATTATTACAGTATCTTTTCTTTTTCTTTACAGGTGGGTTTTATAACTTTATGGTTTGTAGAAATAGATTCTAGCAGGCCTATGCATCTCTTGATTTTAATGTTAATTGCCTAAAACTATTTCCTCTATAATGATTGAAACATGATTAGTTGCTAGTGATTTTCTGTGTATTGTCCATACCACCTTCTTCTTTTTTCTATTAAAAAGGCTCTCTTTTTTTTTTTCAAAATTAACATTCCTTTGGTTTCCCCTAACCCTAAGCATTGTTTTCCCATTCTTCTTCTCCCTCTTTAACCAGAGTGATCTAGAAAAAGACCTCTACCTCTACCAGACTGAGTTAGAGGCAGATTTAGAAAAAATGGAGAAGCTTTATAAAGCACCACATAAAAAGCCACAGAAGGTATTTCCTATTCTTTTCATGTTGCCAATCCCCGTGTCCAAACTCTCTGCTCTAATCCATTCACTGCTGGATGATTATTAAATGAGGTTGGGATAAATAATGGTTCTGAGCATTCTGACTGCATGGCTTGCTGTGTCGCTGTCAGAAATAATAGAATGTGATGCTGAGAATCCAGCTTGAAATCCATTTCAGATACAGTGATTTTGTTTCTCACCCCACCACCATGTTCGCATTCAGCTGCCCCCACCCCCATCCCAGTTCCCATTTCAGTTTTAGAGTTCAGTGTCTGCAAAAAAAACCCTCTCTATTTTTCACATGAATAGGCAGCAGCAGCAATCAGCTTAAAATTCTTGGCTGGCGTGTCACGTCATCATCTCGTGCCTTTCAAGCGTGTTGCCATCTACTCTCCCTTCTTACAAGCCCCGCTCTCTGCTTGGAGCTCATGCCTACCCAAGATTTTGGATATTCCTGAGAGATTTTACACAATTTTCCTTATGCTGCACCTTGCCATGGCCTTCTAGGGCAGGTCAGCTGCTGCTGCTGCTGCTTTGAGGGTCTGCAGGACTCGAACCATGAAATGATAGATTAATTGGTAACACGCCTTTTTTTTTTTTTTCTCTTGCTGATTTTTTTTTGAAGCTGCGGCATTTCACCAGGACTTGGAAAAGCTGCTTTTTCAAACCCAAGATTTGCTTTTTCTTCCTAGATAGAAATCCTCACATAGATGAGGAGACACCAAATAGAGAATTGCTTCTAAAATTGCCTTCAATTTTTAAATAATGTGTCTAAGAAGCATTAGATGGATTTAAAGCAAGCGGCTAAGAACTGGCTTTTGCTATTGAACCTGTGCAGCTGGCATTGCTTCTCTTAAGTAAGGAAACTGAACTGAAATGTCGCTTTTCTTTTTAGAGCTTTGATATTTTTTGAACGCTGAGGAATGTATTGTGCTGCAGAAATGTAATACACCTTTAAAGCAAAGGCGGGCAGTGACCGGTTGGGGGAAAGCTTGGGGAAATAATTATGAGCATGTGTCTCCTGGTCATGGCCCAGCTGGTTATCTCTTCTTGCTTTTGGCTTTATTCACAGTGACTCATTTGCAGACAAAAGAATAGGCACTGCGAAAAGGCATCGGCTGTTGCTAAAAACCTGTCACTGCCCTGAAGGAACTCACGAAAATTGTTGCTTTTCTGCACAGACATTGACAGCTTAAATTGCATTTAGATTTAAACCTCAATGTCTCCTATAGGCTAATATTGAAGCAATAGATGGAAAATTACTTAAGCAAGCCTTTTTCTTTCTCCTCACATGTATGTGCATATCAATGACTCCTTTGTTTGGACTTTTGCAGAATACAGCAGGTGTTACTCCTCTGGAAACTTCCACAGATCATTCTTCCTAGTAAGTTTTTCAATTGCTTTTTGATGTCTCTTTTAAAATCTGAGGTCATGTAGGACAGGGTGTTGGGCGTTGGAAATGCTTTGGCTTTTTGGGGGATGAATATAGACAAATGCACGTACCATAAGAATTACATGTGTGCTTTAGGTGAGTCAGGGTACATTGTCTGCTTTTTGATCCAGAATGAGTTTTGAAGTGATTACATGAGTGATTGCATTGTCTAAGATTTGCTGATTGTGCTAGGCAGTGGCTTTAAAAAAAACCAACAGACCTTTAACTTCATTTGATGAATTTTGCAAATTGACTGTATCTTCATGCAAGTAACATTATTGCGTGGAATACACAAAAATTGTTTGTTACACATGTGTGATAGATTGGCTGCTGCTAGATATTCCATGTTACATGCACCAGATCAGACAGATGCAGTTGATGAAAGGCAGTAATTTTCCAGCCTACAGGAAGGGAATGGTAGTAGGAGTAACAATGTTTCTCAAAGTTCTGTTAGGCACTGCTTTTTCAGCAGAATATGTAATGAACAGTATATTCTGTGTAAACGAGTTGTACATGGAGTTGGTTTGTTTTAGAAGAAGAGCACACGCACACACAGAATCCAGAGCAAGATGCTAAGCTGTGTTGAGTTACTTGAGTTATCCTGAGTTTTTTGAGCCACAGAGCCAGTCCCTACTGTGAGCCTGCTGCTCCTTGTAATTGTACTGAATACTCCATGTCCATAGGCACAGTGATCCCCTCTATGAGGATGGTTTGTTAAAAAAGGCAGGTTCTCCTCCAGATGTCCATTAACACCTTGTGTTAATGGTACTAACACAAGGGCCTTAGAGGTCTCCTATACTTCTTTCAACAGTTTCCTTCTGTCTATGTTCGTTCTGCTGGGAAACCCACACAACTGCTGCAACTGTTTTGTTTTGGTAGGAAGAGAGCAATAAAATAAATGGAAATCTCAGAGATTAGTGTAAATATCATATGTTTGCAAGCAACTGCTAGGGTGTGTGCTCATGGCAGCACTATCTGTGCCACACAAAGCATTCAGGAATGCCAGTGGAGAGGAAACAAGCTGAGTACGCTGGGAATGGGACACAAGAGTAAGGCCCAGTGCAGTTGCACATTTTCCCTGCCCTGCCATAGAGAGCAGAGAGAAAAGATAGCTGGAGGTTATTGTTTTGGGGGGTTTTTTGCAGTGTTGCTCTCCCTTCATTCACCTGATGTTGCAGTACTGCTTGCTGGCCTGAATATGGGAGCAGCTAGTAAAGAGATTGTGCCAAATGCCTCCTCTATCTCCCCCAGGTTTAGTCCCAAAGGAGGACTGTTTTAACCCTTTGTTTTTTAACAATTAGGCTAACAACTAGCCTAAGGGTAATCATTATTTCCCTGCAGCATCTGGCTGGATTTCCTCAGGTACCTGACAAAGACATGCACTCTTTATCGAAGAGATAACCCTGATAAACAGTAGCTTTGTAGCTATGGGTCTGTTTGGGCATTGTCTAGGTTGGAAAACTGGTAGTATTCCCTTTCTCTTTCATGGTGCTTTTAATGAGCTTTTCCTCCAGAAAGTAACTTGTGGGACTGCATGTGACCTGGTTTTCCTTGTCCGGAAACTAAAGGCATCTTTGTGATCCAGATGTTGTGTAATTCCACCTCCATAGCCAGTCCTCTGATGTGTTTAAAGCTTTCTCCTTACCCCAGAAGTACAGCATCTGTCCAAAATAAACAGATACATGTTCAAATTTATCCACAATAAAGAGATATAACCACAAACATTTCCAAAATCTCGTAAATTTGAATCAGGATGTCAAATATTTCTATTAGTTGGAAAGCCTGTATATTTTTATTTTTTCAAATTTTCCAATTGTCATGCTTTGGCCCCAGAATAGCTTTGTGTGAGACTCCATCTTATTCTGAAGAGCCTGGTTGAGCAGAAGAACTGGTATCAGATTAGCTTAGCTTTTAGGAAAACAGTCTGCCTGATTGCTTAGTAAGTTTTTTGCACCTGGAAAGGCAATTTATACCATGGCATTGTCAGTTATTCTTTTAAGGAGAAAACAGGGAAATCTAGAAATCAGATGTGTGAGCATACTTGTGCTTAGATTCATGACTAGAAAAGGGGTTTGCAATAAATTTCCAGTATTTGAAAACCTAAGAAATTAAAATTGTACTAAATTTAACAGCATTCTGTTTATATATATGCATGGTAGACCTAGAGTCCAGGATTTTTTATTCCCTGTAGCGGAAGCCTCTGGCAAAGCTGAACAGAATTGTGTGCATCTCGGAATTTCTCTGGCAATTAAAACAGTGTAGAATCTATAGCCCTTTACTATTGCTTCTCTGCACAGTCCCTCACTGATGGGCTTCAGAAACTGGTCAGGGAATCTTGAACTGTAGTGTTGGCTGGGAGGCTGAACTGGGTGAGATGACCTCCTGAGCAACTGTGCTTTGTAAGCATGGGACAGGCATGGCTAGTGTTTAAGGAGAGAGAACTGGAAGCTGGAAGATTTTGTGTACTTCCAGTTAGCCAATGAATGTCTGTAAAGAAATCATACATCAGCTCTGTGACTGTTGTCTCATCTGTAAAATAGAGAAGTGCTTTCCTGCTGCCTGTTTCCTGGGAGACTAAGACCAGAGAGTTCTCTCAAGTGGAGGATGCTTTGGTAGTGCCAGATGCAGAACACTATTGCAATGTATTCGTAACCTCTTCTTCAACAGTCTGTTCTGTGTTCACAAGTGTGGTTTTCTCTTACTTTACATGAAGCTGTCAGCAAACAGGTGTGACCTCCTGGTGTCCCTCTCCTTTTTTTGTGTATTCCAGCTCCACTTATTCACCCAACTACCATGCAGTGAAGAGGGAGTCAGAGCTAGCTGCGGGGGACCCTGCTGCTTTGGAGAATGAAAGGCAGATTTACAAGAGTGTGCTGGAAGGTGGAGATATCCCATTCCAGGGGCTGAGTGGTCTCAAGCGACCTTCGAGCTCTGCTTCCACAAAAGGTAGGTGGTTAGAACACTAACCTCTTCTCCATTCTGCAAAGTGTCAAAAGCCAGGTGATGTGAGCAAACTGTTGCAAGGTTTAGAGTCCTATTCAAGCCAGTTGAAATTGATGCTGTACTTCCTCTTTGCCATCCCCAGTGTTCCCTCCTTTATTCTCTCAGACCACAATGGCCAATATTTTTAATGATGCCTTTAACTGATCCAGGTTCCTCTTCTCAAGAGAGACCAGGTCCCTCCATTCAGCACCTCAGCCACAGCCCACACCCTCATGTTCTTCCTCAAGGCTGCTGAGGCTGGCCTTGCTATCCATCTGCTCCCACTGCCTTGCCTTTCTAGAGCCCTTTCCTGTCTTTTCTGTTCTTCCCACAGCAGTATCTCAGCAGGCCACACCAGTCTGCTGGCCTGGCTACCCTGGTGTAGCTGGTGCCCTGTGCTCCACATCCTCCTGCCTGCCAGGGGTGTGCAGAGAATGCACTGACACTGTACCCGCTGACACTGAACCAGCAATTGCTGGCTGAACCAGCCCTGCAGGCTCCAGGAATGTGAGCCAGAAGAGACCAATCTCCTCCTCTTCCCTCCCCCTGTTCCAGGCTCTCTAAAAGAGACAAGGAAGAGCATTACTCCCATTAGGGAATTGTACTGGGGAATGTATCTCTGAGCCAACTTCAAACTAAAAATGGCTTGAGATGGGGAGAGGACTGGAGAAGGAATGTGCTGGGTTTCTGAACCGCTCTCCCTAAAAATAGTACATCATACCAAAAAGGTCTCTCTGTCTTCATCTTCCAGCTGTTTTTCAGCATTTTGTCAGGCCTGTAGGGCAGGAAGTCAAACTGGATCTGAACAAAAAAAATCTGTTCAAACAGTTCTCCAAACTGCAGTTGAACCTGAATGGTTATTTTGAATTTGAACTCAAATCGGAAACAGACCTAAAAACTGCAGTCTAAGCTGAAACCAGACTGAATCCTATTTAAAAAAAACCCAAAAAAAACCCAAAAAAACCCCAATGTCCTGATCTGACTCCTTGAATTTTAAAGCAACCATGGCCAACCACATTGTCTGAAGGAGACCCAGCTTATTCCTAGTATGGGGAATCTCTAAGCAGGCATCTCTTGGGCGAGGTCAGCTGATGTGGTGTGCTTGTGCTAGCACAATCAGCCTCTGATTGTTTTCTTCCTCCCAGGAATAAACTGTTTGGCAAGCACTGTGGTGAGACCATAGTAGGTGTGATTACAGGCTTGGTATTAAGCCATTTTTGCAATGTTAGTGTCTCTGCATTCTTGCTGACACCCTGATCCTGCCCAGAGTTCAGCTGCCCTTTTCCATGGTGCCACAGCTTCCCCGGAAGCTCATGATGCTTAGCACTTTTTAGGAGGGTACCTTAAAAGTGCTCCAGGTTTGCTTCTGGCCAAGCCTCTCATTTAAGAAATGTTAGCAGCACTTCACCTACTCCTGTAAGCGTGGCTTGTTTTGCAGTTTCTTCCTGCTTTCCTTTATGTTTTGGAATTTTGTTTTTTTAAGGTGCATTTTATGAAATCCAAGCATGTTCTTTCTCCTTTCTCAATAGCTTTCTAGCACTTAAGCTAACAGGTTGTATTTATTTTATTCTGCATGCTTACCAGTGGATCGTAAAGGTGGGAATGCTCATATGACTGCACCCTCTTCAGTTAATAGCCGAACCTTTAACGCTAGTCATACCGGTATGTTAGGTCACGCATGTAAACATAAGAAGCCCTTATCAGCTGCCAAAGCCTGCATTACTGAAATCCTCCCTTCTAAATTCAAACCCAAACTAGCAGCTCCAGCTGTTCTTGTGCAGGACAAGACGGGTATCTTGCTGTCTCATGAGAAAGCTCAAAGCTGCGAAAACCTTCGTAGCTCCACTGCCTTGTTTGATAATAAAAAGGCTTTCATGGTAGACATAGGGGAAAGCATAGAAAACATCTTGATGAAGTCAAAGCAAGAGTATGCCATCAAATCTGGCAGTACCATGAGCCTGCAGGAGTATGGCACCAACTCTAGGAAAGGCTACCTATTTGCTGCCTCCAGAAAGAGTGGGATGGAGTTTACAACACTTTATAAAGACATGCACCAGATCAACAGGTCCAGGATCCATTTGGATACAGTCTCCTCCTGCAGCGTGAAGGATATTGCATCTCAGTTTGAGAATGAAGCAAAGGATAGGATGGAGCACAGCCTTAGTCGAGAGGATTCAGAGCAGATCCCCAAAGACACCGTTTCCTCCCGTATCAGTGCCTTTGAGCAGCTGATCCAGAGATCCCGATCAATGCCCTCACTTGACTTTTCCATTGGGCAAAACAAACCCACCACTTCTCTTCAGTCTAAAACTTGTCTGAGTGCTGCATACTCTGCTGAGATTCTTCTGGATTTGTCAAAAGCACACCAAGAAGAGAAGGATGCTATCAGCTTTGCAGATAAATCCTCCCGCTCCTGCAGCAATGTGGAAGACACGGCTTCGGATGTCAGTGATGTCATCCCTATGGACACACTTTCAGCTTGCACTGATGAGATAGATCTTCTCTCAAATGCTTCCAATGACAGTGGCAGCAGCAACAGCAACCTGAATGGGCCTCAGAAGCATAAAATCAACAGATGCAAAGGCGCATGCCCAGCTTCCTACACCAGGTTCACTACCATCCGAAGGCACGAACAGCAGCAGGCCTCCAGGAACCCTGATTCCAAAGGGGATGTCTATGGGGACAGGCACATGCTCCCCAGAAATGTCTACCTAATGAGCCCACTCCCATTCCGATTGAAAAAGCCCTTCCAACACAAATCCTGCAGAACTCCACCCCCAGACTGCCTGGCAAGCCTGGCAGTGCCCAGCCCTGAGAACCCAGATGACCCCATACAGCTGCAGGGGAGTGTAGGAAACAAGAGTCATCACTCCCAGCACCAACCTTGCTCCAGAAGCGGGCCTCTTGCTCCCAGGCGCCTGTCCTCCTTTGACATTGTGGAGAGGCTTAGCTACTTCCCCACCATGGGATCTAGCCGGGATAGCTTCATGGGCCGGGCTGACACTCCTGACTCCTTAAACAATGGGAACCCTGTTTCATATGCCCTCTACCACAGCCTGGACACAAACAACAACCCGCAAAGTGAACTTGGGACGTACCTAGGAGGTGGTTTTTGTGTTCTTTACCGGTGTCCCTTTATCTGTCTTCTTTCTTCCATTCTCCTCCTCTTTTCTTCCACAACCCTTGCATTTTTATGTCCCACCTTTACATTCCCTGACTCTCTGGTTTTTTTATCCTAGTGTGTCTAATGTCCTTTTGCGTGTCTTGCTGAACGGTTTTGTTCAGGGCTTGTTAACAGCTGCACTTCTGAGAAACGATTTCCGCTGCATTTCTAATCACATCAGGTTCAGTTTATCTCTCAAGCAGCTCTGGGGATGCAAGAATCTCATCATGAGATGTTTCTAGTCCTGTATCATTTACACACATGGGAATTATAAACCAAACCCAGATGATTTGCTTTAAGGAGTAGTTTCTCAAGGTCTAGTTGTGTCTGTGCGTGTGTATATTAAACTTTACTTGACAGTAAAATGCCAAATCACACTTTAATGGCAGTGAATTTTTTCTTCACAAAGTCTTTCTATGTCTTTACTCTTTCCTGTATCATTATTTTCTTCCTGTTCTTGGATCTTTGTTCACATGTAGAGCCCAAAAGGGAAAAAAATGAAAATGGATAAATAATCAACATCTGATTGGCAATCTGGTCAATGACAATTGAGAATCCTTACTGTAATAATGGGAACAAATTGTTTAAAAAATCTATTTTTTTCCTTTCTGGTTATGCTAGATAAATCCATGTGTACTTTAACTTCCTTATGTTGTTTTGAAGTAGATTCAGAATCACCAAGGCATTTTGCACCAGTTGATTACATGGAAACTCCAGAAGAAATTCTCCGCAGGCGGCATGATGATAAAGAGGTAATGCCCTCCTTTATGGCCTTATAACAGTAGTAGCAGCTCCACATACAAAAAAATACGGTATTCAGCCTTACATAAGGACAGCTTATATGTCCGTGGCTGTGTGTCCTGGAAGTTAGAGTAACAAGTAGTAACTAGTATGTTTTACTTTCAATACTCTCTGCCACTGATTTGCTGTGCAATGTGTATAGTCCAGTTCAGCTTGTTTCAAATAAACCTAATATTTCTTATCAATTGCACAAAATTATATATAGAGGCTTTAAGTAATACAAAAAGGTTGGAAATGTATGTGAGAAGTGGTACAACACCCTAGTACAAGGAGAAAAAGATTGGTAATGTGTAATTGTTCTTCATGCAAGCTACTTCAGTCAGTATTAATGAAACTGGTGAAAACACTATTTTTCCTGTGGGGGTCCTTAAGTTTTGAACAGCGAGTGTAAGATGTTTTAAGCTATCAGAAAGTGGTAAGTTTTCCCCCAGTCCAAACTAGAATTCTTTATGGTGTCTGAAGTTGTTGTCAACAGAATGTAGCAGTCCCTTTTGAAATGTCTGGGTAACAGTGGGACAAGCTGAAATAATAGGAAAGCCACATAGACTTTTCAGCACTGAGTGTATTCAAGCTGAGTAAAAGAAGTTATTGTTTGCTTTCCTGGAAGATGGAACAAATTTCCCTTGCCTGGGGGGAAAAAAATTTTTGCTTTTAATGTTAACTTTCTGAGTTTCTGAGATAATGTTTATATGTGCTTTGAAATATGGTAAAACCTGTTCTTAATTCCTGTGCGAAAAATGTTTTTTTGCTGTCTTCTCCTGTGAAAGTTTGTAATTCCCCCACTTCCAAAATCCAGCATGAAAACTCATGTGAGATCAAAAACCTGAATTCAGTAAGACCTTCTGGTTTCAAATGAGTTAGCACACAGCTGAACTCTTCAGCCTACAGTCAGTCCCAGAGGGTGAAAGAATCCTTCTGTGCCGATACACAATAATGCGTGTTTCCTCGTAATGTGCCAGAGACTTTAGAAATCCAAAATAATTCTTAGGTGTTTATCTACTTTATTTTACCAAGTGTGTTACATGAGCCCAAAAGAAGTATGGGAGAACCTGAATGTGGTTAGGCACTCTCCCAAGCTCCTTGCAAGACTTAGGAGAATTTGGTGCCTCGGAACTCAATGGGGCTGATTCAGGTCTCTTGGAAGTCAATGAGAGATACTTCTTTTTGGTGGAAGGGGGTTTGGATCAGGTCTCTGCATTATCAGCATCTTCTTAGAAGCTCCTAAGACCTGCCCAAAACTTAGAAAAACTCCTCATTGACTTCCATCAGCTTTGGATCAGATCCTCTGTATGACCTAGATTTCAGTTATGTCATAATGATGATGTACCTTCTGTGTTTGTAAAATGAAAGGGTATTGTTTAGTTAGTAGAAACAATATTTGATACTGAACTGCAAAGCCCCAGCTATTTGCAGGGAACTCAAGAATCTTAGGTAAAATTTATGGCAGCTTTTGAATGCCTTTAACTAGATTATTTACTGCCCATTTTATGCAATTTTATGGCAGAAACTTTTAGAGGACCAGAGACGGCTTAAACGTGAGCAAGAAGAAGCTGATATTGCCGCTAGAAGGCACACAGGGGTTATTCCAACGCACCATCAGTTTATCACTAATGAACGATTTGGGGACCTCCTAAATGTAGACGATACAGCAAAGAGGAAATCTGGGTCAGAGGTCTGTTTTAGTTACCTCAGTCTGCTGCTTGACCCAAAGCAATAATTGCCTCTCACAATGTTGTGCTTTAGGCCGACATTACCTCTTCAGAGAATGTCGTTTATTGTTTTTTTTTCCACCTTCCCCTTTCCCATTCTGGCTTCATTTAGATCTGCTTTGACTTTTGCGCCTGGTTAATTAATTGATATTTCTATACCAAGCTGCATATATTAAAGCATGCCTGCTGAGAATTGCTGGTGCACACCTGTGATGCATGCCTTTAAATATCAGCTACTTAGTCAATCAAAGGCATTCTACATCTTTTGCATCATATTGCTACATTGTCTTCTTGTCTGTGCCTTATGCTTAGAAACGTCATGTCTTGTTGATCCTGGCCATGCAGCTGTCACATAGCTGGATTTTTTTTAGTAATACATTGTTTCTTCTCTTGAAATATGCTTAATGTCCTTTAGAAACAATCAGAAAAAAGTCTCAGCATGTTTCACTGCGTACAACCTGGTTGGACTTTCTGAAAGAGACAAAGGAGGAGGTACATATTTTTTCCATGAGCCCAGGGCACTTTTCTGGAGGGCTGGATGTTGTGTCCAGGTGTTATGGCCAAATGCCTTTCATGCCTCAAATGGATTGCTGCTGGGCTCTTGACAGCAGCTCTGTTTCCCCAGAGGTGCTGCACTGTGGTGGTGGGTGAGGTGTTCCCCATGTGGATGGAGTGCACCTGTCTGCCCTTTAGTTTCAAACGCTCTGGAGCCTCATCAATGCGACTGCTTTATATTTTATGCTCTGTTACCAAAATGACTGTAAAATTGTTTGAATATTTTGTGGCCATTAGAAAATCAGCCAAGTAAACCTTTTAGAGCCCAGGCCTGCTGTCAGCATACATTTTGGTTCTTTAGCCACTGGAGACTTTTTTTAAACATGTGCCTAATTTATTCATATTTCCTCTTCACCTTTGTCTCTTTCGTATCAATTGATACAGAGTACATGGGTCACATTGCAGTATTCAGCAGGGCCAGGTAATAATCAATAAGAGCCATATCAAATAATATTCCACTGTTTTTCCCAGCTAGTAATTTTTGCTTTTCCATTCAAATGTCAATAGAAATTTGGTCCTGGAGCCCCAGTAACTGTAGTTACTGGATCAGCTTTCATTCATCAGGGTTAGTCATCTTAAAAGTTGACTGCTGTTAAATCCATTTCCTGTAGAGCTCCTAATTACTGCTATGCCAGAAACTGGCACTTTGTGTTCTGGAGGGAGATGCCCATCCAGCATATTTTGACTGTAATACCAGTTGCACGCAAGCTTGTAGCAGAATACCTGCATTCAGTTTCCTTCCATACTAATCTTAGCTGTAGAAGAGTTTGGGTGATTTTCCTCAGAAGAGGGTTGAAAACCTAATTATTGTTTTAATATATTGATTTTATTTTTGTTTTTGATCTCCAGATGAGACCTGCTAGAGCCAAGTTTGACTTTAAAGCACAGACACTAAAGTGAGTACAGCTTGTTCCTCCTACCTGGAGTGCTCTTCCTCTGCTTTTTCCCCTAGGATGCAGCATTTTTGAAGTGTCATGTAATTAGATTCATGTTTTATGGTGTCTTTCCAGTTCCCACTATGCAAAGGATAGCCCATGGGCAGAAGTTAAACAGATGCCGAGCTCTAAGCATATGGGCCCCTGACTTGGCATTTTCCTGATTCAGGACAAAGAAGTGTGCAGAGTGGTCACTGCTCTTCTGACATCTATGGATACATCAGCAGATGTTTCAGATGTCATTGTTGTACCTCCAAGCCCTGTTGTGGTCCTTTGGGTGAATCCCATGGCACTACTTGTTCTTTTTAGGGAAGACTGCTGTGAAGAGAAGGCCTAGAAAGCCTCTCTCTCAGCATGAGCCTGGAGAAGCTCTCATTTTAACATTGCTAGAGAGGGAAGAAAGAAGAACAGAATTCAGTGAAGGACCTGCTGGTTTTTGTCTCATGAGCTAATGTCCTGAGAATATTTTTTATA
This sequence comes from Leptocoma aspasia, assembly GCA_013399835.1. NCBI lineage: Eukaryota > Metazoa > Chordata > Aves > Passeriformes > Nectariniidae > Leptocoma > Leptocoma aspasia. The sequence continues at coordinate 344,196 of VXAX01001246.1, read as the reverse complement.
TGTTCTATAGGTGATGATTTGTAATAATTTCAATAGCATCTCCCCAGCACCTATAATAAAACTGAGGCAGATTAGGTGTAGCTGTTGTGTAGAACACACCAGGGTGCCAGACAGAAGTAGAGCAGAGCTTGTAAAACTCGTCTTAGAAAAGGCGGTGTTGCTTATTTTCCTCTGGGGACACAAGTAGTAAGTTTATGAGCCTAGTACAAGCTGGCCACAGTTATTCAAGCTGCAGACATTCATAATTTTAGCTCTGAAGCCTGTGGATTGAAATTCCAATTTTTAGCCCTGTTGAGGTCAGTGATTGCACAATGACAGGCTGACTGTCAGTGTAATCATTGCAAGATCAACTTCGCCTTGTGGGTATGTTAATCTAATCGGCAAACTAGCTCCGATTAAAATCATGTGTCTCTTTGGAAGGCACTTGTGACATGACTGTTTCAAAACATGAATTGAGGGCTGCTCATTATATCCAACATGGAAAGTAGCCAGTGTCATATTTGGCTTGAGCTTGAACCCATTGCTTCTGGAGAGTATGTGGTTATTAGGGCCCTCACAGGCCAACTTTTTTGACAGAATGCCCAAAGAACAAGAGAGGTCTTGCACATCACAAGATGAACAGAGTAATCCTCATCATTTAGCTTGTGCTTTGGGTGGAGCATAATGTGTATCAACATGCTGATGCATGTTGAATCCCTTGGTACCTAGGGATTGCTAGACAGAAAAAGAACACATCTGTTCTCCTCTAGTGAAGTTCTGATGGAGTGCTTGTGTTGTTAACAGGGAGCTTCCTCTGCAAAAAGGAGATATTGTTTACATTTACAAGCAGATTGACCAGAACTGGCTCGAAGGTGAACACCATGGCAGAGTTGGCATCTTCCCACGATCATACATAGAGGTAGCTGCTTTCCTTACAGGTGTTCTCTTTCTCTGTCTACTCCCTTTCTGCCAGAGACCAGTTGATGGGCTTCGTGTATGAGACTTAGCTGATTCTGTTTGTTCATTCTAGCTCCTTTCACCAGCTGAGAAGGCTCAACCCAAAAAGCCATTACCATTGCAAGTATTGGAATATGGAGATGCTATTGCTAAGTTCAACTTCAATGGGGATACCCAAGTGGAAATGTCCTTCAGAAAGGTAGGACTTCAGTTGTGTTGATGAATTGAATCCAGACGTGATGTTTTTTAGCACTAGTAGCTTGCAATTTCCAAGTGAAAGCTTCAATAAAATGAACTGTGTATTCAGGAAGGATTCCTCCTCATCACTCATGTTTTTAATCCACAGTCATTATGTAGTGCATTGTGGTTTTTATTGCAGGTAGGCTAAATCAAGAAATGCCAATTGTTTCCTTGGGTCGAACTGAGAAGATACTTTGAACACAGGTACTGGAAACCTGTCTCTGCAAGGCAAATTAGATACTTGGTGACAGGTCTTTCCAGGTCAGTGGAGGTTAGATTCAGTGGAGGCGCACACAGTTACTTGATAATGGTGATTTAGAAAAGAAGGAAACTGGATTCACCTTCCCCTAACTACAAGCCAAATAATTGAGCCAGCCAGGTTCTGTGGTACTGAAGTGACTGGCTAGACCTGACTGCAGTGTGGGAAGGGATTGTGTAATGGCTGTTCAGAACAAAGTCGGCCATATTTAGATTAAGTAGCAGAATTTCTCCATCTCGACCAACTTTCTGTTTTGATGCTCAGATTAGATCTTCTCTGTCTTCTCTTTTAATTATATATGAAGGTGAGGCTTGTAGTGTATATTAAGTATCTGGAAGTCACTTTGTCAGCAAAACCTGGGGAGACCATAGAGAGACCTAGGTTAAACTGCAGACCTGTGCATACGTTCTGTACACCTCATATACCTGAGAGTCTCGTGGTCAGCCTGAAACTGCTGGTTTCCATTTTTAGCTGGATTTAGCAAGTAGGGTCTTGAAAATGTGAGCATAACTGACTCTGCAGACGGACCAAGTCAGTACCAGAAGATCTGCAATTTTTTCTTTCTCTGAACTGAAAAACATAATTCCCACCCAGAGTTTAGGGTTAGGATAACTGGAAATAGGCTGAGAACCACCAATTATTTTAGGTCGGCTGCACCAAGATTAAAAATGTAATCTGCTTTGGAATGATGAAACATGTTAAAATCAGAGCTACATTGCTATTCCTTCCCATAGGGTGAAAGAATCACGTTGATTCGACGAGTGGATGAGAACTGGTATGAAGGAAGAATCTCTGGCACCAGCCGCCAAGGCATCTTCCCCGTCACTTACGTGGAGGTGCTCAAACGGCCAGTGGTCAAGAACGCCATTGACTATCCTGACCCACCAGTGTCCCTCTCCCCCAGCCGCAGCATGACAGCTTCACCACAGGTACTGGGACTAGATATAGCCAGGTTCAACGCCCTGCAAAACAGTGGGAATATTGCCATTCTTGTGCAAGAAGCAATAGCTGAAAGAAAGCTGTATGTAAGACTAAAATTTTGTGCCATAAAGCCATGTGCTCCCTGCAGTAAGCTTCAACTGCAGGAAAAGGTGATGTTTCATTTACCGGAAAGGTTAATGAACGGATCATTTGGGGATTTGGAGACTCAGCTTTTTATCTCTGATATGTAGCTTGAATCCGAGCCAGGTTGAAAGTGCTGCAGTTCACAGCCATGTGATTAAATTTCACTGCCGGAGATGGAATGAATTAGTGATCCAGCTTCTCCTGAGTATGTGTTTACACTTCACACACCTTTACTGTGATGAGGGGAATTTTATATTATGACTATTAGAAGTGTCATAGTCTGTAAGGTTTTAAGAAATGCTATAGTCTGTAAGAGTCATTATACTGATCCCAATCAGCTTGGATTAAGCTGTATACCTATCCCTGTATGATCTAACTCATGACCAAGGTTTTTGGAGACAGGGTCAGGAGAACAGCCTGCATTATTTGAAACTGCTGCTACGTGAACTCCGGTTTTGAGAGCAGGACAGTCTGGGATCTTCCATGAATATTAGATTCACTACAAATCATACTGCAGCTCAAATCAGAAATCAAAATGGCAGCGGGTAATTATATGGGGATCCCAGAATGTTTGCCATGGCAAACTTATCAGGGAGATAGTGAGTCTCTAAATCCCTTTGGTTTGCTCCCATCCTGCAAATACTCATGCTGGAGGAAGGTCAGCATACATGTCTGGGTCATGGTCATGAGGTCCTTGTGCATCTCCCTCTCAACCATGGGACCAAAACAAGGTCAAGACTGCTAGAAACATAAGTGGAGAATTGGGATTGTGAGAAAAGGACATATGGTACAGAAAGGATAGGAAAAAGATGCCATGACTCATGCCTGTTGTCTGTCTGGATCTTTCCTAAAAGGGGTGTTTTCAGTCTTAGCCACTGTGTAAAGAGGGAAAACTTGTTGCTTGTTTGGAATTCTCAGTCAAAGTGGACATCAGCTGAGCTTTTCTGTGAGCTTGGCAGCCTCTCCATAGCTGTTTCCTATCTTCCACAAGCTCCCTGCAAACTTCTCCCTTTGATGGAAGGGATCATATCCACCTTTTTTTAGTTTCCTTTGCTATTCTTTTGATTCCTCCCCTACAAAGTCAGTACTCCCCCTAGTTTTTTGCCTGACTTGGCTGAGGACTGAGAAACAGTCTGACCAGTACTAATGTAGCTGTTCTTACTGATGCTGCTGGTGGTAAAAGCTACAGGCAGGACTTGGTAGTGTGTTCTGCCCTTTAAACACAGGACCTATTTTAATCACCTGAAGAGCAAATAGCCACAGGTGACTTTTTTGATCCCTTTCTCCTGCACAGCGTCTGCGATGCATTTTTCCTGAGGAGCAGGTATTGCTCATGCTAGAGTTAGATAAAGTCAAAGCTCGTTGCAGCAGTGAATTCTGGCTTGGATCCACAGTGTGAGTTCCTGGGACCCCAGCTATTGCCACCAGGCCAGTCCAATTCTGCATTCTGCCATCATGATGGTGACTTCGACTGCTCCCTGAGGGACTTAGGGCTTATGGTATGAAGTCAGAGGCCACAAGGTGTTTTGTGTCTGGAATCCTGGCAAAGAGTGGAGAAGGGTGTTAGCAACACAGATACAGGCTGGACTCTGTGGTTGGAATAGCTGTGGACAGCATGTTCTCCAACACAGCACAGCATCCATAGAAAACTTATGCATGTGGTCACAGATCTGCTTCTCTCCACACTTGCTCTCTCTCCTTTTACTTTTGCTTGGTTTTGTATTTCCTTTATTATTTTTTTTGTTCATTTCTTTCTTTTTCTCTCCTGCTTTTGTCTCCTTCAAGTCTCCCAGCTCTGAGCTGCTCCATACTCCAACTCCTCCGCCTTTGCCTTTTGCGCGCCGCGCTTTGTCTCCAGAGGTGCAGGCGGTCACATCCGAGTGGATTGCTCTGACCGTGGGAGTGTCTCCCAGCACCACTCCTGCCATAACTCCTCCATTGCCTCCTCCGCCTGAAGCCTCCCTCTCTCACACTGACTATCTCTCGCCTTCTGCTGCAGCCAGCCCTTCCCCCACAGTCAGCTTCCACCATTCTCATCTCTCTGGCTCCTCGACTCCCAGGTCCATTAAATCCCCATTGCCCTCTTCCTCATCCAGACCTCAATCCTCTGCCCGCAGTTTCTACCAGGCCACTCCACAAAATGAAGAAAAGTTTGTTGACTCCCCTTCTCCCAGCGTGACTTACCCTAACTCCTCTCGCTGGGCCGTGGAGAGCCCCGAAAGCATCCTCGCAGAGCAGCGTGACACCACTGCCAGCCAAGCCTGGCTCCAAAAGACAGGAGAGGGCAGCAGCCACCCTGAGCAGAGTGCCCATGCTGTCCCCAAGATCTCTGTTGAGCGCTGCCTGAAACCATCCCAACTAGACATGCGTGCGAGCCCAGAAAGGAGACCTGTGGGTTCCTCTGAGGACAACCAGTTGTGTCAGGAGCTAATGGCTATTGTTCAGGGAGGTAAAACAGAGAAAAGAGACATGAGGAAAGGTGATACGGGAAAGTTTCAAAGCGGGGAAAAGAAGGTACTTCTGCATGTGTGTGTGCTGCTCTGAATCGCTGTTTAACTGGTGGGTTGACGTTTGTGCTGCTCTGCTGGCAAAGCAGAGCCAGTGGCTTCCACATGTCATTTTGATGATCCTAAGACATTTTTTCAGGGGTCACTAGTGGCGTTCACTTGATAGCAGATCAAAAAGTTCTGGAAGAGGGCTCAAGAGCAGTGTAGAGAAAATTATTTTAGAATAGATAACACAGGACTGACACAATCAGTCACATCTAATGAGGTGAATATCCCAGTGGCTATTACTAGATGAAAACATCACACAGGCCCACTGTGTAGAATACATACATTTTCTTGCTAATCAGAGGTTTTACAGTGTGCAGTGAATAATTTTTTGTTATAGAATTTGTTTGTTTTTCCTAAAACTAAGAACCAAAAAGCATTTTAAACATAAGCTTGGCTCCTAGAATCACAAAAGGTGTCCCCTGTTGATCCTGGAGCCTATGGTTTAGTGAACCTTAGTCTGGGATGTGCACAGCTAAGGAGGTCTTGATTGTTATCTATGTATTGAGAGGAAGTTATTACCTTTGCATTTCTAAAATGGTATGAAAAGGCTGTAGCCACAAATGAGAATTAGACCTAGTGATGCTTTCCCCCAAGAGTTTTTAGTTATATGCTCCTGAATGTTACAATTAGAGGAAACACAGAAGGAGCTCTCCAGTAGCTTCTACAACATATACGAAGCCTGTGGGCTGAAGATAGGATATATGCTTTACTTTGCAGCTCTCTGTTGCCTTGGGCACATTGTGGGGTACAGCCAGCCCAATTACATTATAGTACCCCAATGAGTGTAAGTTTGGAGAATTTGAAATCATAGAATTCTAAATACTGTATTGGATGCACTGCAATAAGCCTCCATGACATACACCAGCTAGCTAGCCAACATTAAATAATGAGAAACCAGGGTTTCCAAGATGACATGTTTCACACTGGACAAACTTATGATAAATAATTTGATTTCTGCTTGAATCATAACCAGAAGTCTACTGGGAGCTGTGTCAAGACTGTACTGTTTACCATCCAGATATATTTTAGTAGCATTTTTTAGACTTAACCTGCATGTTTAAAACAGAGTGAGGTGGTCAGCTCAGAGAAACCAACTGGAAACTGCACTTGTCCTTGCATGGAGTTACTGTTGCTGTGTGTGCTTCAAATTTACTGGATAGTAGATACTCTTATCACTAGCAGTGGTTGTGATAAGAGAGTATGTGCCAAGCTGACCAATTTTTCTTTTCTTCAAAAGACTGCAGACTCAAAAGTATTCTCTTCATCTGCTCCTCTCTCTTCCTCTACCCTCTCTTCCTCTACTGTCACAACACAGCCACCTCCCAGACTTACACGCAGAGTCAATAAGCCACAGGTAATCATCTTTGCTGATTACTCTTCCATTACTTAGAGTTTTCCGTGCCATGCCATTGTTTTGTCATATGCTTATTTAGCCACTCATTGATTACACAGTTGAGATAATTTTCCTCTAATTTAGAATTTTTATTAAAAAAAAGAAAAATTACTTCCAGGCTGTGCAGAAGGGCAGGTATGGGCAAAATCTTCAGCTGCTGCAAATCTACATAGATCAAGTCTAGTTTCTGCTTGTTTGTACCAGCTGAGGATCTGTTTATTGGTTCCTCCAAAAGTTTAACTCAGGGCTTACTTAGTTCTGACCTTGAGCTCCTACAACTTGATTACATTATAAGGCAGTTTGGTGGTCTTCTTAGTAGGAATGGTGCAGCACAAGAAAATTTGGTTTGGGTATTGTTTAACCACCTGAGATCAGGATTCAAGGTTTGAGCATCTCAGAGCTGGGGATAAGGCATCCACAACTTGGTATCCACAATGCCAGGGGCCTACTCTGGTCTTCTAAGGTAGGATTCAGAGGTTCTAAGCTCTGTTGCTGAGATCTACAAACGTTTTTAAAGAGGGATGCAGTTGGGTCTGTGCAGCATGGTTCACCCTCAGCACTGTGTCTGGGGTGCCCAGAGTGTGGGAATGAGCAATGCTTACATCTGCTGGTGCCTCATCAGTCCTTCAAGGCAGCTCCCACAAGATGGCAATGTTTGAAACAGAAAGTTCACAATTAACAAAAACTGGACTGAGTTGTTAGTGATGGGTATTGGGAAAGCAATCTTTGGCTTGATCAATGAACCAGGCAAGTTGCTCATACAGGATCAATGTGGGAAGTAGCTGGCAATGTTACTTTCTTGATTAGCTTAAGAGAGAGAGACAGCTTTAACCCTGGAATTTTCCTATTACCTTTATTAATTTTCATCCACTTGAAGCTTGCATAACTTTTTACTGAACAGCCACCTCCTGCTTCCCTTTCACTTTCAGTATCTGAGTCAAATAGAATACATATTCTGCTTCATGTTAAAAATCCATAGAAGTTTCCTGGGTTGGCCTTTTTCCTGAGCTCTGATCTGCTTGATCCTGGTGGTGCACTAGATATATGTGATCCAAAAGAGCAGGAGAAAAGAGCCACATTTAGACAAAGATGTTTCTCTCCAGTGATGATCAGCATGCAGTTCTATTTTGGGTGTTCCACCTGGTTGTAATAAGACCTCGTGGCCTTTCTTTGTAGTCAAAGTCAATATTTGTATTTTATATGCCTTGACAATCAGAGCATTGTCAGTGTCAAGTTAAAACTGTGTGTGACATTAGCAGTCTTGACCTCCTTTTCAGCTCTGGGTCTACAGTTGCTTGTTTTTTTTTAGGGAGCAGGAGTGGTATTTATATGTGCAAATGGCTTTTCATTATCTGTGTGATCCATATAGAGGCTGATGGTTTCAGCAGAACTTCAGGTAATACCCTGGAGGCTTTTCAAAAATCCGTACCTCTCAACTGATTTTAATCAAATGAGAAAAACACTTAGCAGACATGGAAATGAGGCATTACATTTGGGTTTTCCTTCCATTAGTGTCAGTCCCTGGTGTTTGAGGTACTTTATGATTTTGAATTTTAGTTTTCTTTCTCATTATGGATAACCTCTCCAGTTACAAAATTCTGGCCCATGGTTATTTGCAGATTTGAGACCCTTTGGTGTAAGACTGGTGTAAGGACTCTGTTCTTACCTGTTACATTAAGTAAAAATATAAATTGCATTGGCTCTTTAAACTGTTCTGAAGTTCCCTTTTGCTTGTTTTCACAGTCCAACTAAAAAGAAAAAATAATTACCTCACAGCATGTGCAGGTATTTCAAGTATAACTTAACGATAACTTGTTTCAATATTCTAGTAAAACATATTATTAAGCAGTAACATAATCTATCAAATTAATTTATTTCAGGGAACCTGCAGGAATTTTCCATTCCAATTCCTGTTCTACTCTGAGATCCTATTAGCCCAGTGTGACAGCAGTGGTGCCAGCAAGTGTGTGAGCAGTGCAGTGGCTTTGGCCCTAGGGCTGGACTGCAGCTGTGGGGTGGGGAAGGCAGGACTGGCTGGACAAGGGTCCCTGTATCAGCAACATGAGGGATGTTGGTGGGACCCATCTGCTCCTTTACACTTGTTCAGAACCACTTCAGCAGAGTGGTAGTTTCACCTGCTTTTGGCTGGTAGAGAGGGGAGCATATGAGGTAGATGTTCAGACCCCATGTTCTCCTGCACAGACCAACTACCCTTTCTGTGTTCCTTGCTTTGCACTGTGCTCAAGGTAAATTTTACCTCCTCCAGTGGTTTTCTGTTGCTCCACAGATTCAGCATGGCAATGTTTCTGCCAAGTGCCTGCTGTCCAAGGCAGAGCTGCCCAGCCTGCAGCAGGCATTGGTACCTGTTTTGCAAGGGAAATGCCTTTTTCTGCTGTAGACACAGCCTTCAACTTCTGATCCAGGGTCCAGGGAGTCTTTCCATTGATTATGACAGCCTTCAGGTCAGGCTGCTCCACTCTTCAGCCTTTTCAGTGACCTTTGTGAGAGCTCTTCAGCCGGGTTTCCTTTTGCTTTCACCAGAGCTGGGCTTGGTGTGTGCAGGGTTTTTCCTTTTGTTTCACCTGGGCTGGGAAGGCCTCCCTAGTCTTGGGTCTTCCTTCACATGTGGCAGCATCAGTGCTGATGTGTGCCCTCCTCTGAGGGAACACCAATTTGTCTGTCTGTCTGGTGTGTCTATTAGTCTGTTCTGTTTAGCTTTGTCTTTCCTTATGTAGTTCTTTAACTCCCACCTGAAATGGATGGAAGACACATAAACAAGAGCTGCAATGGTTAGATGCACTGATGACACTGAATTTCACTATGAGCAGGGAGAGCACTGTTGTGCAGTACCAGCATCTTTCTGCCTAACATTCAAAACCTGCCTTAGGGCTTTTCTAGAGTCTACATTAAGACTCTAGAACCTTTTTCTGGTAATTTTACAAACTTGTGGTGCTCTTTAGATCCATCCCCAAACTCCATATGAGGTAGAAACACGGCCAGCTGTGCCTTAGGACTAACTGTACTGCATATTTGTGTACACAGTCTGTAGGAACAGAGACATAGAGACTTAAGCACTTGCTTAAGTTTATTTACTTTAGTCCTAACAAAGCAGGTGTGGCTGAGCAGGTAGAAGTTGAGATGTCCTCAAGGGTTGTGAATACTTGGTCACTTTTAAGGCCTTCAGCTTACCCTCAGCAGTTACAGGGCTGGCTCAGTGTTTTGGGAGAAGTCTTTTATACTTTGGAGCTGTGCCAAACACTTCCTGATTCCTCAGCCACCTGTGGCACAAGGGAACCACCACTATAGGTAGTACATGGACTGTCTAAACCTATGTTTGAAGAGCATCTGGACTAAAAACACTTTTTTTCCCCTTTAATTTCTTCCTTCCCTGAAAGGATAATGTAGGGTTTGGTTTAAAAAAAAATGGATTTAAATTTGGATTAAAAAAAAATTTAAAAGCCACATAGATTATGCTATGAGGGTCACTTATTTACATTAGTGGGGTGGTACATTTACAGCCCAAAATTATGGGATCTGATCTGGTCAGTTTTTCCTCCTGTTTAGCTTATACTGCATAGTTGCTGACAATGGGGCGTTTGACCACCCCACTGCAGGGCTCTGCTGTAGCCCTGGGAGTTAGTTGCAGCTTTAGGAGCTACATGGATCTCTAGAGTAGAGGCCAGAAGAGATCAACTTAGTCATGTCTTGTCAGGGACTGCAAGCTGCTATAGGAGGGCAGGGAACTGCTTGGCCTTTGCCCCAGCCCGGCTGCCTCATGGAAGTCCCCATGAGGATCCTACCAGGAAAGGGAATGTGACCAGGGTTCTGATGCTGCCCCTCCTGGTAATATACATACAAACCTGCTCTGTGGAACATTCAGAGGCAGTGTCAATTTTTTAGCTTTCAAAAATTAATTTAATTCATAGATATTAATGCTTTTAGGAGGAAAAGCTGCACAAGGAGGTCACAAGTAATCAATGGGAAATGGACCATGTGGTCTTAAGAGCTCATGGAGCAATTTCAGCAGTCAATTTATTGGTATGGAACAGAGAAGCACTTTCTTGAATTAAAAAAAAAAACCACCCAAAAACTTTCTTACAGCTGCCTCAGCCTAAAAATTGGTTTTTCCAGCTACTTAACCACCTGAGTTAGAGTCTAATCAGATTTGATGCACTATATCCAGTTGGTCTGCACAATATTAACTTTAAATGTGTTACTTTTTCATTTGCCTTTCAGGGCTGATGATAGGCAGGAGGGACTTGCAGAAATCCTGTGAGGATTTCAGGCTCCACAGTAAATGCTTTGAATGCAAATTCCACTGCAATTAGTACATTGCACTTGTATTTAAATTTCTTTCTCTAGAAATACACATGTTAACAGAGCATTGTTTCATAGGGCAGTGATCCCAGATTCCAGCACCAGAGAGTAGAGTTGACTACAAAGGAGTTGCTGTGGGGCTGCGTTGTCCTAGAATGGGTCACAGTCCTTGAGAAAAGAGAGGGTTTGCTTTAATACAGTGATGGGCACAGCTCCAGAGGTCCAAGATGTGGCTCAGTGGAGCTTTGAGAGGAATGAGCTCATCACTCTGCACTTCTCCGAAATCTTTGAGCATGCTTGTGCTGAAGGTGTCACAGACCTCTTTACTGTCTGCTTCTGCTCTGTCTCAGTGTGCCATGAAAAAACAAGCTTTTTACTGAAGGGCACTGCTGAGGTGACTAAAGAGGAGGACAGAAAGCTTAAAATTGAGGCCTGTGAAATTTAGTTTGAAAATTGTATTGAATGATCACAGAGCATTGCCATGCTCTGTATCTCAATCCACTTTGCCATGCAGCCCTGCAGGCAGTACACTAGCTCAGACATTCCATTTGCTCACAGCATGCACCTTGCTTTCGGTGGGTGTTTGAATATGCAAAAATGTGCAGAACCAGGCTATGGATATCTGTATGGCTTTTTCAGTGATCTTCCCCATAAAACCTCCAGTCTCAAACACTGATTTCCCTTTATGTGTCCTGGGACACACAGTCCCTGTGTAGAGTTGTGGCTGCAGAGTGAGGCAGGGCAGAGTCCAGCAGCTTCAGTGGTGGTGGTGTTTGGAGCTGGGTTTTTCAGCCAAGGCCTCCTCTGACCTGAAGCTCTGCCTTGTTGTGGGAATTAATAGAACATTTCAGATCCTTGCTTGGTACAGGGTAGAGTGATTTTGTTGGGGCTACATGGCATTGTGTCTTCTGAGGACCTGAACTGTTGGTTTTTTTAAAAAAAGAAAGCAAGTTGCTGTTCTCTTCTCTGTCAAAGTCATTGAGGACTTTTCTGAAAACAGCAACAGATGCCTTCCAGCATGCTTTTGGCCTTTCAGTTTTGATGCTCCCAAGTATGTGTTCCTGTCTGTGTTTTTTTTTCCCCTACAGGAATGCAGTATGATACTATTGTACCATTTCTGGCTGTAGCCATGTAGCCATGTCCATAACCTTCAACTCGGATTCCCTGCCCTAGCTTCTGTTCTGCTGTCACCTTTCCCTTGCAGCATTCTGTGTGCTGCAGTGCTGTTGTGTTACTGTAGCCTCAATGTCTCTTGGGCAAATGAAGGATCTTGCTGTCCAAAAAGTATGGTGGTGGGGTGGGGAGGAGTTGTTAATTTTCTTTTGTTGTCTGCACTCCATTTACATTTTTTTAATTCTGACCAATATAACATCTGCTAAAATGTCTTCCTTATCATTTGCTTGGTGATCACACAGCCTTCCCACCATTCATTGAGAGCTGGACCAGATCTCACAGAGTCTGAAAAGAGCTATGTGGTAAGGCCCCTGTTTAACTCAGATGTGTAGTCCTAGACACTCTTCACCCAGACAGTAACACCTCAGTAAGAGATAAAATGCAGCACTATTTTCACTTGCAAAGTAGGTACATATTTATCTCTTTGCATATATTGCTTGTTTGCAACAGAAAAAAGGGAATTTAACAATTAGAAAAAACTGCCACAGCCAATGAGGAGTTGGGCTAATCGTGCTGCCAGACCCTGGGTATAAGTTAAATAAAGCCAAATGCATGAATGGAGCAGCCCAACCTCACCTTGCATTCTTGAACTGACTTCATAGCATTTGGAATGGTGCCACTGCATAACTAATTGCAACCTCTTATGCTGCTTCTTTTAAAAATACGTGTAAATGTATTTGTTACAAATCTTCAAACTAAATGCCAAATTCTTCTATATCTTGCCTGTTTTTCCATGCTTACATCTGGATCCCTTCTGCACTCCACTACCTGGATATTTACCTGGATCTACAACTCTTTTTTGGTTTTGGTTTTTTACTGGACTTATATGCTGCAACTGGAATGTCCCATCTCTTCTTATCTATATTTTCCCCTCCCTTCCCCCTGTTGACTGTCCTTTGGGTGCTCTTGGATGTCAATGCTGCCTACCACACAGGAAACTGTTTGCAATGAAATCATAAACATTGCAGAAAAGTCTGTTCATTACTGCAGTACTATTTCTCAGCCTCTTGACTCTCGCCACAAGGTGACCTCTAATGACCATAAATCATCTCTCATCATTTCTCAGCAACCTCAAGCACAGCAGCAAGGAGCCAGCCCTGAGCGAAGTCAAACACCACGAGACATGTAAGTTCTTTTGGTTCCCATCTCTTCCAGGGCCCATATTTCTGACTGAAAGGTAGGGAGGTATGAGAGCTCTCAGTGCTTCAGAAGGTAAATTAGAATTATGTGAAAATGTCAGCTTTGCTTGAAGAACAAAAGTAGCCATATATCATCACAATGAGTTTCAGACTGTGCCCTTTCTGTCTGTATAGCACCTAAAACAATGACCTCAGGATCCTGGACTGGGTTTCCATTACAGAGTCTGTTTCAGTGTCTCTGTATCTTGAAGCTGGCAACAAGTTCATATCCACTGGCTATACCTGATCATATGATGTGGATCAATGTGTTCCACCCTGTTCTTAGCTTCTCACAGTACAGTGAGAGTCCCAACACCGATACCACTCAGTGCATTGCTGACCAGTTCCACAGGTGAATTGGTAGCTGAGAGACCAAGGCTGAGATTTTCAAAGCTGTTCAGTGGAGCTGCCACTAAGCTTGGTGGGGCCTTACGCTGATGGATTTGAGAATATCAGCCTGCACTGTGTGCTGGGGACTCATGGTCACAGCAGTGGCTTGTGAAAGGAGCCTTTGCTTTATGCAGAGTGGGAACATCTCACATCAGCTCTATTTTCATGCTCCATAGGCAGGGGACCCAAGCCTCCCCAAATTTGCTCAAAGATTGTTTCCACTCCATAAGGATCCTTTCTAGTGAATACAGCGTGCCTGTGGTACAAGTGACATCTCAGGGCAGGATTCAGCCTTGGGTTTTTTATTCCACCGTACCTCCTCAGCCATGATTTATCCAGCAACCTTAGTGCAGTAGAGTAGGCAATATCTTTTTCTCAAGTCCTTTTCTCTGCCATTTGGTCAATTATGGCTCTCTCTGCCTATGTGCCTGGGCAAGGGAACAGCTGTCTCATTTAGCCCAGGAATGACTGTATCTAGGTTTTGGTTTGCACTCAATAGGGTGTCTGCAGTTGAACACTGTCTAAGTGCTACATGTTAGGAAGACACTGTTTGTTTGTCTGTGCAGACAACTACATGGCAGAAAGGGAGCAGAAGCTCTCCACATATCCCACACAGTGTAGGTATGACACTTTTTACTACTTTTGACAACAGCGAGTTCAATGGAGTTGGCTTCCACCTCTCAAAAGGCAAACACAGGTCCAGATTGCATTCAACAATATGTAATAGGAATTAGGGGAAGGGGAACATCTCCTCCTGAAGGGATGTCAAAGAAATCCAATGGCTAACATGTAGCATCTTTCTGGTTTTTAGAGTTAGCTACCAAGCCCTCTACAGCTACACTCCTCAGAATGATGATGAGCTGGAACTGAGGGACGGTGACATTGTTGATGTCATGGAGAAATGTGATGACGGCTGGTTTGTGGGTGAGTGTGACACTTGCCTGTGAGCAGAGCTTTTTGGGATAAGCAGTTTTGCAGAGGGTCTGGAGTTGCTTTCATTTGTGGGGTCAAAATGGTGAAAAAAATTTACTTCAATTTTTCCACAATTTCCCATCTTTTCCCACCAAGAACATTAAAATTAGGCTGCAAGGTGGTGGAGCTTTGTTTTCCTTGCTAGGTCTCTCATACTTCCTTTTTTTATCTTCTTAGTATCTCCATTCCTCTCTTCGTCCTGTTCCTTCTTGTTTACACAGATGACAGAGCAACAGAGGGAACCAAGAAAAACTGAATTTCTGTAGCATTTCCAAAGCCAAGGGAGCCACAACTAGTTACTAGTGTCAAGTAGGGGGTGAAGACAACACATGGATAGGAGTTGCAGTCCCTGAAAATCCAGCCTCAAGTGCATGTGTAGCAAAATCCTTTACTTTCAAGAAGTGCAAGTTTGGACAGTGTTCTCCATCTCAATCTTTCAAATCTAGGCTTGCCATCTCTTCTTAAGGGAGATAAGCTCATTTACACTGAGAGGAGTTTGACTTTGAATGTATAGGCCCGGGAGCTTTCACCAGCACCTTATTAATTGTTTAAGGGATTGACCAAAGATGATTAGTAGCAGAACTAGTTGTGATCTGGTTTGTACCAAAAGACTCTTTGACTAGAGCTCCTATTTAGGATTAGGAATCAATGCCTGCAGGCAGAAGAGGTTGCCACCTGTACTTTTTAGACCCTGGAGCCTTCCTTGCATGTCTCCATCTTACTCTGTCTTCCTTGTGTTTTATTTTGCAACAGGTACATCCAGGAGAACAAGGCAATTTGGCACCTTCCCAGGCAACTATGTGAAGCTTCTGTACCTGTAAAATAACAGTGATCCCACCATGACAAGGATGGTGGGATTCCTTTCCAGATGGTGTTTTTAAACAGTGAAGAAACAGACAATTTATGAATGTAATAGACAAGAGATGAGAAGTGTTAGGAGGATGTGGTTATGTGGTACACTATTGAGTTGAATGTGTAGCCCTGCTTCCATGGAGTCAGGGTGTGATTTGTTTGCTGAAGAAGAGACAGTTTCTAGTTTACAGTGCTGCCTTTGTGTATTCCTCTCCCTTCCCCAGTAAGAGTTTTGATGATAATCTTAATTTGTACGGAGTACTTACCTCTGAGAAGGCTTCAGGGAAGCACATGGTATAGGTTTTGTTTGTGTGTTGAGGTAGGGTAGTGCTTTGGGGCAGTACTCAGCCCCGCAGCTGCTCACGTTCGTTGGCACAGGCGTTCAGGAGGCCAGGCTTGCTGCCCAGTTTCTGCCTTGCTGAAAACTCACTTTTCTCTGCCTTCCATTTCCACAGAAAACCCTTCCTTCATGTCATGCATCTTAAGACCCAGCAGAGGCAGAGGACAGCTGATACAATTAAATTGCAGAGCTCTGTGTGGAAAAGGAGTTTGGGACTGGTGGTTTAATCCAGAGAGGTCAGCCAAAGCATAATGCAAATGCGCAAAAATCCCAAACCCTTTAATAACATATTACTGATTTCTACAGGGTTTTTTCTTTTGTGCAGGGGGTGTGTGTGAATGTATTGTGTGCAAAATTAACTGAGTCCTGTTTTTTTAAAGAGAAATCAGCCTAGCTTTGACATTTATCTGCACAAAGAATAGAACCAATAAACAGAACATCCGTGAGGGCAAATCCTGTTTATGAGTCCTATGGCTGTTCACTTTCTCTGCTCCTCTTGCCCTGTCGTTGGCTCTAAAGGATCACACACCTTTTCCAGCATATGCTTTGGGATGAAGACTTTACTTCTTTCCCAGCATTAAATCTTAGAGGCTCTGATAAATCTGAGCAATGTATCACTGAGGGTGCCTTTTTTTTTTCATTTTGGTTACAGTGTTGATGGTAGGTCAAATAAATACATGCATTTTGGCTGCCTCTTAATCATACAAAAGAGTCTAATCAATTTGGAAAGCTATTCCCAGCAGTTATTATCAGTTACACAGATTTGTGTTTCCTTGAGGGAAAAAAAACCCACATGGCTTGGCTGTATGTTTGTCTGTAAATCCACTATGAATACTCTTTTGATAGACTTTTTGTTATTAAGAAAAAGCATAAACAAAACCAGTTCTCTCAGACTTGCTTCCTACAATTGCCGTACAAATAGCAAAGGGTTAGATTGCTATTTTGTCATAAGCCGTATTTAATAATATAAAATGCCTATTTTTATGCTGATGCTTTTATACAGATTTATTAAGAGTAAACTACAACTAACTGTTAGCACGACTTGCAATGTTTTGATAAACTAGCCATGCTCCTGGGTTTGAAATCAAGTAGGCTTGTCTTCCGTCTTGGTCAGCGGAAGAGAAGACTCTGTCTCAGAAGTTTGACTGTAAATATGTATATTTAACTTTGTACAGACAATGTACTTACCTTGTATAGAGAAATAATTTAAACACATTGAGTGAAGGGAGGGGAAAAAAAGGCAGTTGTGAAAGGTTGGGATTTTTTTCCACTTTAATTTAAGTGATGGAATTCCATGTATGTTCACATGAAGTGTTTTAGCACAAAATATTCATTATGAAAGGGTTTCAGATATGACACAAAGCACCACTGTTTATTTTCTGCAGGAGATATCTTGAATCCTGCATCTTATTTATAGGTTTGTTGTTCTGCTTTGGGCTTGCCCTCCAGTTATTTGCAGCAATGTTTAGGCCAGTTGGTAAGATTGGATAACACCAAATAAATCTATCCAGCAAAGTAACGTGTTGATATTGATTGTATATAACATACTCATTTAAAAGTTAATTTTCTGTTCTTGCTCTTGCCAGTTTAAGTTAAACACAAACACACACATACAACACACATATCCACACAAACCACAACTTCTTTTTGTGTTGATTTTTTGTTTCTTATTGCAGTGGATTACTATTTGGCAATTAATAAATGGAATTATTGAATTACTATTGTGTTCCTTGTACAAATTATTAAATAAAATCTACTCTGGTTGTTCCTGTAGCAATGCACTTTTGTACTAGTGCCCCACTGTGGCTTGGTATCCATACTGACGTGTGGGTGTCTGCCATGGGCTTCTCCACTGTCCTGCACCTGAGGATTCTGCTTGTGATTTGGCTTGAGCTCACCAGTCCTTCCTGAGCTGTAGGCTGGCTGTGACTTTTGCTTAAAGAAGCCAAGGTGTAAAAGCAGAGGCAAAGCTGGTTCACACACAGATCTCACTGTAACATGGTGTCAGGGTACAGTTGCTGTGGCGTGCATGCAGACCTGGGAGGTCGGGAGTACACCTCTGTCCACTGGTTTACAAAGGGTCTTTGTGACCTCAGATGAAAAGACCACCCAGGTTAAGTCAGACAAGAAACTCAAAATGCCAGCCTGTGGGGGAAGGGATGTCAGTTGATGTTGGGCTTAAGTGTGCGTTTTTAATCCTGACTTGGGTCAAAAGCTTTACAACTCTGCCATCTGGTAGCTGCACCCTGGCAGGGCAGCTGTGGCTACCGCATTAACTCAGGGGGTTTGTAGGTCTGTGGTGATTGTGTCATGTCTCCCAGCCCTGCAGCAATCCACCTAGCTGGGACTTTCTGGGCGTGCCTTGTGTAAGGGAACAGTCCCTGAAGGAGTAGTGAGGGAAGGCAACAGCTGAGCTGCCTGCGTGGGCTCACTGGGGCTTGGTAACACACAAGTACCCAAAAAATGCATCCTACAGCTCCACATGTTTGGCTCCTGCATGGTGACTGTGCTCACTCTAAAGATTGGTATTTCACAAGGAGTTTAAACTTTTTAGAGACCTCCATCTCAGACTAAGCCAAAATTGCACAACAGATTAAAACTCTGTGATGATGTGACTGGATGGCCAGGCAGACAGATAAACGTCATGGCTGCACTCACAATGACTTTAGGAAGTCAAACTGTAAACAAGTCAATCCTAAAACCAAACTACCAGGACAGCAAAAGCCTCAGGCTACTTTACATGTTTTTAGAAAGCACACAGACACAAGCCCTTTTTTGTTTCACAGATCACTTTATATAAAAGCCAAAAGGCAGCCTGACCATGGCTTTGCTGCAATGACAAGCACTGCTTACCTTTGCTTTACAGCAGCCTGGACAGGGAGGGGAGAAACTCATCTGTGTCTGCTGAACATTGGTATTTACTGATGTCACTCTCTAACCTAATCTAAGGTAAGGAAGCTAGGGGTTCTAGTGACTGCAGAAGCTGGGCAAGCAGAGAGGGGAAGGTGACCCAGTAGTCTGCAACAGCCCTCTGGAGAGCCCACACACTGCTGGGGCAAAGCAGTCACTTTCTTCACTGTCATGAGTGCCACACCAATGATGTGGAAGAACTACTTCTCTTTGCTAGAGATGAGATTAATAGTCTGGACACATGGACCCTGGAAAGAAATAACCCATGAAATGACAAGCTAATGCAGGAAAAAGGGCACAGCCACAAAAGGGGATTGTAGAAGCAAGGATGTGCCTTGTGATGGGATCATTTGTGGCTGTGTCCTGTAGGACCAGTACCTGGATGACCTGCATCATCCCTTCTTGCTGCCTGCTCCATGCTCCCCAGCTGTGGCTGAATCCCTGCTTCAGCTGCTGATGTTGTGGTTATTGGTGAGCTGTATTAACTAAATGAGCAGCAATGCTTGCACTCCAGTTGTAAATGCCAGTGCCGTTGCTGTGACCAACCTCTCCCACCATCAGATTACCGAGGGCTTAATATGCAACTGAAACAACTATTTTTCCTGAATCACAGATAAGAAGGTTGGCTGAAAAACCTATATAGAAGAATTCCTTTTGTTGGTGGTACCGTGCTTAAGGGGCTAGAGATAAACAAAACGCTGTCTAAATCGGTGAACCTGGGATAAATTAGCAGTACTACCCTTCCCAGGCTTCGCCCTCATTCATCCGATCCTGACGGGGGAACTGCAGGGAGGGCCGCTTATTTCCATCGCCCGCACTAGTTTCAGAGTTAACATTGCTCCAGGCTGGAGAGTGTTTGCCTGGGAGATGCCGCACCGGGGCACTCCTGCGTGCGGCTGCCTCCCCGAGGCTTGTCCTGCCTGCCAGCAGGGAGCGGGTGAGGGGCGCCGGGATTCCCGGCAGCCGCCCTCCCTCGGGAGGGGCTGACTCCGAAGCGCGGTGGAGCGGCTCCGAGCCGGGCAGGCGGNTTGTCTTTTTCTCCCCCCTGTTTTTTAGTTTGTTAGGCATTTTTATGTTTACGGAGAAATCAGTGGCGGCACACTCAGCCCCTTCACCTGTAGCAGACCGAGGTCTTTGCTTCCCACGGAACCTCCCTCCTTAGCCTGTCCATAGGGACCCCGCAGGCAGTAGGACTCCCCTCAGCCCCCGGCTCGGGTTTGGCAGCCCACCCTGTGGGAGCCCGTCTCACCCAGGTGGGCTGAATGCTCGCCTGCCTTTGCTTGCCATGTATAGTTAAGAGCCTTTGTTTACAGAAGCCATGTTAAGGTGTATTTAGTGCCTCTACCCAGTTCGAAGTCCTTCTTGCCTCCTCCTTAAAGAGAAATTAGTTAGGAAATGGCAAAAATTTGCATCGGAACAATTTTAGCATTGTACATGGCTTTTCCCTCCTCTGCCCCAGCGTTTGCCTGTAAGACGCCGGTGCTCACTGCCTCGCTGTCCCGTCCTGTCCCCACCCGCCCCCGCAGGTGCTCGGCCCGGCCGGGAGCCGGGCCCTGCCCCGCAGGCGACCAGAGCCACGGGCTCGTGTGTGCGGCCCCGAACCCCAAACTCCGCTCGGCTTTGCGTGGGGTGCACTGCACAGGCTCTTGTCGGGGCTGGCTGCAGGCCTCCCCTATGGGAAAAGGAATGAAGGAGTTGCTCTTCGTTCCAGCAACCCCTCAAACAGAGGCATCCAGCCAGCTGCTGTTAGCCTTGGGCTCTGGCGTCTGCCACTATTGCACAATTTTGAAGTGCCCGCATGCCCCAGGTGAGGAAGGGCTGCGGGAAGTGGAATATGCCAGAACTTGAATTTACGTGAACTGCCCTTAAAGAAGACCAGGATGGTCAGACTTGTGAATTTTTATAAATATCTCCTGCCATGGGGTCCCACTGCCTGAAGGAGCCCAGGTGCCACGGGGGAAGCCGCCAGCTGCCGGAAGGGCAGAGCTCACAAGTGCTGTTAAACCCACGGGGGGTGGGGGGTGAGTTATTAGTTTACTGTATAATCTCTTTCAATTACAGTAATAATGCTTCATTTTTCTAAAGCATTTTTGGGACATGAAAGCAGCTTTACTGTAAGGGAAGTGACATTTAGTTCATTGTTATGGTAATTATTGCCATTTCCTTCCAGCAAAATGCTCTCAGGCAGAAGGGTGTCTAAAGCCCTACCTGTTCTTACCTCTTCTTGGTCGCCTTTGTCAATGCTTATAGGCACATACCAAGGGACATAGATCAGCAAAGTGGCAAAAATAACCACCACATGGGAAATTGTGACCCTGGAGACTAAAGTGTAATAAAATGATGGTGGTGACGTAAATGCTGACAATTAGGAGCTCTTATCAGGGCTTTCTCTTGTGACCCCTCTGACTCTTTTAATTTCCCCTCCCAGACTTCAAGTCATTAATCTTTCCTGTGGTTTGCTCGTAAGGCTCCTGGATTTCTCTCCTGGGCTCAGGAGTGAAATTCTTGGCACGTCTTCCCCTTACCATGTAAAAAAAAGATCTGATCCAGTTTTGACCTGTTTTAAAAAGTCTGTTCCTCCTTGTGTGATGACTTTACAAGGCTATAACTTTGATATTCTTGCTTATTTTTTTTGGTACCTGTGTTTTCACCAGAGACCTTTCTGGGCGTGGAGCCCTTCTTCCCTCACAGGATGGGGTAAGCTCTAGCCGTAGGACTGACATCTGCCACGGGCTGTGGGGGCCTTGGTCCCACTGCAGTATGAGGTAGAGGGGCTGCCCGAGGCCAGTGAGAGGGTGGGGAGGCTGTAACCTGTGATAAGAGCATTACTCTGAGAGCATGGGAGGTTGCAGCTCTCCCTCCTCAGCACTTACATGTTTGCTTTGTGGTGGAAGCAGGTGGGAGGTGGGTGAGTGCACAGATGTGCTCATGAGGAGCACTGTGCACAGGGCTGGGCTGCCTGCCCTGGGCGTGGGGGAGCAGCAGCATCCTGGCACTGAGAGCGCTGCAGTTTGGGTGTGCTGAGGATGGGGTCAGTGCCAGTTTGTGTAGCCAGTGGAGCCTGTCCCACCAATGCACTGATGGGGTCACCCGTGTGCTGGCGTGGTGGGATGCCAGAAGAGACATCCATCCAGGCACAGACCTAAACTGGGTGTCTTGCAGCTCTCTTTGAACCGGGTGCCTAAACTCAGCCTGCATTGCCTGCCAGGAGCTCATGTTTGGCTTCTGGCACCATCATCCTTGTGCTGTTAAGCTTTAGAGTTTATCTTGGTATTTATGTCCCTCATCACCATTGTGCCTCAGCTTCTTGCTAGTGGCTTTTGGCTTCTCAAGCTCCCCAGTCAGCTAGGGAGCAGCTGTACTTGAGCGTAGTCATGTTAGTGGGAGGCAGCAGCATTTGAGTTGTTCTCCGGAGGAAGTCACTGAAGTTTGGTGTTGCAGTCCTGGGTCCAAGAAGGATGAGGAGCGCTGGTGCCATGAGTGTGGGAGCCAGCAGAGCAGCCTGGCCTTCTTGCAGAGCAGCAAGGGCTTCTGGCTGACAGTGGCTGCATGGTACCAATGTCTGGTTGTGCCCGAGAGGAGCAGCAGATGAAAGATTGTATTTCCACAAGTGCTCTTACCTTGCCTTTTGTCCCTGCCCTACCTCACTTTCCACTTGAAATATGTGTTCAAAACTGCTTCAGGCTCAAATACATCATGAGCATCTTGTGAGAACACTTCTGGTTTCTTGGTTGTGTTGGACTGGTCTTCCTGGTGAGGGCTGGGTATGGGGATTTCAGAAGTGCTGCTCGTGAGACTTTCTTGTGGAGTTTCCCTTTAGGACGGATGCTTCACAGATGTTTCTGGCTTACATTTCTTTTTAAAACTGTATGGTTCTGGTGGACAGTTTATTGCAGTCTTTGCTCAGAAAAAACCCCAAACTTGTGTTGATCAGTGTAATGAACTCTGGGCCAAAGCCTGCTGGATTGCCCTACGGGAGTAGGAAAGGCCCTTGTCTTTACTGCTCTTTGGGTGATGCTCTGCAGTGAGTCAGTGGGGTGGAATTTGAGAAAAGTTCTTTCTGAGACGTGAATGGACACAGTACATGCAGCATAATAGTTTCTGTAGAGCTGACCTGTGCACAGGTCAGCTCTACAGTTCCCAGTTAAATCCCATTGAGGCTGGGAGCTGATGGAGGAAGCAAGCAGCACGTTGTATAAGCAGACGCTGATGAAATGGAGCTGTCTGAAAAGCAGTGCAGTTGACAGACCCCCATCCCCCTCCATTCCTCAGGTAACATGAGCTGTTGCCTGTTTGGTTGCATTTGATTTTGATAAACATTGAGGCTTTTTGTTTCCAGCTGAATACATGGAACTGTCTGATAAACCTTGTTATTGAGATTATTTTTGTGGTTTGTGGTAGCGTTCTTGAACATCTGACCCAAAATATGGGCAGAGCAGATGTTTGCTGTCTTGTCATGTCAAAAACCTCCCAACCCCATTAAGGATGGGTGTCTCTTGGAGTCTGTAAAACTGGACATTTTCTTATAAAACCAGTTTTCCAATGAAAAAATGATTTCAAGTCAGACCAGTTATGTAAATACATTAAAAAGATAAAATCCCAACATGATGCTTGTTGCTGATTTTGACCAATGTAAAATGAATTCATCCCTGCTTAGTCTGATATTTTATCTATTTGTGGTATTTTAAAAACTCAGAATTTATATAAAATACAGAATTGGATCATAACTGGGTGTTTGAGTGTGTTGGTTTTCTTTTTAAGCATGACCCGCTTAACCAGCTTTATAAACTTAAAGCTTGATTTAGTGGTAAAACTGGACTTGATGGTCTGAAATCAAGCATGGGACTGAATCCTGTGGTGTGAAAAGATACCAGATTTAGCTTTGGTACCAGCTGATGTCCTTACCCTGTCAGCCAGTAACCCTTGTAGGAAACAGCTGAGCAAAGACATCCCAGAGCCAGTGGTGAGGGAGAGCCCTGCTGGTACAGGACACCCTGCTAATGGGCATCCCTTGGATGGGTGGAGACTGTCCTCCCTCTGGTGCATGCCAGGGCTTAGCTGAATGGCACAAGTGACTGCCCTGGGAGCTGGGCTCCAGCCTCTTCCCCAGGTGGAAAGAGACTCTGGCTGCAGGTTGTTTTTCTGAGACATGAGGAGAGCTGGGGCTTTCCAGGCATTCCTCTGCTCCAGAGTGGAACCCTTTGGCCTTCCCTCTGCCAAAGGAAATATGGGGTGTGGTGGATGTGATAGGATTTAGGGTTGGGCTGGCTTTCCTCCTCAGCCCGGAAAGCCTTGGCTGGTCCCCACTGTGTACACCTATGACTGCAGTTCCTCTGCCACGCAGTCCAGCTCTTGTGCCCATGGCTGCAAATCTCATCATTGTGCTGGGGTCTTGTTCTGAGGCTGTCTGGGTAGAGGGAGGCAGCTGGGGAAAGCTGCTGGGCTTTATAGGAAGGTGAAGGTGGCTTTATGTTTCCTGCTCGGGTGTTTACCTGGCTGTGGGTAGGGCAGGGGCTGTGGCAGCACCAGCCCTGCTGTGCCATGCCAGGCAGGGCTGCTCCAGAACTACACAGCTGATAAGGGCCTGTGGAACACTGGTCATTTGTGTCACCTGCCAACAGCTCCTGGCCCTGCAGAAGTGGCTGGGCTGGTGTTTAGAGGACAGCAGGATGCCTGGTGCCTTTGCTTGGTGGGAGTCCTGCCTGCTCTGTCAGAGCACACCGAGTGTGAGGAGCAGAGGCTGTGCCCCTACAGGCTTTGAAATCAACATCAATCCTGGCAGTTTCCTCAGCACCTGCTGGAAAATCCTGTGCTTCAGAGGTACAAATAGCTGCTGAGAAGAGGAAAAGACTTTTCTGATTTCCCTGGCTACCAGGGTTTAGATGAAAAGAAATCTTCCTTAGTTGTAGCAAGGGCAAAGCAGCAAATTTTCTTGGGGTAAATGCAAAGTGCTTTGGGGCATAGGACAGGTTTGATCTTTTCCACTCTGGTTTCCTGAGTCTGGGGGTGCACTTTTACCTTGAAAAAAACTTACAATTTTTGGGTTACTAATCAAATGCCTTCTACCAGAGCTACGTGCAGGAGCAGTACTCTTACCTTTCCTAGCAGCCAGGGTTGTCTTTTCCTCAGTTCACATATTCAGACTAATTTGTCGTTGGTTATGCAGCAGCTTGATGGCACCCAAAATTTGGAGTTCCCTTTTCTCTGTACCTCTTCTTTGCGACCTCTTTTTTGATGATGTCTGACCCACCTTGTTCTGGGCAAGTTCCCCAAAGAGCCTAAAGAGAGAACTCTACATTTGGAGTGAATGTACCAGCCTCAACATTATGGGAGAGCTTTAAGCCCTAGAACTTTAGCTGACAAAAGCAAATGCTGGACTTCTTGGGAGGAAGAAAGCTCTTTGTGTTCCCAGATGTCAAGTCATGTATGGCTGCAGGCTCTTTGGTACCTTTCACCCTCAAAAATCACTTTGTCCATCAAGAAATGTATATGGTATGTAAAATGAATTGGATTTGAAGGGTGCAGCATCAAAATAACAGGAGAAAATAAATTTTTTTCAGTATAAACAGGGATATCTATAGGAGCCCTAAACTGCATAAATAATTGATGTTGTTCTGGACTACAGTATCTTAGATGGTTACTGATTACTGGGTGTGTTGATTTATTTAGAGGATGAAGTAAACCATCAGGAAAGACTCAGCTGTTTTTGAAGCCTTGTAGAAAATCTCGTTTGTTTGTTTTAATGTGGGACATGTTGCAAAAGAAGCTGTGAGGCTGAGAAACTCCTTTACCACCATTTGAGCATCTGTCTGAGCAAATCCTCTCACCCATGTCTTTTTATACCATCTTACTGAGGTCAGCCCTCTCTGTGCAGTGTCTGATGCCTTCCCCTTTCTGTGTTAACAAAGCTCCTCTGGCTGTCAGGGTAGGGCATGAAGGGAGGGTGAGGGCTGGGCTGCCAGAGCAGCTTGTGCTGTGGAAGCCCAGACCCCACTGGGGCAGGCTGATGCTCAGGGGTTTCACTGGCCAGAGGTATGATCCCCTTCTCCTTCTTGTCTCCTGGTGATGGTGTGATCTGGGCCAGCACAGAGCAGCCGGTGAGGCTTGGGCTGCAGCCTTGCCAGACTGTAGTGGTGCAGAGAACAGGAGCAGGATTGAAGGGAGCTCTCCTGGAGCCAGTTATAAGGCATATCATTCCTGCTCCCCTAAAGAGAAGGGGTGGGGAATGTGCTTGTCTGAGCTTTCTCATAGCCTCTGATCTGTGCTGACCCAGCTGCATGCTTTTGCTGGGAGAAACTTCGACTGCTTAGCATAATACTCCAGTGCTGAGGACATTACTCATGGTAAAAGAGCAGTGTGTGTGGGTGGGGAGGATTAAACTGTATGTCAGAGAAGTCTGGCTGTCACTGGTGGCCGTGGAAGTATGTTGCTTCATGTCTGTCCTTTCCAGCAACGACCCAGCTGGGTTTTCCTCTCAAACACACATAGGTGCAGTTTCTCCAGATCTTTTTTCTTGGCTGATGTTAATTTTCTCATTTCTTATCTCTTCATCACTTCTTGCAATTTGTTTAGGTGTGGAGTGATGAGTGATGCTGGAGGCTGCAGTGTCTGTGAGAAACTGTGAAGAGCTGACAGAGTGAGCATGCAGGGTGCCAGAATGGTTGAGGGGAGAAGGCTAGAAAAAATTGAATGAATTTTAGATCCACCCATCTATCTTGACTCACAGGGAGCTGAGTTATGCTACTTTTCATAAAAATGTTTCCCACCCTTCCTCCCTCTCATTTGCTGTGGACAGCAGCTTCCCTCAGTATACCCCCTGCTACCTCTTGGATCCTTGCCTGCAGGAGGAAAAAAGGCACCATATACCCCTGTCCAGGGACTGCAAAGCTTGTAAGATAGCATGTATGGAGGGAATTATATCAAATATAAAATGTGGTTGTGTTTGGCAAGCTCTGGGGCAGACAGAAGTTTTATGAAGAGGTCCTGGGAGCTGAATAAGCAGCCAAATATTTCTCCCTTTGCTAAATCAAAGTGTTTTCTATTGTAAATGCACTTGCCCAAAGATTTTCTGAAGACTTGATATTTCATAGTTCTTTCTTTGCTGCTTGGCCACCAGTGCAAGCAGGTAATAACAAGCAAACTGCCGGGGAGATGGTCATTTGAGCTTTGGCAAGGTGGAGCCCAAAGTGTGTGTGCAAGGGGGCACATGTGCACAGAGCTTCACTTTGTAGCATTAGAAAGTAATGTAGTTTCTTCTTCTATCCAAACCAATCCTGAATCTGTGGGACCTGTTTCAAAAAAAAGGGGTCCAAGCCTATAACTGGTCTAAACTGTCATCTACTACTTTGAGTTTTGCATGAATAAAGAGTGCACAATCCAGCCTACAGATTGTGGGGTTTTTTTGTTTCTTCCATGTGCTGGCACATGTGTCTGAGCTGGTATCGAGGGCATATTTGATGTGTCTGGTTGTAAGTATCTAGATTATTTCTATAGTAGCCCAGCTTTCTTACACAGAACACCACCCAAACTGAGCATCACCATAAGCACACTCTGGGACCTATTTTGGACACAGTATGAATCAGCACTGCTCTGCCTGTCTCAGCATTGTCTGTTCAACAGCAAAATGACCTAATGGCAGCGTTACCCAGTTGCCTGGGAACAATCACCTCAAGGTAGGGCACAGCTCCACTGCAAAGGAAGTCTTTGGGCATGATGTTATAAGGCATATAAGTCTTTGGGCATGATGTTTATTCACCCAACCATGGTGTCTCTGGAGCTGGGAGGTTCCTGGTGCCTTGTGAGTGTGCCCATGTTCCAATCTGCTCGACCCCAGTGGAGGAAGCCCAAACCAAGTCAGGAAGCTCTTTTGAAGGACACAGGAGACTATGCCTTTGCACAAGCTGTGCTTGTACAAGGTTGTGTTTGCCAGTTTTGTTCCTTGCAGTGTCTTTCAGCCCTTCTCGCCTATCCATGCACAAGTGCAGCTCTGTCTGCTTAATACTGTGTCACCCACCTGTACAAGGTGTGCAAGGCACTGCCTGTTGTTCCCTTGGCTCCTGCTGGCCTCTGCTCCATGCTCAGTCAAGAGGGAATGGTAAGAGAGGCTGGGGCAAAGATTTAGATCATCTGAGAGCAGGAGCAAAGCAGTTTCAGGTGGAAAATTTACTGAATCCCTGCTTGCTTGTTCATTTTTGCAGTCCTTTTGTGTAAGCCACCTGACAGTTGCCAGTGCTCTGAGCACCTCTGGCTGCTTTCCCCCCAGCCACATGCCTGCCCCTGCTGCTTCCCATGGACCAGGCAGGGATGTGACAAAAATAAAAGCAGGAAAACGTCACAGTGGCAGCTCTGTGCTCCTCACTTAATAACAAAAACGCCTTTTGCTTGGCAGCACTGAGATAAGCCCAGACCTTACTGTGAGGGGGGAAGGGAACATTATTAGTAGCTATAAATCATCCTAAAAGGATGGAGGATGGGTTCCCTCCACACTCTGCCCTTGTGCAGACATGTTTGCTGTGAACAGTCCTGGCAGACACTTTGAGCTGGATGTTGTAGGCAGCAGGTTGTGGAAGGTTGCATTTCAGGGCAAGTTATTTCTAGACCTGAAGAAGCTGGATTTTGAAACATGTTTACTTTTGGCAGATACACTTCTCTTTTATATTTCTGTGCAACCTTGTAGCTTGTCCGTAGGGGAGAGGATTATGTGAGTACCTGAGTGCATGGAATAGCCCTTGTGCTACCGGTTGCTCTTATCTGATGGAGAAGAGCACTCACATTTCAAATTCCTCTGAAGTGGACTCAGAAGGGAACTGACACCACAAGCAGTGCACTGAGATGTCACTGTGAATGCCAGATGCTCTTCCTGGTGGCTCTTGGGGGTTCTTCAGGAGGCTTTAGTGTTTCAGTGTCCCTGGCTTCTGTGGCTTAGCTGTTCCTGGTGATACATGGTTGCTTCTACCAGCCTATCACATATTGTATAATTGTTGGTCTGGAAATACAGCAAGCTGTAGGGCTGAGTCTCCAGCAGTGTTCCAGTGCTGGCGTTAATCCACTGTTGTTCTTGACCCTTTGGCAGCTTATCTGATTGACAATGAATCGTGGTAACAGTGTACTGAGCTTGGTGTTCCTTACAGGGGTGAGTAATGTGCCTCTCTCCCTCTTTTGGGAGCAGAGGAAATAAAGGCCCCAAGAAACCAAGTGACTCAGTTAAGGTCCAGAGACCAGGAGAGGACCCACACTGTGTTTCCTGTAGGCTCCTTTTGCTTTAATGATATCCTCAGGGATATGCCTTACGGATTTTATAATGATAGCTCCCAAATCTGGTGGGACTATAGGCAGCTATCAGCTCAGGATTTCTTCAGAGCTGCCAACTGTCCCTGTGTGCAGGTTTTGGCTGGGGTAGAATTGTTCACAGTGGCTGGTAAGGGGCTGTGTTTTGGATTTGTGCTGAGCACAGGGTTGATAATACAGAGACGTTTTTGTCATTGCTGAGCAGGGCTTACACAGAGCCAAAGCCTTTTCTGCTTTTTGCACTGCCATGCTGGTGAGGAGTCTGGGGGTGCGTGGGAGGCTGAGAGGAGACACAGCCAGGACAGATGACTCCAACTGACCAAAGGGATATTCCAGACCACATGACATCATGCCCAGTATATAAAGAGGGGGATGAAGGGGAGATGTTTGGAGTGATGTTGTTTGTCTTCCTGAGTGACCATTACACATGATGGAGCCCTGTTCTCCTGGGGATGGCTGAACACCTGCCTGCTCATAGGGAGCAGTGAATTAATTCCTTGTTTTGCTTTGCTTGCATGTGTGGCTTTTGCTTTCCCTATTAAACTCTCTCTATCTCATCACAGAAGTTTTTTCACTTCTACTCTCCCAATTCTCTCCCTGGTCCTGCTGGTGGGGGAGTGAGTGAGCAGCTGAGTGGGGCTTGGCTGCTGGCTGGGGTTGTACCACGACACCCTGTCACAAGGTTTACAGGAGGTACTCTCAAGGCAATGAATCCAGTGGAGTGGCTGCAGATTACACTCAATGACCTTAATAGGTCACCGATCAGCTGAGAACTGCAGCTTGACAGGTGATGATCTTCACATTTAAATCAGATTTTTTGTATCCATTTGGTGCTTTATCTCGTATTTTCATCAGCACTTCCTCTGTCAGTTGAGAGACTGCTTGCAGCATTCAAAGTGGTGTGCAGGTAGTAATTCACTCTTGGTTGACCCATCTGAAGCTCTTTGGATTAATGTTGAGCACCTTGGTCAGCTTGGACATCTAAGAAACACGTCTTGTGATTTTTCTTCTGGTTGGGGAAAGTAGCCCACTACAGCTGAGACGAGATACCCTCAACAGCTTCAGATTTGACCCAGGGAAAACAGTGATTGCTGCTAGTGTATGACAACTCTAGAAGGGGAGTGTTTCCCTGGAGGCAATGACTTGCCAACCAAACCCTAGTTAGGAGTGATCTCTAAATCTTTTGAATGGTATTTATATCTAAAAGCTCTGCTGGGTTTGCTCAGCTGCTTTCCAGCATGCTGAAACCTAGCATGAATGTGTAGAATGAATACCAGTTGCAATGGACTCATAAATGAGGTATGTCACAGCTGCAAGGCATGTTTTAATCTGTACTCATGTCTGGGAGCAGTCCACCCTTCTCATTTCCTCTGCCTATTAAATAATTGACAAAAGCCCATAGAAATCATTACACTCCTTTCACAAAGTCATTAAAACAGCACAAAATCTTATGTCGTGTTTGCAAAGCCACAAACATGTTATGCACCCTCTGCCCAGGCAATAATTTTGGCCCGAAGAGGTCTCAGTTTTTAAGAGGACACCTCTTTAAAAGAAGTAGGGTAAAATGAAGAAGCCATTTAGTTGATTTGCTTAAAAATGCCAAGTCTTAGCTGGGACCCTTTTCATGAGGAGTGTCATACTGATGGCATTGCTGCATAGTGTCTTCTGTCTGGGACCACTTGGAGAGGAAAGGGAGATGAAACATGGCAAAAGGTGTCAAGGTGAGCTGTGCTCAGGCAGCGGGGTTGGTGCTTCTACTTTTTCAGACACTCTTGACAGCTTGTAGTTTAAAGATGAAGTTTCTGATGCCTTTCCCCCTTCCAATCTGCGTAGATCACGCAGTGCTTTGGGACTGATCTTGCTGAAGTCAGTAAATATGTGTTGCACTTGTTCCTGGGAAAAACCATATTATTACAACTGAAGAAACAATCCAAAATCTTGAACCCAAACCTTTCCTTCAAGGAAGAAAACAAATGAGATTGTAATGCAGGCAAAGTTGTTTGTGATTGGCATTGGTATTGCAATGACTCTGATACTCTTTTGTGTCACCTGTGCTCTTAGAGACTTGGACTTCTGTCTGTCCTCAGCACCTTCTGTTTCAGAGAGGACTTCTCTGTCCAGGAAAGAACATAGTTGCTTTCTGTATGATCTTGCTCTCTAGCATGAGAATTGTCTTAAGTGAAAATACTATTTCTGTTATTTACCTGTTGTCCTCTCTCCAGATTTCTATCTGTGGGTGCCAAAACAAAATCCTTTGTCTAAAAGACCTAGAGAGATTTCTGCTGAGAATTTACTTTCATTAATTTTAACTTCTTTGCTTCCAGGTACCAGTGAGAAAAAGCACAACTTCTCCAACTTCTTTTCAAATGTTGCTATGGAAGTCTTCTCTCTGGAATGTCCATTCACTCTTTTTGTTTTCTCTTAGGTGACTCCAGGCAGCAAAGCTGCAATAGCCAATTTGTGTATAGGAGACCAGATCATAGCCATTGATGGAGTGAACACAGATAACATGACACACCTTGAGGCGCAAAACAAAATCAAGGGTTGCACAGATGAACTGACTCTGACAGTCAGCAGGTACGTAGCTGAGCAAGGCTGGGGCTGGAGAGAGGGAGGGTTGCAGGGTGGGCAGTAGCTGTGTTTTGGTTTGACAGTAAACCTCTCTGGCTGGTTTAATTTGACCTCTTAGTGCTTTGTCTGGCAGGTGCTGGCTAGCAAGAGGGAACTGCATTTCATCCTTAAATCCTAATGCTGCTTGCATTTGCTGCACTTTGACCTTATGAAAACAACTTTCCAAGTGAGGAATTGGCTGATAATTTATGGCAGGGTCTGTCAACTTACTCTGTGGCTCCTGACAGCAAGAAACCAAAGATGGTCTCATGAAAACTTCACTCGTAGCAGAGGAGGTGCAAACAGAGATGACCTTCCTTCCTGTTGCACTCCTTTAGCGGTTAAAATATACACTTATGTGTTGTTCCAAGCAATCAATTGCCTGGTTTCTGCCAAGCACAGACTCAGAAATGTACATTTTGAAGCCTCTTGATCAAACAGCACTGGCAGCACTGGCAGCTTTAAACAGGGTGCAACGAAGTTCTTCTTAGGCATCAGTCTCTCCAAGTCCTGAAAAACTAAAGGCAGGTGACAGCTGAGCCACAATTCCTGCCACTAGTGTAGAGCACAGGCTGGCTTCAGCCTTCCCACCATCTTGAACTGCGGAGCAATGGACAACTTCATTCTTTTCTCCAGCCGTGCTTTGTTCTTGGGCCATCTTTGTATGGAGAGGAAATGGAGATGGAAAGGCAGGGCTCTGCTTTTCATTGACCTGTTGCTACTTAAAAGAGCTGGAGCCTGCTTTTTTTGAGGGTGCTGGAGATTTATCCTTCCTTTTGGTGTGAATTGCAGCTGCAGGTACTGGCACTTTTCAAAGTCAGGTGGTAGATGCAGCGTGACATTTCTAGTAGATATGGAGCAAGTTTTTCCAGTGCCTGCCTTCCCTAAGAGTGATCATCCATCAGTTTCAGTGCAGGGGAACTGCTTTCAAAAGGAATGCAAAAGCATGCCTTAAATGACACAGTGGTTCAGTTGTTCAGGGCTTTTCTGTGATAAACAGAAGTCTTTACCGTGGCTTGGACAATGCCAGGAGTTCAGCAGGCATTTCCCAGTTCAGGAAGAAGCAATGGGTCTTGGCCAAAAAAAATGCCTGACAGTTCATTAAGGGAATTCACAGATGGAAGAATGGAGCACAGTGTGAATGGGTAGTGAGCATTGCAGCAGCCTGTTAACCCCACAGTTTCTCATACTGGCCTTGGACTTAGCAGCATGTAATCTTCCTGCAAAGGAGTGTTCCTTTTCCTCTCCAAAATCCAGTGGCAAACCAGTGCCATGTGATTCTGGCGGGGAAAGAGGAAGGGAGGCAAGGGCTCTTTCAGCCTGCAAGCAAGTTCACTCTTACAGATCATTGAGTCTGTAAAATGTGTTTGCTAATGTTAATTACAAAGTCATTAAGTTTATAGCTACCCTATGCACATTTCATTGGCCTTGGGCATGGAAGCTGCCATGGGAGAGATTTCTAGCTGGATCTGCAGCTGTGTAAAATTGTGCAGGGGCTTTCAGTTTACACAAGTCAACTCTTTCAAGACCCTCTTTCAATGAGGTAGCATGAGTATGTTGGATGCTTCTGCTGCTGTACTGATCACTGAGTTCTGCTGACAGAAGGCCAAGAAGAGTGTCAAAACTGCAAGAATGTGAAAGCAGTGATCTGACTTCTTACCACTTTAGAGTTTGATATTACTACCTGTTGCTCTATGGAAAATCTGTGTGCATCATGTCTTTCCTGGTTGTGCTCTGTTGAGAATATTTTATCACTAATTCCTAGTGTCTCCTTCTAGACCTCCATAATTGTGTTGGTCTAAATGCAGCTTCACTCAGTGGTCAGAAGTGCTACTGTTTATTGCTGAGGCAGGAGCACTTCTTTAGTTTGCAATCTAAGGCCTTAAAATGAAAGGTCTTGAGAGGATGCCTAGGGAGGTGACAGAGAAAGCATTTTAAAAGACCTGGAGCCATGCTTCATCTTCCTGCTCAGCTTAAGGTAGGGGGAGTGGGTGAGGAAAGCAGACTGTGATGTGGTGGTGAGCCCTCCTCTGGGAAGAAGGGAAGGGCAGTGGAGGTGGAGAGGTTGGAAGGCTCTTGGGGAAAATGAGTGCCACCTGGCCAAGTGGTATGACTTGGGTTTCCTGAGCTTTGGTGGACACAGCTCTGTCACTCAGGCTTGGCCATACAGTTGGTGAGGAAGGTTCACAATACAGTCAGGTCAGAGCTGAAAGTGTTTTCTCTGTCCAAATAGCTCTGTAAGTAGTTGGCTGAGTATGAAAAGGAATGTATATAATTTGCACTGCAACACCACCAACCCTTGGGTCTGGTCTCTGTGCAGTTGTAGCTCATTAGCTGAATCAGTTGTACCAAGGAGCTGTGCTGGCACAGATCGTTGCTGACAGAGCAGCACCTCTGTGGGTTGGAACATCACACAGCTGGTGTGAGGATGTGCCCAGCTGTGCTGGGTTTCTGGAGTGAGGAGTCTTCCCAGTCCTTCTTTTCTACTCACCATTGGAGAGGTGTCTTGTGAAAGCATAAATCCTTAGTGATTTTTAAAAATTGCTAGCTGATGAATTTTTAATCATTACTTATTTAAATTATTACCCATGCCAAATATTCTCTGACCTGCATTCAGTGTGGCAACAAGGTTGTGCCAGGTGGGTTTCAGACACAGGTCTGAGCTCACACCAGATGTTTCAGTTTCACCAAAGGATCAGCACTGTTGTGACAGCGCAGACTTCATTTGTGACTGTGCTGTACATGTGATGAGTGTATGTGGTTTGAAGAGCCTAGTGGGTGAATTAGTGCAGGATAAATCTTTAAAGGATAATATATACAATGCTGCAGAAAGCCTTTAAGCTGCAAGTAGCTGGAAGCTAGGAGAGTGTTTCATGGAAATATTATGCTTGTCTTTTTCATCTGCTCTTCTGTGAACCAAAACAATCTTTATACATGTGTATTCTTCAAATAGGCAACTCTCTTCTCTTTTAACGGTAGCCAAGCAGTTAAGATGTCTTCATGTTTGGCTTGCTAATGGTTATTTAAGAGAAGTGTAAATATAGAGAATTGAAAGGACTTAAACATTTCTGGTAAAGGAAATGCTGTTTGCACTGTATGCTTGATTGTGTATATCAACAGCATTCCAATGTTTCCTGTTTCGTTATTTTTCTTAGCGATGGTAACAGTCCAAAAATATTTCAGATGAGATTGTAGGCAGGAAATCTCGTCTAACACAAGTCACCATTAAAAACATATCAACTTTCTAGCTGAAGAAAACATGCCTGCTCTGCTTTTTCACCCAAAGGGGTAAATCTTATAATTTCGTAGGATTTAAAACCCAGCCACAAATTGCTTTCTTTGAATACCCTTTTCTAAGTGGCATTGCCAGGTGCTTTGCTGTTCAACTTGTGAACAGAGTTGGAAAGGTCTGTCTTCTGCCTCGAAAGTGGGTGTTCAACAATGTAACCATAGATAACAAATTCCCACTGAACTCACTGTGTCTAGCAGCTCTCGCTCTTTTCTGAGCCTCTGTTCATTCATTTTGCTTTTTGTTTTAAGAGAAATGTAGTTTCCAAGAAACCAAAGTAAAGGTTCCATTATTGTCTTCAGCAGTATAAAATCAAGCCTAAGACAGTGCTTCAGTCAACTCAAGCCTACCTCGTTGCTGAACTGAGGAATTCACAGGGAGATTTTTGAGTCTCTCCATAGGAAAAATGAAGTTTTGAATGTTTTAGAAGAGCTACGCTTCTTTTTTCTGGTGATTTTTTTTTTCCAAATTAGGGTGTGAACATCACTGCACTGACATGTTAGGGTTGAGCAAAGCCTCGCCTGGCACTCTCTGCATTAATGGGTGTAAGCAGCAAGATGTGTCCCACAAATTGGAGACAACTATCAGCTTTCTTTGGAAATTCAGTGTATTTTGAGTAAGATGCTTCCCTGACAAAGAACATTCAAAGCAAAGAAGGTGCAGGAGGAACAGATACTCCTACCACAAAATTCACAGGATAGTCAAACGATCCAGGCATCTCCCATGTCAGTGGAAGTGCTCATGATGAATTTGACACACAATTCTGTTGTGGCTGCAGATGTACAAAAGCAGACAAATGTTCATTGCAGCACAGGTGAAAATTATTTCTAAAACAAATGGCTCTTTGCCTGTGGCTATAGTTACCAGTGGTGGAACTGTGCAGCCCTGAGCAACTCAAAGGTAAAGTGTATATTTATATAAAGGTTTCTTTCAACAAAGAAAGTGTTCCTATAGTGAGTCTGTCCTTCCCTTTATGTCTGGTGGTAGTTTGGGGGTGGTAGAGGGGAGTATTTGTGAAAAAGGGTTGCAAATATGTAATGCCTTGCTCTGCTCCTACTCTCATTTTCCTCAAATTTCAAGCTGCTTTTCTGCCACTCTGCTGCCAGCTTATAATACATTAATGCACCTTTTTTGTTTGCAAAATAGTCTTTTAATTTGTTGAAAGTACTGCCAAGGAGTGAAGTTATGTATTTGTTCTTTGAAAAGTGCTAGGATCAGGGAAGTCAGATCTTCTACCAGGACGTGTTAAATGGATTGTCAGAAAGGATCATGTGTAGATGCTTATGGAGAAGAAGAGATCACATGTGTCATGTCCTCCACATTTTATGTGGTAGGTTTGGTTGCACTCTTGCTTACTCCATGTGTTCCCAGCTCTGAGCTGTGGGGAATAGTTGCACAAAGCCACAATAGGCTTGGATTTCTGTTCTAGGAAGTTGGTGGAATCCGTTGACTCATTTAGGTTTGCTTTTTTGCTTCCCTGCCAAGAAGAGTTTTCCAGTTCTGTCATCTTACTAATAATTCCTTTGGCCCTGGGAAAAGCCAGCTGCTCAGTGCAGCTATATAAGGCCATGCAGGTTGCCTGGCCCTCCGTGGCCGCTCCCAACCTCTCCATGGCCAGCGTGGTGCTTCCAGCCCTTGTGGGTGCATGCCAGCAGCTTTTACTAACAACAGACACACTCAAAGTAATTTTGGCATATCAAGATTGGTATTTGTTGTGATTTTACAGCCTCTTTGGTGCGGCAATAACAGTTAACTCTGCAGCTGGCTAGTGCAAGAAGAGTGTGAGTCTGAGCAGTCAGGTGTGTCTTAGCCTTTGTAGCTGTCATGAACCTGCTCCAGATACACAGAAGAAGCAACAGAAGTTCAGCTGGAGTTGCTTTTTTTGGTTTTAGTGGTTGTATAAAGAGAAATGCAAGAGGGCCATGCATAGAGAAATGCATTTGGGGCCTTCTGTCTCTAGGAAGTTGTGACTGTCATTGCTGTTTGAATTGTCAGGAGGCTGTATGCAGCTTGAGTACAGTTTTGCTTGCCAAACTGAATATGTCCATTAATGCATGGTTGTTAAAAGTGACCACTCATGTTTAAAGCCAAGGGCCTATATTTGACAGCTGTTGTAGCTAAAAGGCTGATTAAAATGTACCTCCCTGGTAGCCTGAGAGCTCTTGTAGCTAGTTTCTAAACTTTATTAAAATGCCTGTCAAAAACTCTGGTGAGAGGATTGTGAAACATAAATTCTTTAGGTCTTTCCCAATTTTTCAGCTAAAGAACTTCGTGCTGCACAAGAAACTTTTCAGTCTTCTGGGGTTTATTTGCCACTTAGTATCTTAGTTGTGTCCATCCCAGTGTTTGAAATGAGATGTGAATGAATGTAGATGTGCCTTTCTTCTTTATGGAAAGTACACAGCTCCTGGCACAAAGAATTAGACCCTCATTTTCCAGCTCTGAATTTTCCCTTGAAGCTATGGCCCAACTTTGCATGCAAAGCACTGATAGCAAAATCTGGGCTCTTGTAATGTTTATATTACATCATGTTCAAGTCAAGCTGCTTGAAAACTGTTGTTTCATAAATACATCTCCATATTCCTGCCTTGACTTGCATGTGGTTTCCTTCCTTCTTTTCCTACCAGTACCTCTGCATCCAAAACTAGCATCAGAGAAATTTCTTTCTGATCTTGGGTTTTGGTTTCTGCCTGGATGAAACAGGAGATGCATGGCTCATTCCCTGGGCCTGTCTAAGTTACTCTCTATCCTGAAGTAAGGAAACACCATGGAAATGTAAACGGCAAAAATGACAGAGTTTGTATATACATGTGCCTGCAGTTAATTTCCCTGCCCCTCATTCTCAGGCTTGTTTGTGTCATGTTTTTGTCTCCTGCACTGTTTGAGTGTTCCTCTCTGATGGAGTCTCATTTGAAAGATTATGCATTAAAAGCCATATTATAAAATAAATATTCATCAGTTTATCAGGAGTTTGAGATCCGATAAGGATGCCAAAGCCTCTGGCTTTCACCAGGCAGGGTGGGATTCCCCAGCAGACTGTTGGATATCCAGCCCCTCCACCAGTGGAGAGGCAGGTCTGGCAGCCCTGCTAGCATGGCCGTGCTCAGTGGCAGGGGTACAGCCTTGCTGAGGGGAGCATGGAGGTGTTTTTGTGGCTGGGGGCCTTCTCCCTCAAATTTGGGGAACAAATCCTCCAGAAGGCTGTTACCAGCAGCAGCCTGGTGTGAACTGAAGGTACTCTTACCAAGGCTGGGTTTAGCTGTCTACTCTGACACCTGTTCCCTCCTTCATATAACTAACATATGGATAAGATAAAAACATGGTGAGTCTAATCTGCCTTGCTGTCTGTGCCTAGTGCCCACACTTCCCAACACTGCAGAAATTAAGCCCTGGGCCAGTAGTGGGACATAAGGTGAACTTTTAGGTGGTATTTTTCTTCCTCCTGTCACACTTCAGTAGAATTACAGGCATTGAGAAGGCATTACAAGAAGCAGAGCCAGGAAACCCTTCCCAAGAGCTGGGACCATCATGGTCCTACTTAAGACCCACAGACTGTGGGCTCCACAGGTAGTGCAGTGGGATGGGGCACATGCCTTGGAAGATCTGCTGCGTAGAGCCAGGGAGAGCAAAGCTGTGTCCTCTTTGTGCTTCACTGGGGCCATAAATGGGCTGCTGAGAGTGGCTGAGGGGCTCTTCTGCAGCTGCTGTGAATACAAAGGGTCGTTTATCTTCCCTGCCTTAGAGGGACAGATGCATGGCCTATTTAACATTTCTGTTTGGATAACTTCTAGGCTGGATTGAAAGTAAAGCTTGGAGTGACCTTGCTGCTTCCATTTATATCAGTGACAGAGCAGTATGGCAGCAGTCTGGGGAACAAACTTGAGCTATTTGCCTTGCTTATAAATAAAGGAAAAAAATTTGGTCAAACCCCCTGTGGGCTGCAGTAGTTGGCTATAATTGCCTCCCCTCCTCTGGACACCAATGTGCTGTGTCATCAGCACTTCAAATGCATTGAGGGGCAGTGGGATGAAAACAACTGCCTGAGGGAAAGTTTCTGTTCCATATTCATACACTGGCCTGCTCTAGGCTTAAATTTTTCAGTGTGAATAAAGCCTTCTCATGCTTCTGAAAGCTTGTAATAAATGGCTGTAGAAGAAAATGCTGCCTCAAAAGTTCTTGGATCACTGCTGCGAGAACTGGCACAGGGATGCCTCATGCTAGAAATCAGCTGAAGTGTTTAATGCTCTCTGAGCTGCTCTTTCATCTCCAGCCAATGTCACTTTGCTTATAGCTGCCTGGCTGGGTGTCTCATTTCCATATATTTTGCTGTGTCCCCTGTTTTTCTAGAGGAGGTGAAGCTTGCTCACATGATCTCCAACACTTTCAAGGAATAAGGCTTTGTGTTGGTTACCAGGCTGCTCCCCTATGTGCAGTCTTCAGGTGTGGAAAATACAGCCATCCTGGAAATGGGTGTGACTTTGTGAGCCTTGATAGCCATAATCTGGGTGAAATTGCTGGCTCCTCAGGCACCTTAAAGCATGGGTGTCTAGAAGCAAGGAGAGAATTGTTGTTTTGTATTCACCTGAGGCATGTTGGACATCCAGTAACAGCAGCTGTTGTGACAAGATGATGATCAGATTGGTGTGGATCTGATACCGTGCAGCTGTTACAGTCATACTTGCCTACATGTGCCCCAGCTTGCCAGACAGCAGCATTTGAGTGGCATGGCTTGTCAGGAATCAGCTGGGCTTGCAGGAGGCAATAACCAAGAGTCAAAAGTTTGCTGTACCTGAATACCCATAAAGGATATCAGGTGTGATCTCTGTGTTTGTACTTTTCCTGTGAAAGGAGGTACAGCACAGCAGACTTCATTCAGGCTTCTTCTGTGTAAAGTCCACAGTGCAATAAAGGGAATAGCAGATCAATAAAACTCTTCCTCTTTCCTGACTGAGAATGCTGCCTCCCATCTCCTCCCACTGAGCTGCCCTCCAGATGCAAATATTAAAATACTGTTTATGCAGCAAATGTCTGGGATGTATATGTGCATCTCAGCTAAGTTTGGGCTGTTTAAAAATTGTTGTGACTTTGGAGGGCTTTTAGAGGAATGGTGCACACCAGACTGAGTATATTGTGGGTAGCTCTATGCCCTGTTTCTCCATCCTTGTCAGGTTTAGAAGCCTTTTCTTTTTCTAGTCTCTTCCTCCTTCTTTAACTGGAAAATCTCTTTCCAGTTATCCAGTTAATTCTCGATGGAAACATTCCTGTTTTGCTAAGTACTTAAATTATAGCTAGTCCTTGACCCACAAATACCTAGGAAGTACATCTATTTCCAGTTCCAAATTCCAGAAGGGGCTCCTGTCAACAGGACAGGACAGGACATGGTTTTCAGACTTCATGCTAAGAGTTTATCAGCCATCTGGTTGCTGAACATTGCATGATGCAATGTTTAGCATTGAACAGCAATTTTCATTCAACAATACTGCAGTCACTCATTCCCTACTATTAAAAGGTTTGGGAAATGTGGCACTGTTTAATCTGTCTGAGACACTAACTACTGTCTTCACTTCTGAGAAATGTAGGTACCATATGTTTCCCACAACATATTTCAAGTAAATCCAAGCACTTCACTTCTTCCTCACCGCTTGTTTGTCGTTCTTTGGGACAGAGCAAAATTCCACAATGATGATGGTAAAAGCAGTTGGTTTTAGTTGTAGATCTTGACTTGTGTTTCAGACTACTGTGAGTAATTGGGTCAGACCACAGACCAGTAAAGGTTATGTAGACTTTCTCTGTCACATGAGGTCGTCTCAGTTCTTAGTCCCATTGCAGGAGGGGATTTTTTTTTTCATCATTCCAAAAGGCTTCTGTTTGTTCAACATGAATACCACTATAAATAAGATGAAAATTCAGGAGACCCAAATGAAAAAATATTTCTAGCTTATCTCCAAGGCAGTCCAACCTCAAGAATGAAATGTTCTCTGTATAGTCAGTACAGACTAGAATCATTCCTTTTCCTGGCTACCCATAAAAGCTGAAGCACATAGCAATCTGAATTATCCTACTTAATTAAGGGATATCTCCAGCTTCTGCTTTTGGGTAACCCCCACCTTGACAGGGTGGGAGCCCATGCCTGATGGAGTCACAAAGGGTAAGCCAGGAGAGTCACTACTGAGATCTTGTCTTGCTCCAAGGACCTCACTTATCTAAGCCACCTATGCTGTGTACCTAAAATGAGGCTGTCTAGATTCCCTATGATATAACACAAACCCCATGATGTGGATTGTGTTATATATGAGAGACTGGGGAAATGTGTGAGAAATTGATGAACTTCGAGTCTTTTAGTAACAATAACAGTGCTCACTGATGAAAACAGAGTAACCATTCAAAGTTTGTGTGTTGCAGGACGGAGTCAAAGGTCTGGTCACCACTTGTAAGCGAGGAGGGAAAGACACATCCCTATAAGATGAATCTGGCCTCTGAGCCACAGGTAAGTCCTGAAATAACTGCTCTTGTTCCCTCTTACTCCTGTGAGAGAAGTTCTGGGCCTGATCCTCCATGGAGCTGAGCATGTGCCACTCTATTAATCATGTTGGGGGTAGCATCATGCCCAATAATATCAAGAGATCGTGTGGCCCTTGGAGGCCTTGAGAGACAGACTCCCTCCCTCATGGTGAGAAGCCTGATGCTGTGGAGAGCTAGTTGGGTGCCATGCCAAAGGTAACCTGCATGGGTCAGAGGTGTCTCCTGCCATCTGCATGCTCACACCTACCACAGGGCACAGAAAGCACTGTAGAATTGTGGCTCAGTACATCATTGCTACTGTGCTAAGTTAGTTGGTTTTCATAGACAGAAAAGACCTGAAGGGTAAGGGATATTATTCACTCAGTGTTTTCCATTGGTTTGGTTTGGATTTTTTTCTCTTACTCAGTAAGCTCTTAGCAGTCTAGCTGTGGAGAAAGTGGAAGAGAAATACACCAGCATCTTACATTTTTATCTGTGTGGCAGATCATGCAGCCTCTGTCTAGGAAGTTGGTTTTGTAACCTGTTGACAGCCTTACTTCATTGGCCTGCTGCCTCTGTCAAGTAAATGCAGTAATAACAGCAATCTGCTAAATCTAGCCCAGGGCATTGCCTGGGCTAGATTTAGAGGATTACACTGCAAAAAAGCTGTAATAACTACACTAAAATTGGTGGCATTCCTATGGATTTTCACTGGGGCTGGGACATGGCCCCAGTGGATTCTGGCCCAAGCACACATCCCATGTGGGTCTTTCTAGCAAAATAAGTAGATTATAAAACTAGTTGGACTCTGCAATTAGTTAAGCACTAACATGGCTGTTTCAGCTGGAAAGGAGCTGAGACTAAAGCAGCAACACCCTGCCCAGACCTTGGCGTGGGATATGTCCATGTTCTCTTTCACATCAGGCTTCTCTGTGTTGCTTGGCCCAAGAATTTGGCGCAGCATTCTCCAGGTAATTTCATAACTCTGCCAAGGCACAGTGTGAGACTGAGCCGTTTGGACTTAGTTTGAACTGGAGCCATGTGGTGACACCTGTCTGTGATACTGTTGAGCTGAAGTCTGGTCTGTGTCTTCTGCTGCCCAGGTTTTGGAAAGGCTCTGCTTCAACCTTGAGACTTGGGGGTATCTCTTGCCAAAGGAGTGGGGCAGAGTCTGCACTGAGGCTTTACGGCAAGGTTGCAGAGAGCTGTCATTTAATTCAGCAGGAGACTCAATCCTAGAGACCAATTTCCCAATGCAGCCATTAGCAAAATTTAGCTAAATGCCATAGAATTCAACATAATTCTATGGCATAATCTCACTAACTAAAATTAGTGAGCTACTTTAAAATCCCACTTAGGGCACAACACATGCCCTAAGTGGGATTTTAAAGTAGCTCACTAATTTTAGTTAACTGCAGCAAGAAACCTGCTGCTGAACCTCCCTGTCACTCACTGCCCCACCACATTTTTCCCCCCAGTCCAGCTTGAATAGATGGTCAGGATTTAGCAGTAATGCTGGTGGTGGAAAACATCCCCTCCTAAACACTAACCTCAGTCTTAGTCTTGGTTCTAGCTCTGGCCACTGGATGGATATCCTGATACTGCTAGTTTGCAAGTATAGTACAACTGAATGTATTGGTAGCAACCTGTAACTGACTTGAGCAGGAGAATTTGATGCACAACTGAGTGTGGAGAAACTTGTGTTACAGAGCTTATCTCTGAGCAGTGACCATTGTCTCAGTCTTGTACTAAGAATCAATGGTTACCTGAAAATTAGGCTTTGACCCCTTTGATGGCTGATGCTAAAAGAGTTATTTCCTGGTGTGAAAGGAACATTTAAACTCACAGAAGTCTTGTCTTTTCTTATTCCCTTCCTTTAAATTAAAGCAGATTAAATAATTTGCAGTTGTGTATGTGAGAGGGGCTTGCTGCTGTTTAGAGCACTGGGCTTAACTTTAAAGGTCTTCTCTTGCTGCATACTCAAACAGGAATTCAGCAGTGTAAGGGGAAATGCATCATGTCTCCAAACCACAAGCTCCTATATACTCTTAAGGCATAACACTGCCTCATCCTGATCGGCTGTGCCAAAGTGTCAGGAATACCATCAAGTTGTAAGGTTG
Organism: Leptocoma aspasia; assembly: GCA_013399835.1. Lineage (NCBI taxonomy): Eukaryota > Metazoa > Chordata > Aves > Passeriformes > Nectariniidae > Leptocoma > Leptocoma aspasia. The sequence continues at coordinate 300,809 of VXAX01001246.1, read as the reverse complement.
TGGGGTTTTTTGTTTGGTGGATTGTTTGGGGTTTTTTTCCCATTTCCTTTTTCTGTAGCTAAATACAGCAAGTAAGTTTTGTAGTGAGGTCTTTCTGCATGGAGCATGAAATCAGAAGAGCATGCTGATTCCTGCCAGAGCATGTGGCAAGTGTTGGCCAAGTCGCTCTGGGGCTGTGTCTTTGCAGCATCATCAGGGGTTTTGGCCAGGCCTGCTGCAAATCAGCAGTGGCAGAGTACAGAAAATGCTATGTGTATGTATACCAACATGGCAAACTACTATGAATTTTACCACAAAGATACTGATATCATTTTTCCAGCAGGAGTGGTTGAAGCAGTGAGTAGAGCTGAATCTTCGAAGGCAAAGCTGAGCTGTTCAGGTTTTTTTTAACTTGCTGGCCAGTGAAAACAGTATCTTTGCTTTTCTTGGCAACAGTCTAGTGCCAAACACTTATGAATTCACTTCCCAAAGAAAATAGGATGTGCTGAGTCCAAGTGGTTTTTTTAAGTCCTGGTCCAGGGTCCTCTGACAATGGTTCTCATTGGCTTTGCACATAGGCCTTTGAATGCAGACATAAAATCATACATGTGAATAGTCTTACTTCAGGCTCAAAAAAAAAAGAAAAAAACCTTTAAAACCCTTGCTGTAGAAATGGGATTATGCAGATATATTACCATCTTTCTTAGAATTAGCTTGTTAGATGTTGCCTCTCCTAGCTTTGGTATCTTAGAAATTTTTCATGCTTGTCCACCTTCTTTTCATCTTCCTATTTTACTCATGTAGCTGCTAGATCTTCGCAAAAAATCTTGCAAAATAACTTAATTTTCATTTTGTCTCAGGAACCAGTGCTTAAGAGCTTGTCTATGACTAGGTACGTGTTTTAAGATCCCTGCTTATACATTTTTTTACCCTATTTGAAATGGACTGTTTGTTTACTGCTGTAATCCTTTTGGAGGCTGATATTTGGTGACATGCTGCATCATGCCTGTGGAAGTGTTTTTTTCCCTTACTTGGAATGTACGTTCAAGATACTTTTATTTGCCTTTGGAAAATAAAAAGGCATTCTACAACCTCCCATGCATTCCCTGAAGTCCTGAGTCCAAAGACTGACTTAATTGTCTAAGCTGATCTTTGCCCATGAAAGAGCTACAGTCTTATTATTTTTTCATTGCCATTATCCTTATCCTTCTAAATTAATTTAAACTGAGGCAAGAGTGATGACAAAATTGCATTTCATCAAAAGGTGCAGCAGCTTGTCGGTGTTGATGGCTCAGCAGCTGACCTAGCTTTGTTTTGGTGCCCATGGCAACACTAGAGGAAGGAAATGACAGTCTTCTTAGCATATTTACTCAGTTAGTTCACTTGCACTTCTAACCCAGATCCCAAGGCTGACAGCTCAGTGGCATTTTCCCATCAAGATCTTTTCCTCATGACAGTGGGAAAGACTAAAATAACATGTCTGCCTCTCCCTTCTGCTTAATGTCTCTTGAGAAAAGTGGTCACAGCAATAGAGAACAAGTTACTTGGTGACTAAGGTAATTTTAATGCTTATGATACTGACCAGAGACCAGCATAACTTCAAGTCAGCCGTGCCCTCTGGTGATCTTGGGCCATGCAGTAAGGTCTGTACCCAAGGGGCTGTATTGCCTCTTGGTAAAATAAACAATAAAACTCTATATCCTCTGACTGTGTCAGGTCTTGTCAGACCTAGGGTCTGTTTTTATTTTTTGGGGTTTTGGGGTATTTTTGTTTTGTTTTGGGGTTTTTTTGTAAGACACAGATGCCGGTGGGGTACAGGTCTCTGTTTTTGCTGAGTGAGCTAATGTAGGGAAAGAGCTGAGAGAGCCCAGCTTCAGCGGCAATCAATACCCAGACTGTCTCCAAAAACTTGTCCAGCTCCCTGAAGGCTACGTATCCCCTTTGCAATAAGGCACAGGTATTAACATCAGACCTTGAGAATGTCAGTGAAAACTCTTGGTTTGAGATGGATAGTTCAGCTCTTCTTAATCACAAAAAGTAAGGGCTTTCAAACATAAGGGGTTTTTTTAATAGAAATAACCTTCAGACAGCGGTTAGCAGCTGGAGGAGCTCTGAGGGTGAATCAGGGTTTTTTTAGGATGAGAGAAACAGACAGCCACTTCTGTCTTCCCAAAGCTTCTTAAAAGTGTCTGTCCTGTGCTCATCCTTATTCTTGCAGAGTGATGTCATTGTTTCCATCTTGTGAATTTCATTTCCTTGGATACAAAACAGGCGGGGGCTATAGAAACTGGGTGTGTGGCTGGCTTGGCCTTTGATAAGGCTGTGCATGTGTGGGCAATGCATGAAGCAATAGGTATATAAAGTAACAATACTGAGCCTGGGAGCTGTGCTGGCATATCGCGACCTGCTGGTTTTGGTTAAAAGGCGTTACTGCATGGGTGTGGAATGTGTCAGGGACATGGAGGGAGAGGATGTGGGAAGCTAGTCTTGTTGTTTTACCCCCCTACAATAACAAAACCCCAAACCCTTCCTAATTTTTAATCAGATTTCAAAGCATTGCAAAAGATCTTTCCATAGCTGAAAAACCCCAAACAATAACAGAGGGAGAGGTGAAAGTAAAGGCATTTCTTAATACTTGTGATCACAGCTGATGAAACATAGCATGGGGTAGAGTTTGCCATGAAGATGTAGTCTCCTGAGCTGTTGCTGCGTGTTTGGCACAGGCAGCCTCCCCCAGACAAGCCAGCTGGTCACGAGAATGGCCTTTGCTCCCTGGGTGGCTTTGCAAGGGCAAGGATGAAGCTGGGGGGTTTACCTGCTGGTCTCTGCTCTCCTTCACTGCCCACAGGACCAGAGTGCTCTTACTCTCTGAGGTTTGGTCAGGGGCCCGTTTTCTTAGAGCTGAGTAAACATGTGTACGAGAAATGTTTCATCTTCTTTCCTTTTGGCATGGCTCTCGAGGTGTGCAATCCAGCGTTGCCTGCCCTGAGCTTCTGGGCTCTGACTTGGGATGCAAAAACATCCCACATTTCTGAGGCCCTGTGAGGCAGCAAGTTTTGCTGGCTCACTTGGCTGCTCCAGATGCCTTTGGGGGCTTTTTCTTTTCCCTGCAACTGCAGTGTCTGGGTGCTGATTTTTTTTTTTTTTTTTTCTCAGTTTGTGATGTGAGGTCAGAGTGAATCCCCTGACTCCAAGAGCTGGCCAGTCTGTAAATCACTACTGTACACCTGAACCTAGTTTTTGGCTTCAAGCAGCCCCTTGCTGCATGTTTGACCTCTCTTTTCTCCAGAGATTGCAGAGGGGTAGCCTGGGAAGGGGCAGGGGCCAGGCAGGGGTGTGAGGGTGCTGTAGGTGCAGTGGCAGCAGGGCACTGGCCAGCAGCTATGAGAGTCTAGCCCAGCTGAATGCCTTCAGGCCGTGCTGTGGGGAGAGGAAAACCCCACTTAACAGGAGAGGCGGTTTGACCCCTCACATCTTGGTTTAGTTTATTTAGTGAGTACAAAAAAGCCTCCAGATTTTTCCTGTTTCTGGTGGTGGTGACGTCAGTACAGGCCTTGCACAGGATGGTCTTGGCCATGTCACTGCAGGGTGGAAGGGACCCAAGAGCCCACCCTCACCCCAGTCTGGTCCCAACCTGCTCGAGGGCACGAGGCCACAAAGGTGTCCAGATGGCTTTATGCCACTGGTGTGTAGGATGAGTCCCAGTTCAGCTGATAGAGGTGGCTCATCCTGGGCTGGCTGTCTGTCTGTCTGCTTCACTGACAGCTGGGAATTTCCCTGAAGCCCCCATTCCCAGTGGTGGAAATGGGCCCAGTGGTGGAAGTGTTGGTGGTGAGGAGGAAGCAGACACCCATGCCACAAGCCACTGGCTGGCCCCAGGCACAGCAGTGACAGCTGATGGAGCTGTGGGGATTTCACAGCCTGGACGTCAGCGTCACTGAGGATGGCCTCATATGAGAGGGAGGAAGGGGCCATTGTTTTCCCTGATAATTCCCCATGACGCAGCCTGCAGCTGGTGCAGTAGGAAATGCTGCTCTGCTTCCTGCCCTGGCACAGGGATGTTTTCCCCATCCTCACAGCCTGGCACCTTTGCTAGCAGCTCTGTGCTGGCAGGCTGTGGTGGTGGCAGTGGGACCCCCTTAGCACCCAGCTGGAATGGCTGTGTTGCAGTGCCTGCAGCACATGGCTGTGTCCCATCTGCCCCCGAGAGGGCTACTGCCACTAACAGCCAGCACCCAGAAGGCAGAAGATGTGCATGTCTGACCTGAAGCTAGGGTCCCACAAACTGTTGTTTGTCCTTGGGATTGAAAAAATTGTTTGTCCTTGGGATTGAAAAATAGCTTTTTTATGTGAGATGGGGACATCTGCAGTGGGAGCACATGGGGTTGTGCTCCAAGCCACTTGGAGCTTGTTCTTATAGGGGGGATAGTTTCAGATAGGGAGGGGGGTGTTGAAGGAATCGCTTCAATTTCAAAGTGAAGCGAGAGTTCAGAAGCAGCTAGCAGAGAAGTCTGTGCGGTTGCTAATCTGTTTTAGCTTGGTCTAGTCACTCTGCTGGGCCCTCTGGAAACATAACCCCTGCAAAGGAAGGAGGGGAGCAAGGCTGATGTCTGTGCAGACAAAGCAATTTAACTATCATGGTATCAGTTTATAGCGGTAAAATAATGCTCCTGAATATCCTACCTGGTAGCTTGGGAGCTTTCATGCCCCAGCTTCAGACCAAAATAGCCACTGCTGGTGTCCCTGCTTGCTGCTGACAGGCCTGGTGTAAGGGGACCGAGGTAGTGCCACAGCTTGCAGGGAGAGTGAGGCAAGTGCTTCCAGTTCTGCCTGCAGGTGCCAGCAAAAGGTGTCTCTGCAGGGATCTAACATTAATCACGCTCCTCTGTACTACTCTCAAAGAAAGAGCAGGTCATGTCCTGACTGGATAAGATCATGTCCTTTCAGCTGACTGCCAGTTCTTCCTCTGCAAACAGACCATTACTTACTGCTCTTGCAGTCTGTGCTCCAGCCAGGGATGTTTAATGCTACTTGCCCCCTTTTCCTTGTGTTGGTCCTGGGATTGCCACAGCCTTAAAGATGCTGCAAACCCTAGGCATCTCAAGTGCATAAACCAGGTGCTATCCCCACATATATGCCCAGTGTAGCTCGGTTTTTGCACTAACATTTTCCACTTGCCTGCTGGTGGACAGGCTTTTGGAAGTGTCACTTATCTGATTTTTTTCCCAGTATTAAATGAGAGACTGCCACTTAAACATGATTCCAGGAGCTGGGGCTTTAACACAATCGCTGTACAGCACAGGCCCTAGGTTGGCAGTCCTGGAAAATCCCTAGATAAATATATTTGACAGTGAGAACACATTATCTTTTGATCTTGGGATCATGAAGGCACTTCGTCTTTGCAAATTCCTTCCACAGCTCGAGCAAAAAGAGCAGCATGGTGTAACAGGAAATGCTGCAGAATTTGGATTATCCAAATGCCCTTTATAATGCTACTGCTCTTGTAATACATGTCTGTAGACTCTTGGGTTATTCACCTTCTGTGCTGTTCTCCACATGGGATTTTTCTGATCTTCACACACCGAGTTCTGCACCAATTTCTCTATTTAACTGTTAAACTCCCTTACAGTCAGTGACCTCTATACACCTGAGAGCTCCTGGAGATGTCCCAACACTTTTGAAAGCTTAACTTATGGTCTTGGTGTTACTACACAGCAGAAAACGCACCTGGTGGCCAAAAGCAGGACAAAAGCTCCTATGTGGATTCTGTACCAGAGTGTGTGTTGCAGTTCTTGAAGTCAATATGATGTCAGTCTCTCTTCTCCATGTAGCTGCCCTTTGTTCTCAACACTTCCAGGAAGATAAGGATCCTTGAGGCCTCCGTCACTGTCAAACTGAATTTGGCTTGGCTGACTCATTCAAAGATTCAACATGCCCATGTGCATGTTGGGTATGTAATTGAGACACCTTACTTTCTTAGGAAACCAGAGTTAAAAAAACCCCAACCAAACTGTAAATTACTTCCCTTTCCTTAATTCTTGATTAATGCTTAAATGTTTCCTCGATGCATGTTGTGACATGATTTCAATGTGGAGCCTGTTTGACCTAAGAATATAACCCCCTTAGCCAAACCTTCTGCCTCAGTCTTTCATGAAACCGACTATTTATGTGCACATCTGTAACCCTGTCCCAGTCATGGCCTCTGAATGGTGGGCTACCATTCAGTACTTAGTGTTGTGTATTTAGTGCTGATATAACTGTTCCCCATGGTTTAATATACAGGCTAAAGTAAATTTTTTTTCTAAAAGCCACATTTTTGTCATGGGAAGGACTATTTTCTCAAGTCCTGTTATGTGGTTTGAATGAGATTACAATAAAGAGAGATTAGCTAATTACTTCAGGGTAATTTTTCCTTTGGTGTGTGGGAAAGCTTCATGGCTAACATCCATCCATGCTGGCCAGAAAGCTGTGGGAGAGCAGCCTTGTCACTCCACACCTGAACATCTTGAGCTACCCCACTGATTTCAAATGACTTGTAACTCATGAGGGCGTTTGGATCCAAGCCGCTCTTCTCTGAGGGATTCTATGCTCTGCTTGATGCCATAAAAAGCATTTGAATGCCATGAAGTGAGATGACTCCCATCTGTCAGTCTGGGAAGGCTAGCCAACTGCCTAAGGAAGTCTGGAGACAAAAAAGTGATTTAAAGAAAAATCTGTAGGGGGATTTAAGTCATACTTTTTTCTAATGAGTGTTTATCTTGTAAATATATCTCTATCAAAGAAACGCTGTGAGATGTTCATAGGGCAGTAGAGGCTCACGTCATTGCAGTAGAAGTCAGTGCCTGTTTAGAGTGGGAGTGGGAACTAGTTGTGTTAGAGCTGGGATCCATGGGCCCAGCATGCTGAGAAGTGCCCCCTTTCATCCTGTGCCATTGGCTGTTAGCCCTGTTTTGAAGCCATGCCCAATCTCAGTGGCTGGCTGAAACATTTCAAAAATCGTGTTTTGGCACCATCTCAGCACTTGATATCTCAGCCACCTCTGTGGCTGTTAGTCCTTTTTTATGCCTGTTCTAGTGAGGTCAAATTATACTTTCTTCTTGCTTTGGTCAAGCATCTTCTCTGAGGTGAAATAAGCCCAGGATGTTATCTCTGCCACAAGGCTGCTAATTCCCAGTCTGCTGAACTGTTTATAGGGCTTAGAAATTTCCTCATTTTTATTAGCACAGGTGATTAAGAAGAGTCCTAGCTCAAGTCTTATTTAACTTAGATTTGCTCCTTTTCTTATTAGATTGTAGCCTCTGTTTCTGAGTATACAGTACTGCTGCTGGAAGCCTCCAGTTTGCAGCAAACCCAGAACATCTGGGTGATATTTTGTACTTCTGACACTGAAGAAGTTGCTGAAAGTTAGCTGTCACTGCCTGTGGACAATCTTTTGTATCAACAATGGTCATCTTCAGACCTTTGTTGTGGATTTTCTTGTCCAGAAATTCCAAAGTTGCTCATCAAAGACAGCCATGAACCCCAGTCATAGCTGAAGGAGCAGAGATGCTCCAGAGGACTTGTAGTAATGATAAATCCCTTCTTTTCTGGGTTGTCTTACCTAAAGGAAGCTGAACTTCCAGATGTCATTGAGAAGTGCTCTTCTTTCTGCCCCTCATCTTTGCTTTTCCACAGAAATCAACCCTGCTCTCAGGAGTTGCAAGGAATGCTTAAAATCTGTAGTCTTGCATGAGAAAGTTGGTCCTGTAGCTTACTGTAGGCTTGCAGGAGCTCCCACGTTTGTGGCACCTTGAGCTAATAGCTCTGGCAGTGTTTCTGAGCTCTTATGTTACCAGTATGTCAACACTGAAATGTCCTGAAGGTCACTCTGAAGCTGTCCAGGAGGGACCCTCATGCCACGTGGACAATGCTCACTTGCTTTGGTGGACGTGGTCACCTGCTCCTCAGCTGAGACCACACATGAAGGCCACCACTGCAGTGGCTGTGGGTCTGCCCTGTCACATCCACCTGCATGCCTGAGCACCTCTGATTGTTGCCTCTGCTCCTTTGCCTGCAGGAAATAAGGCACATAGGAAGTGCACACAATCGGAGTGCAGTGCCCTTCACTGCTGCCACAGCTCCTGCCCCTAGGGTGATCACTGCTCAGTACAACAGCCCAGCAGGCCTCTACTCCTCAGAGAACATCCAGACCTTCAACAGTGCGGTGGAGACAAAAACATCACCTGGTGCCCTGGAGCCTACCAAGCCGTAAGTACCTCCCTCGCCTCCCCTCCCTCCCTGGGCCTCCAGGGAAAGGCTTCAGGAGACACGAGTTCACTGCAAAGGTACCAGTTTGTTAAACCAAGAAAAGCTCTCTTTCAGGACAGTGGAAGTAGAAGAGGCACAAGCGTGGATGTTGTTCCCAGGGACAGGGCTCGGAGGAGCGGGGAACATTTCATGAGGTGCAGCCATGAAATTAATGCTGTTGTGTTTCTTTGTTTAGCAGAGACCGACGCAGTTTCTGCGTGCGTTCACCATGACATACCAGCCCGCTGGTCTGAACAGGTGCCTGATAGCTTGTTACAAGAGTTTGCTAAAGTTAGTGTTTTGTGCCAGCTTCGCTGCCATGCTGGGCAGGAAAGGCACCAGCTAGTGCAGGAAGCACACCCGTCTCTGTTCCCAGCTGGCCTGGGATTCATAGACAGGCTCTGCCTTAGTTTGGGTATTTCTGTGTTTTATTTTCAAACTTTGCTTTTCACAGGAGTTTAAAAAAGTAGCTGAAACATTCATTCCTGTGTGAGGGGTTTTATGTAAGAGATTGGGAAGGGTCCCAACCTTAAAAGAGCCTGTTCATTTTTGTCTTTGCAACTGAGCCTCACCAAAGACATTATTTTATCCTAGATTTTCAAAGTTCCCCTTTTTTTCATTGGAGGTAACAAACCAGGAGCTATCTGAAAGTTTTCTGGCTGTGACGATCAGGTTGTTTAACTGCCATAAGTCTTTGCATAGCAATATCAAACTGCCTAGAAGGCTTTGGCTATTTTTATAATATAAGCTGAAAGACCAGTGCTTTTGGTAATACTTGATTAAATTTCTGACTTGAGAATGGGGAGGCAAAAGTAACTTCAGCCTCTGCTGTTGTACAGGGTACAAAGACCTGATTGTGGTTTAACACAAGCCTGACAACTTTCCCATGAGTGAAACCAGCTCCTTGCATTGGCAGCCCAGTCTGCAGCATGGTCCCTTCTAGGCAGTTACAGTGCTGCAGCTGGCAGACGAGGTGACAGACTGTTCTTCATTTGCTTCTGGTAGACTCAGCAGCCTTATTCAGGGGCTGGGCAAAAGCAGAGCAAGGACAAGGAAAGTCTGACTTTGCATTAACCTGATGGGACCATCTGGCAGTGAGATACCATCCCTGGTCTACTCTGGTGTAGAGTAAAACTACTAAAAACCCGCTGTAGTGTCCCCAGTGCACAAGCACAGGATGTCCAGGTTCTCCCTTCAGACACCCTTCCAGCTGCCTTTAAATTCCTGCCCATCTGTTTCGTTATTTGGTACATACCTGACCTTGCTCTGGGTTTACCTGACATTTATCTGCATCCCCACCCTGCAGATACACAGCCTGTCTGAACCCAGCACTTGATCCTGTCACTGCACATAGTGACGTGGCTGGAAACCTAGTCCATGCTTCATCCTTAGAGGATGTGTGGTATAAATGCAGGGCTGTAGTATATGTAGAAATAAAAGCAAATATCTCCACTGGATTTGATGTCACAAAGCAGGTGGGGATGGAGAAGTCCCACTGCTGAGCACATCTGGTTTGGGATGGGAGGTGAGATTACTCCTCAGTGGGATGCCAAGGCTAGCTTTGAGAACAGCAGTGAAGGTGGCATTCCTTGTCTGGACAGTGGGACCACAAGTGTGTGCGCAGGGAGTTACTGGACGATGAAACCCCTGCTGCCACTTCTTCATTGCTTTTACGACCCGTGCATTTGCTTGTCAGTGGAGTGCTTGCTTTTTAGTTTTTGTGTGGACACACCTGGAGTGTGAGACCAGAGGCACAGCATTAGCCAGAAGCCTGTAAAGTTGTGTATTCAGTGGTGTGTCCTTCAGACAGTATTCTGCAGCTGCTTGATAGCTTAAAGTATTTGGCTTTGCCCTTCATTAATCACTTTCTTCTTTCCTTTCTTCCTCCTCTGCATTTTTCCCTCAATTTGGCAATGTAAACCCCAAACAAACCTTAAACAACCCCACCTCCCGCTGCCCGTGTGGACGCGTGGGCTGGCAGCCACCCGTGGCCGGTGGGTGCGATGGAGGCTCCCACGGCCTCCGTGTAGGACCCTCTGCAGAGCTCCGAGCTGCGGCGCAGGCACAGCACCTCCTCCGGGCCCAGCCAGGTCCAAGTGGGGCCTGAGCAGCTGAAGCACACGGCCCAGGTCTGCCCCAACAGCCCTGTGGAAGTGGAGGTGCCGGGACTCAAAGTGCTGCACGTGCAGTTCAATTCTCCCCTGCAGCTCTATTCGCAGAGCACCATCATGGACACCCTGCAGGGGCAGATCTCTTCTGTTAGCCCTGATTTCCCCAGGTAACCTGCCCACGGCCTCTGCAGCCAGCTCAGCGCACCTGCTCATCTGCATTTTGGTGTCCATGAGTCCCTCGTCCCCGTCTGTGGCTCATGGCATTGTCCAGTCACAAGAAAACAGCATTTACATTTCACCCTTCCAGCGTTAGTGCATGACTCTTCACAGGAGCTTTCTCTGCCTTGCGTCTGTGCCCAACACGATGGGAAACACCAAAACGTGTTTTTAGCGTGTCAGTATGTCCATTGCCCCCTGCACACCCACACAGCGGGACCTGACAGCAGCCGGTGGCTTTTCTGGAGGAGCCACCTGCAGCAGATGGGTTTGCTGAGGGTAGGAGAGTGCTTTATCCTGAAAGCTGGTATTTTTCCTGCAGTTGAAATAACTTTTGTTGTTTGTGACTGACAGGTGCTGCCACTCTTTGTTCTTTTGTTTCATTGGCCGTGGGTTGAGCATGTTTCATTTCAGGCTGAAGCTGATACCCATGCTCTCCCTCTTTGGCTGGCAACACTCATGAGTTTGGAGCAGGCTGGCAGGCACCAGGTACATGGAGGGACAGTCTGTGTTCCCACCCCTGCCTGCTTGTCTGCAGAGGTTGCTGCAACACAGGCTACCTCTGCCCGAAGGAGTGGAGGATGCTCAGCATGCACTGAGGTCTGCAGGACCTGTGGTGAGCGTCACAAGGCCTGGGTGCTGTTGATGTCTTCTTTGTGGTATTTGGGAACCCCCTGGCCTGTGCCTCTAAGTGAGAGCCTCCAGGTTTTACAGGGAGGACTTCAGTGTCAGGACAGGTGAAACAGAAAGCATGTGTAGCTGTCTCACAAGAGGAGTCCAGTCACGGATGAATTGTGAACCTTCTGCTCTGTGACCAAGCAACTTGCAGCTGTGTGACATGTGGCCCAGGACAGTGGTCAATCTCAGGGCTTCCATGGGGCAGAAAAGGAAACAGCCAGATCTTGTGGCTCCTGGACTGCTCACAGTTCCCTTCTGGGAACCATGTACTTCAAAGCAAAAAAGCTGGTGTCCTCACCCCTGGACCCACACAGCCAAGCTTTGCCATGTGCCAGGAGCCAAGAGATAGTGGGAGGCTGAGGATTTACTCCTGCCTTGTTACTCAGTGCAGTTACTTGCTGTAAGTCAGCATTCTGGCTTGTAGTCAGTACCATGCATACCAGAAGTGGTCACACTGCCAGCTCTCTGTGCTGGCCTGGAGATCTGATAGTGCTCACAAAGGAGCCCCAGACAACAGCAACTGTTTAAGGGCAAAAGGGGGTGCTCCAGGCACCAGGCCTTCCTGTAGCTTTAAGACCCTTGTAAGCTTTGCAAAATAGGCTAGCATAAAATAGTAAAATATCAGTAGTAAAAAATAAACTGTGCTTTTTGAAGATTCTGTGCAAGGCTGTGTCTTTATGGTTTTATTACTGTCTTCTTGCCAATATTTAAGGCTCAGTGATCCAGTGTTAGTCAGACAGTGTTGCAAGTTGCCCATGGTAGCAGCAATGAGATCCAGTAATGGTTGTGTAAGTCTAAGACCTGATAAATGTTGTTGGGGTTGTTCCCTACAAAGTTTCTGCATGAAGGAACTCGTGTGTGTGGAAAAGGACTCCAGTTGCTGGTGATTGCTGCAGATAAAGTACCTGTGTAACAGGAGGTGCCAAAAATCAGCTGGCATACAGAGACTCAGTATCTTGCAGATACAATTTCTGTGCCTGTGGCCTTGCCCTCTCAAAAGACACACATGCCTTTTGGAGATGTTGTTTAATTTAAGCAGCATAGCCTTCTGCCCTGACAGTTTGAGGTATTTTACTCCACTGGTCCAAATCAGGGTGTGATGGTTTTTGTAGCATTTTGGATGTCTTGTATATGCAAGTGGATGTACAGGGTGCATACCTGGGAGAGCTGATCTATATGTTTTGCACTGCCACAATGCATGGTTGAAATGTGATGGCTTTGTTTGACTCTAATGCTTTTTAAGTTATTTAGCCTCTGCTTTTTGGATGCATGTTATTGAAACATTCTTTGTATGCAAACTGCAAGGAAAGGCTTCTTGCATAATGTTTTTATGGGTGGATAGAGCAGTGGGAGTATATGAGTTTATATGAGATGAATGTAATGTGAAGCATGGAACATCTTCTGTCTGATACAAGGCACATAATTCTTTTATTTTGGGTAAGAAGCTTCAGTAACTGAGATTCAGGCTTCGAAAGTTCAACTGTTTGCCTGTCTAATGTGCTTCCTGCTCCACTGAAAATTGCTAAAGATGGTAACATTTTATGAAGTTCTTTTTATGGAAATAGCATTTTATAACTCATGTGATGATTTTACTTCTGATGCTTGAAGAGTTTATTATGTAGAGTAACTCACAGATGACTCAATCGGTCATTGGCATGGAAAGTATGCAGTTGCCTCCTCAAGAAAAAGATTTCCCTCTGCAATTTAGTCTGAACCTTAGGATGTTTATATACTTTTCATGCAATCACACAGTGCAAGAATGGTGAAACTGAGTAGACCATTTGCATTTATAAGACTACATTATAGAATTGAGCTATCAGAGAAGATTTGTCAGCTATTTCATTTTATCCTATGTTTTACTGCAGCTACAGAACACAAGGCAGGCAGGAACTTCCTGTGTCCTTTAGTCCATCCCTTAGTCCAGCATTTGGCAATTTAAACCACTGATTTAAATAATTCCCACTGTATATTTGTCCAGACTGTTTTCAAATACTTTAGTCTGGAGGTTCCTCATCTGTTCACAACAATCTTCTCTGGTATTTCAGTGTCAATAGATATATTGGAAAGCTTTTCACAAGGGATATTCTAAATATCCTCCTGCAGTTTAAGCCTATCCTCTACCCACTGCATGTGGAGAATATCCTAGGTACTGCCTCCAGACTCGTTTTTTATCCCCAAAGACCCTTTGAGTGGCACAATGACCACCTTTTCTGTGACCCTGCACAGTGAAAAGCTGCCCCTGAAGCACCTTGGGCTCTAAATCAAGGATGCAAGTCCCTCATGACATGAGGGGTGGCAGCTGCACTGAGGGCTTAGCCTTAGCCAGCAGAAATCTCTGCCCTTGACCTGCTCATTAACCTTAGTAAAAAACTCAATAACCTTAGTAAATAATCTGTGGCTCAGAGCCTCCACCTAGAAAATGGAAATAGTAACACTCACTTGAAAACCAGACTAAATTACTGCCAATCAGAGAATCTTCTAGTTAGATCCTACAGCTGTTACTTTGTGAAGGTGACATTTACAAGCAATTCATAGGGTACTTGCAAAGATTCCTTTTTAATGGAATAAACTTTATTAGTTTGAGATTCACAGTGGTGTAAGGTAGTTTATGCATGCAAGGAACATGCATGGATGGCCCAGCCACTACATGGGATTCCCATCCCAGCACATGAATTCTTTATTTTCCTATTAACAGAGCTGTGATTTCCTGGGCAGAAGGTTTTAGTTGCTGGAGTGTATGGTGATTGTGAAGCAGGGAGAACCCTGGCCAGGGGCAATTGGTGAGCAGCTGCTGATAGCAGCATGGGCAGACAGCCCAGCGTGCCAGTCCCACCCAGAGCACATCCAGCACCTCTGTGTTCGTGGTTCCCTGTCGTGTGTGTGCTTTGCACGTTCATTCTTCAGTCATAGGATGCATTGTGAAAGTTTTGCTAGAGGGATTGGCTTTAGTTTTCATCCATTTAACAAGAGGGTTCTCTGTTCATTCCTCAGCTTAGATCAGCATAACCAGACCCCAGGCAACATTGCCATAGACAAACAATCTGAGGTTTACAAGATGCTGCAGGAGAATCAAGAGTCAAACGAGCCACCCAGACAGTCTGCTTCGTTTCTTGTGTTGCAAGAGATCTTGGAGTCAGAGGAGAAAGGTGAGTACTTACTGCACACCTGATCTGAGTGTGCTCTTCCCCTCTGCTGTTCTTTGGGCTGAGTAACATTTAAAACTTTATTTTCCATTTAGCTGTTGATTGTTCAAGGTAGCATGTGTAGGTGGCTTCTACAGAAACCTACAGACCCTGTCACTAATTTGATTCTTTCATATTCTCTCATTGGTTAGTTTCAGTGTCTATGGACCCATATCATTGCTTAATCATTGAGTGAACACTCCAGAAATAAACCCTTGCAACAATAAGTTACAAAACCTCCTAAAGTTTCTGAAGTTTTACCCCCTTTGAGATAGTATTCACTGATTAAAGACCATCTTAGATTCAAGACTTTGGATGCTATCACAAGATAGTGCTCTTCAGTGAGTCCTAGTGCTTCTGAACTCCATCCCCCTACACAAGAGAAAGTATCCCCTTCTGCAGCTGAATGTAAAAATATAGAAGCTGGGCTACAGTGAGCAGTTAATAGCTTTTAACCTCTGAAAATTCACTCTTCTTGGCATTCTTGATCTTACATCTGGACTTGTACAATTCAGAGCTATAGAATTTAAGATAAAAAAGCCAATTAACTTAATTGGGGGCTAAATTGTGCTCTCTTTTCCCCTTAAATAAAATAAAATAAACAAATGAATGGAAAAAGAATTCCAAGAATGAACTTTTTTTTGTCCTTAGGCCAGTCTTTTGTGTTATTAACTTGGCAGTGGTATGTTCAGTTTAATCCAAAAAAAGTCTGGTGCTGAGATATTCACCACTAAGAGAGGCAGATCAGTCAAGTCCCGGTAGGTCTGAGGGATCTGTAGCAATGAAAAACAGCAAAATTAAGGAAATAAGGAAACAATAGGAAGAAAGAAACCAGGATCATGGAGTCTTTAATATGCTGTTAAAATTCCTACCTGAAAGAATCTTTTTAAATATTGAGTGTTTGCAGCTTGCCCTCAGGGTTTAGCTCCTGCATGGAAGGAGCAGCCCGTGGAAGCCAAGGTCCTCCCCTGTGCATAGTAGTGGTGAAGAAGATAAGAAGCAAAAGCCTCTCTGTTTTATCTTTCTTTGAAGATTTGCAGCATTGTTGAGATTCTCTGGCACAAGGTTTGCCTGCCCATCACGGGGCTGGGGTAGGCTCTGGCATTATTCCACAGTGAGCTGATAATGCCCCATGGCCCAGCCTGCCTGCTGCTCGGCCAGCATCAAACACACCACTGCTGCAGTCATATCCTTTCCTGTGATAAATGGCACATGGGACGTGCCTTCTCCCAGCCTGGCTCCAGGCAATGGCTTGTGAATGGAAGCTCTGAGCCATGCCCCAGCTGGGACAAGGCCCTTGGGGCATGCTGACTTACACCAGCTGAGAGGCTGGGCCAGGCACAGCGGCCTGTGTGGGTGTTTGGAAGCACCACATGTTGTGTGATGAAGACTGTGGCTGGTCTTTCTTGACCTGGCCCTGTAGTCAAAAGTGGAGAATGTTTCACTGAGTGGAACATGGCGCATTGCCTGTGGGTGTTTGATTAGGAGACGTTTAAAAACGCGCTGTCAATGTTGCTGATAAGAGCAAAGTGTTGGTTGAGGCAAAGGGAGTGAACAGAAGTGATAGGGAAGAGTCTGAAAATGTGATTGCTGCTGCTTGCTTCCTAGTGAGGGTCACTTGCAGCAACTCTTGGAGGGCAGGTGGCTCTTGCTATGTTTGGAGGGTTAGGGACCTTGCACCTGTGGACCAGCATCTGCACAGAGCTGGGTGCAGACCTCTGAGCTGAAGGCTGCCCTAAAGGCAAACCAGCCCAGCATCACCTGCCCCACAGCTGAGGTAGGCAGTTCCCCCCTTCTTCCTTCAGCTCTTCTATCAGTGATGCTGCCCTGGGCTGTGGTGAGTCCCTGACATTGCTGGTAACCAGGGTGTCTTTGGAGGGCTTTTCTGCCCCTTGCACTGGGAATGCCCATTGTAAGCATGCTCTTGGTTTGACACAGTTCAGAAGGGTTTCATCAGTGTCCTTCACAGTGCAAGGTGTTTCTGGTGAAATATCATGGGAGTCTCAGCAGCCTCCTTCCCTTGTTAACTGGTGTTGAACCCCTTGGATAAGTCATATAGATAAGATTAGTCCCATCATTGGTGTCATTTTATAAAAGGCTCCTTTTTCCCTGCAGATATTTAAAGGCTTGCCTCGTATCCCGCATCTAGGATCCACTCCTGATTTAGGCGTCCAGGTCAGCACAATGTCTCCTGCAAAGGCCCTGCCCTAGAGAAGTTGCAATAGGGAGATACCTGGAGCATGCTATGCAACAGCAGGGGAGTGCAAGGTTATCCCCAGTGTCCCAGGACTCTGCAAGGAGTTTGTTAACCAAATCTTCCAGGAGTCTTGGGGGAACCAAGTCCACTGTAAAACAGACAGCAGACTGGAAAAGGGCTTTCACGGTCCTCCCAAGAGAACACCCATCTCTTTCTGAGCTCAAATCTGGGAATCAGCTTGACC
Source organism: Leptocoma aspasia (assembly GCA_013399835.1). NCBI lineage: Eukaryota > Metazoa > Chordata > Aves > Passeriformes > Nectariniidae > Leptocoma > Leptocoma aspasia. The sequence continues at coordinate 283,916 of VXAX01001246.1, read as the reverse complement.
CTGAGTGTGTGATCAGGACACATCAGGCAGACTCCAGTGCTGCCAAGGCCGGGGCTTTGTGCATCTGTGCATGTGAGACACATCAGCTGAAGTCTGATGGGCTTTTAAGATGAGAAAATACTCTCATCTGACTGCCCACCATCTCAAGCCCTCACATTTCCAGGGCAAGGTTCAGCTATGTCCCTCCTCTCCTTCCTCCCCACACATCCCTAAATTCCTGCCCACTTTCCATGCATGAATCCCTGCCTCAGAGCTGGGGTTAAAGAATATCATGCCCCCAGCAGAGCATCTACTTGGGAAGAACACCCTCAAGCCATGCATCTCACATGCTCTGAAGCACTCTCCTTCCACCCCCAGGAGACCCTACCAAACCATCTGGATTTAGGAGCGTCAAAGCCCCTACCACAAAGGTGGCCTCATCGATTGGGAATGCCCAGAAGCTGCCCATGTGCGACAAGTGTGGATCTGGCATTGTGTAAGTAAGCCTGTCCCTGGGGATGCAGGTGAGCAGCCCATGCCTGTGCCAGGGGCTGGGGTAGTGCACCCAAACAGCTTCACTTACCTACATCCAGTGCATCCAGGAGACTCAAGGCACATTTCTTCTCACCAGCTTTAATAATACTAACTTTGCAGTGAGGCAGGAGTTGGGTTTCCATCTACAGATCCGTATCAGTGGAAACCAGAGCAAGTCCCTGTGACTCAAAGTTTGAGGCAGTTGTTGCTGCAGTGTTTTGCTTACCTGGAATCTGTTTACAGCATTTGGAAACAAAATGACCTTTCCATTCAGGGCCTGTGTATTTAATGCATTTCCTGCCTCAGTGCTCCCAGGTGTGGCATGGAGACTTGCCTTGGTGGTCAGAGGCAGTGCAGAGCTCTCAGTTCTCACTTCTGTTCCCCACTCTCCTGTAGGACCTCACACCTCCACTGTGTCTGTGCAGACATATTGTTCTTTATGTGGGTAAAATCCAACTCCAGCAGACCTGGGGTTTGAGTTTGATACAGAGCTGCTGTATAAGTGTGACCACATGGGGGACCCAGCATTGAAAACCCATGTCTTCGAGTTGCTCAGTTTTTCAACCTCAAATTCTTCCCTGCAGCCCCCTTAACTTAACAGTTGACTACACAGCAGCCAAGTACTGGTAGCCAAACCTGCATTGTCATGGAAGAATTCTGATTTTTCAGATGCTGCCTGCAACAGGCTATCAGATTGTTGCTGAGACCCACTACACTGTGATTGCATGGTCCTGGCATGCCTGGAGCATCTGGACCAGCAGATTCATTAGAGAGGCAATCCATACCCTGTAAAATATGAATCAGAGACAAACCCTGTAATTATTCAACCAGCTGGGTAGGTCTGGAGAGAAAGCACAAGGCCTTGAATAGCACTCAAAACTAATGAATTACAGAAAATAGAGATGGCTGGTGGAACAAAATAATACTGGAAAATTGTTGTGTTTGGGGCTGATGGTAGTTAACAAATTGCTATGTAGTTTATGTAGTTTTCCTAGTCATCTGTTGGGTTAAGCTGTGAAGTCTTCCAGTAAGAGCTGCCCCACATTTGGCTGGATCTGTTCACTGCAGCTCCCAAGCAGCCATATCTTAGAAGAAGACCAAGATCTGGTCTCTGTGCTTCTCCCACACGTCAGTCACTAGCAAAAGGGCAGTGCTGGCTGTGCAGCTTTCATCCCTGCATTTCTGCATTTGTTTTGATATCCAGTTGCCTTGTACCTGGATTTTGCTTCCCCAGATGCTCAAGCTACTGCCTGGGCATTCGAATGGTGTTGTGCTGTCTGCAGCCACCAGCTAAAGATGCCATCACAGTAATTCTTGCCACCACAGGTGATAGGACTGTTCCTGTGTAACTTACACAGGTCAATGATGGGAAACACTTCCTAGAGGAGTTGCCATGCCAGCACATGTTGGGCTTCTAAAAGTGCTGTTAACATCTGCCTGACCAGAGGTAGAGCCTATACATTGACTTGTCAGGAGCAGAAGAAAATTGTTCACCTTTGGGACGGACTGGTTTGGGTCTGGGCTGGGTGGGAGGTGGCTGGGAAGGAGGGAGACAGTAGTGGGCACTGAGGGGTGCTGGTTCCTCCCCAGAGGGATGTTTGTGAAGATCCGGGACAAGCAGCGTCACCCCGAGTGCTACGTGTGCAGCGACTGTGGCACCAATCTCAAGCAGAAAGGACACTTCTTTGTGGAAGACCAAATCTACTGCGAGAAGCATGCGCGGGAACGGGTGATTCCCCCAGAGGGCTACGAGGTGGTCACCGTCTTCCCAAAGTAAACCGTGCTACTCACAAAGCCAGTGTGGATGATTTCTCCTCTGCTGATTTTCCTTGGAGACCATTATCCCTACCCCCTGCAGAATCTTGTTTGCAGTAAGGAATGCTAGGCATGGCTTTGAATTTCCTTGTCATTATTAATCCTCCATCTGTTCACATGAGATGTCACTAATTGTTCGACATACTTTCATCCTTTCTTTCACTTTTTTTTTTAATAAACAGAATTATTTTTTCCTTCATTATGCTGTCAATTACACAGGAAAATCAGAGGCCAAAGTCAGATTACAACTTTTCTGTGTTCTAGTTATTTGCCATCTGTTTGCCTTCAATAAATGGGGTGAATCCAACAAGGTAGAAGTGTCTGCTTTCTGCTGTTTTCCTTGTGTGCTGGATTGTTGTTCCCTGGGCAGCAGAAGAGGTGCCCAGTGCATGGCTGTGTTTATCCTGGAGAATAGTGGGAGGGATTTACAAAGCTGAGTCAGACTGGTCTTGCTGCCCGTTGAGCTGTGAGCAGCTGCCTGCTGGCACCCAGCAAGGGGCAACTGGGCACAGCCAAGCCTCAGAGCAGACTGGCCTGTGCCCAGTGCAAGGCAGCCAAGAGCTGCCTCCTCTGTGTCCAGCACTGCTTCATGATGATGGGACTGGGCACGTCAGTGTTTCCTGCTACTGCATCACCACAGATGCCCTTTGTTCCCCACAGTCACAAACTGAGCTCTATGAGAAAAATGATCACATGATGCTTGCTGGAAACCAGGAATTCTGAGAGCAAAGAGGGGAAAGTTTGAGTGGTCCCTGTTCTGGCTCCTCCTGGGGGGAACCACATGTGGCTGCCCAAGGCATCACCCTGCTCCTAGTGCTGCTGCTGTGCACAGCTGCTGGAGGGCGCCTTTGCGGGGTGACGTGGGGAGGGGGGCACATGCCCCTTGTGCCCTGGACAAAGGGCTGATGGTGCCTGAGGAGCAGAACCTCCACCCGTGTAGAGCATAGAGGAGGCCTGCAGTGGTTATTTCTCTCACACCTCTAAATGAGATGATGGCTGTTCTTAATAATTTCTAAAAAGGTGTCACCTTTCCTTTAAAATTAATTGCTAGTGGTTGAAATCAGCAGGGTGGGTTTGTAGCTACACACAGGCCCTCCGTGGCCAGCACAGGGCCCCTGGAGTTAGTGGGTGCATCTGCAACAGCTACAGACAGGGTCCTGTCCTTGCCCTGGAAAGTCCTGTCTGTGTTCAGCAATGCTGTACTGCTGCACCCTGTGTTTCCTCTCCTTCACAATGAATCACACCACAGCACAGCTGCATTGTTAAAAAAAAACAACAAACCAACAGAAAACTAATAAGCCAAAATAGCCAAGCTCAAACCACAACCCCAAACCCAATCCTTATCTGAGGTAAAGCCGACCTGACACCAAGGCTATAAGCCTCCTGCTGTTCAGATAAACGGTGCAGCTTTTGGGCAGGTTGAGCAGGGGACTAATTCACCAACCCAGCTAAATTTAGTTCATCCTTTCAGGCTCCTTCTATGGGCAGAGGCAAGCAAGGCTGCCATAGCTCAACCAGAAAACTTTGGAACATCCCTGGGAAAAGCCTGGCTTCTCTGGGCCACTGGCACACATCAGCACACACACGCACAAACTCCAGATAGTAACACAAGCAGCTCTTTTTCAAGGTGAGAGTGGAGGGATTTTTTTTCTGCTGGGATAATGTCTCCCATCACTACTCCTTACAGGGGTTAATTCTCACCTCTCCACAGCACACTTCCATAGGGAAAGGCTCTCCATCCTGCAGTGTTGGTAGGAGGGACTGCACAACAGGCCAGTGCAGTGGTGGGAAGCACAGACCTGCAGGGGTGAAGGAGTGACCCTGTAGACACAAACTGCTCTGGCTGTATTGTAGACCAAATCTTCTGCCCTGAGGTGGGACTGTGGCTGCTCCACACCACCTGCTGTGTCAGCAAGCTGGGGGCTCAGGGCTCCCCCAGGAAAATCCCAGCTGCTGAGGCCATCTGGAGCACTGTGTCCCAGCCCCAGAGCCTGGGCTGAGCCCTCCAGTGCCTATGAAGTCACTACATTATTTTGTACACAAACGTCTGTCAGCAAAACAGCACTCATTCCAGAAAACCTGATGACTTTGGGGGCAAGGGCATTAGGGCCTGGCCCGTGCCTGGCATTTCCCTGCCCTCCCACCAAGCACTGCGCTGCAAACGGGCGACAAGCCCTGCTTTGTGCAGGGCCATGGGCTCTGTCGCTGGCCCGAGCTCCTGCAGCCAGGCTGGCAGCACAGCTGGGAACACTGACTGAGGGGGCTTGGCACAGGAGTCAGGGACTACAAAAAGATTTGTGGAGTAGTTTGGAAGTGTGGGCTTCTAATGTAGATACCAGAGTTGATCCAATTTATTACATGGGAATGGGTTAGGTGAGAAAGTTCACATTTGTTACTTGAGGACTTTGATCACTCTCTGCTATGGCTGGCTGAGAAAAGGAATGTACTTACCTTTTATGATGCAGGGCAAAATATTTGACAACTGCAGTGTTCACTGTAGTCTGACTTTCCAGGTTCCTCAGGAGTTAAGCAGTTGGCATGTGCACTCTGTCAACAATAACAAAATATGTTACATAAGGTCACTCATGCCTTACAACCACACTGAGCTGCCTGCTTTAGAAGTTATCAATAATGTAAGAACACATAAAAGGTTCCTATGTGAAGCATGTTGGGCAGTTTGAGCAGGTGAGCATCCTGCCAGAGGGACTGTCTCACAAAGGTGGGCAGCACAGCACAAAGCACAATCTGTCATCTTTAACACCGATTACTTTGATTTTGCACCATATTGCAGGTTAAGCAGGGTAGATCAGTCTTCAAAATTATGTAGGCTGTGTGGGAGCAGCTGTCATTTATTATTAAGTCTTTAACAAGATTAGGTTGAGATACTGACAGTTTAATAGGGAAAGCAAAAGCCACACACACAGGCAAAGCAAAACAAGGAATTAATTCACTGCTTCATGGGCAGGCAGGTGTTCAGCCATCCCCAGGAGAGCAGGGCCCCATTATGCATAATGGTTACTTGGGAAGACAAACAGTGTCACTCCAAACATCTCCCCTTCCTCCTTCCTTCCTTGCCCTCACATAGTGACTATGATGTTATCTGGTATGGAATATCCCTTTGGCCAGTTCAGGTCATCTGTCCTGGCTGTGCCTCCTCTCAACCTCCCATGCACTCCCAGACTCCTCACTCCTCCATGACTGCAGCTTTTAAATGACACCTAAAAGACATTTTCACAAACCAGAGCTGAAAGTTTAAAAGCTACCTGATTCATCCAGTGCTGTGTCCAGTTCTGGGCCCCTTGCTACAAGAAAGACACAGAGGTGCTGGAGTGTGTCCAGAGAAGGGTAATGAAGGTAACTAAGTGCTCTGGAAGCAGAAAGTGCAGCATGTCCATGTGGGTGTTTGAATGCCAAAGGAGTACTTTCTGGGAAGAGAAGGGCAGTCAAGAGGTAAAGGATTACATGCACATCTAACCTGTAGGAGTTAGCCATCATCATTGCATTGGGAAAGACTTTGGAGTCCAACCATTAGCACGGCACTGCTGGATCCACCACCGAATCATGTCCCCAGGTGCCACATCCACATCTTTTAAGTACTTCCAGGAATGGCAACTCCATTGCTTCCCTGGGCAGCCTGTTCCAGTGCTTGATTTTGTCGGAGAAGAAACTTCCTAATATACAATCTCAACCCTTCCTAGTACAACCTGAGGCTATTCCCTCTTGTCCTATTGCTTGCTGCTTGGGAGAAGGGACCAACACCTCGTTACAACCTCCTTTCATGTAACTGTAGAGTGGTAAGGCCTCCCTTCTCCAGGCTAAACACCCTCAGCCCCCTCAGTCACTCCAAAACTTCTGCTCCAGACCAACAGCTTTGTAGCTCCCTCCATCTGCTTCAAATGGGCAACTCAGCTGCACAGGCTGACCAGCAGTCAATACAGAAGTAATGTCTGCACCAGAAAGTTTTAGGCTGTTTTAGGCTCATTGCTTTTTGGTTTCTGTCTTGTGTGTCAGTGTTTTTCTGCTCTTGTGTGGGGTTAGTTTGTTTTTCTTTAAATGCATGACATTGGCTAATATGCTAAATGAGTAGTAAAGTGTGAATTAATGGACACAAGATCTGCTTTGCTTTAAGAAGCCAAAATCCACAGACTTTTAAAACAAACCAGATATTTATTTAACCAAAATAATTTGCAGAAGTTAAAAACAGAAGCTACACAAATGGCTTTAACAAAGGCACACATTCTCTCCCTTCCAATAAAACTATAATTGACACCATATTTAAAAAAAACAACTGAAAAACAGGGGTTTAGGACTTCCACAGGAAGATTTTTTTAACAAATTTGCCAGTTTATACCACTGAGCACAAGAACTAGCTCCAAATGTGAAACATGCTCATTTTCTTACTTCATTATGAAAGCCTACTAAAGCTACAACTATCACTTGCATTATACTCTAGAACATGTTAAAATTCACTGGAAGAACACATGGGATTTGAACAAGGCCTTAAGGAAAGTCAGCATCAAGGACCAGTAAGCATAAGCAACATCTCTGGAAGATCTGAAAGGCTCCTTAGAGGCCACATTTGCATATTAAAACATGCATTCTGCGTTGGACTCTGATGACTCTTCTAGGACTTTGAAGACACCCATTTTTTCCTTTTTCATTTTTTCAGAGGTCTTCATTTGATCTAAGATTAAAACAAATCAAAGGTCAACAACAGGTGTAGTAGAAAGATTTGGAAAACAAGTTGACAAAACCATTTTGCAGAGTTGGAGAACAAGTTGATAAAACCATTTTGCTCCTTCATTAACAGTTGGCTACTAGAAGTTTGTGTTTGAAAATATTTTTCAGCTGTATGCTTCTAGAAAAAAATTCCAACATCTCTGGCTAAATGTGAATGGAGAAAAACAGTTCTAAAAGCTGCCTGAACTAGTCTCATTTTCCTGAAAAAAATACCCAGAAAACATATTTAGTGAAATTACCAGGAGAAACAAAGTTACAGCTCTGATAACTAATATTCTTTCCAAAAATTCAAAGACCTGCAAACTTATTTTCCTGGCAATTGCAATCACTTTGTTGCCCTTCCAGTGAATATTAAGCTGACAAAAAAGTAGTATATTTATATAAATTTAATAATTATGGCTTACCAGGGTGGGAGCTGGCATTTTGCTTTCTAAAGCACTAGCTACAGTTAGCTATAGCAAATATTCAATGTATGATGCCAGACTAACATCTTTGTATTAGCATTTTTTGACAACTTTATTAATTTTGATTAGCATAGCAGAGAAGAAAAAAAGCAACCACGATAAAAACATTGCACGCTAATAACACAAGATAAACAGCACCTTCTTCAACTTGGAAAGAGAAATCAGATTGTTTCACAATCTGAACTTGTAAAGATATAGACCTTATTACCCATTCATCAAGAATAATTTTCTATATTATCAGTCAGTTAACTGAAATAACCAGTTTTACAGAAGAATGCCTTAATTTTTTTCCTAAATTATCTAAAATATAGCAAAAGTTCCCTAAGGCAAATTCATTTTACACAAACTACACACAGCATATTTATTTAAGGCTAAAATTTTTATTTCTAAATTCTGTAATGACTGAGGGATTTTTTTCTTGTATCTGTGCTTGGAGTCTTGTTCTGCTAAACATGCTGAGGGAAACAAGGCATACTAAATCTACTAATCATACAAGAGCATTCCAGATCTATGAACTGGACAAGAATTTTTCCTCTCAGGAAAAGTTAGGAGTTTTTTCCAATAATATTTTGGCTTGATCAAGCACTTGAATTTGCAGACAGCCTCAAAAAAGAGTTGTGGTTTGGTTGGGGTTTTTTGCTAAATAGCTGATCCACTGACAAGCCATGGGAACTCTGAAAAGCTTGGTTTCTTTCCTCCAAATGTTAGATTTGACTTCTTTCCCCCAAAAATGTTAGACAATGTTAGATAAATGTATTTTGAATTATAACAGTATCAAAGTACATTTTTAAGTTTGCTGGAATAAATATTTCCTGAGAATAATTTCTATTTTGATCAATTACAGTAACTTTCCTCGAAAGCTGCTTTGCAGAACACCTCCTAATCTGTGCTTGTCATTCACAGTATGCTCAGGGCACAGCATGCCTGAATGTGGTTTTCTGGAATACTTTTGTCTAAGTTCTGTTATTCCTTCTCCAGCATACCATATTGAAAATGTCAACAAAGGGACGAAAGGGTCCTTTGTCAAATGGACAACAGAGCTGTAGGGAAATGAAGCTATGGCAGCTTTCTACATACAAAGACTCTTACAAAATATGAATTTACTGTTGAACATAATAAAGAAAACATGAAAAGTCAGACTTACCAATAAGATCACTTCTATCCAAAAGTAACTCTAGATCTTTATCACTGATTACTTTTTCTTTAGATCCTTTAACCTCCCTGTTAAAGAAGAAATAATCTCTCAATAAAGATAAAAGCATGTTAGTATTGCATACTACTATATAGAAATCAGTCTTCCCATATAGCAGAATCCCTAGGATACTCTTTCCTCTATGAAGATCCACATACCACTTCATAAGACAAGAGAGCTTTTGACAGCTGCTTGCAAGTTACAAGCTACAAACTCATGGTCCAAAAAAATATGAAATCTGCATACCTTTCATAGTCTCTGGATTTCAGTAATTCTAACAATTCCTGAGGGTCCAGGCAGCTTTTTGACTGTGCTAGACCAGACTTGCCACCTTTAAACTGATCTGTAGAAAGAATAAATTTTAAGAAAGCACACAGAGACGAACAAATTACTGTTGAATATCAAAACTAATGCTAGGTTTCATTTTAGCCCTCAGATAAACACACTTACACTAATAGACTCAAAGGTACATGAAGGTTTGCATGCAGGCCTTTCACTTTCTATAATGTGCATGTATGTAGATATATATGTAGTATGCAGAAGACCTGATTGAAATCCCAATTCAACATGCCCACATGCACACACAGAGCAGAAAAGCCATTAGTTCTACTTACAGTAAAAACATTGTAAGTAAAGTTAGATGGTGGATGCTGAAGTTTGTTCCCTTTGTATTTGTAAGCTGGTTAAAACAAAGTAAGTAGTATTAACCACAAGACAGGAAATATGTGAAAGATGTGGTTTGCAGAGAGAACAGCCTCAGTTTAATGAAACAGACAGACATGGCAAAATAATACCCCTGACACAGACTGCTTTTTTGAGACTATGCCAGCACCTATTTACAGCAAATCTGGATGTCAGTCCAACTGTAGAAAACATTACACAAGATTATTACCTAACCAAAGTTGAGCATGGATGAAGTCAAGCTCAGCCTTACACATTTTAAGGAGACTGGCAAGACTTGCTGTTCTGTGCCCAGTTTCCTCAGTTTTTATCAACATATGTATCCATTTTATTGATGTGTCTTCACTGATTCCTTTCATCACACTGATCTTCCTTCCTGTATCTTGGTTTCAGAAATCCTCCCTACATCTTTTCCCATCTCCCTTCAAGAGCTCTGAGTTTATCTGTGAAGTGCAAACCAGACTCAAGTTCCACAGTGGTCTGAGCTTTAGGATTCTCTCTCCCATTAACATCTACAGCAGTGACAGACATGCTCCAGGTCCTTTCATGCATTATTAGTGATGCTGTCTCTCCCTTTTAGCTTTCAGAGTTTCACAAACCATATGGTATTAAATTAGTGCTGTGCAGGTCTCGAGCTGCCATAATTGCAACACAAGAAAAATAGAGTCCCAAGCAACCTTCTTCAATGTAACAGAAGCACAAGATGGAAAGACAAAAAAGAAACCAAAACCAAACAAAAGCAAAAAAACCCAAAAACAACCCAAAACAAAACCACAACACAAAAACCCAAAAACAAAACAATAAAACACCACTGTTTTACAACAAAATCCAGTTCTTAAGCTCCAGTATTTGTACTGTATATACCCTACATGGTTAGTTTTGTTACTTTTTAGATATTCACAATAACAGGATCCATAACATCAGCTTTACATTTACACAATGAATCCAAAGGCTCCTGAAGTGACACCCCTACCTAAGCTGCAAGATTCACATGTGATACACCAATAGATGCCAAGATAAACACTGAACTTATTGCAAAACAGAAGGCATTGACATGTAGCTTCCTTCCAGTACAAATAGTCCCAGCCTCCAGTGCTGCCTTAGTACATGGCAGTCATCTATTACAACCCATTCTGTGCTCATCTTGCTGCTTGTGTTTTAACTTCAGCTTGGACCATTATCAAATCATTAAAAAAACCCAAACCAAACAAGTATACTGGTCAATAACAAGCCTAAAAAGAGGCAGCCCTGGCAGTCACCAGTCAAGACAGCAGTGCAAAAAGATTACAAAGAAAAAGGCTCATGCCAGGATAAAGTAATTATCAAAGATTAGCTAACATCATCCAGAATCAGAGGTAAACCACATCTTAGGCTTGACTGTGCAGTAGACAGAGGTGTGGCCTTTTTGCCCCTTTATGCCCTCATGAAAAGGCCTTTCCCCCTTCCATATCAGAATACAAGAATGATAAGAAGTTTTTAGCCTCCTCTGAAGTTTAATATAAAACCAGTTATTGTTTAGAAGCCAAGTTATAAGAATTGCAATTCTTCAAATGAGCTTAATGTTTGGAAATTGCTATATATAAGGAGCTACAGTCCAAATGTCACAAACAGAATAAACTACAGAAGCAAAGCAGGATTCCTATAAGATCTGTACAAGAAAAACTCATCCCCAAAAGGGACACTTCAAAGCAATCACATTCCAAAGATGTTTAGGTATGACAAGCCACATAATTAAGAACACCACAAGAATCACCGTTGCTCTGTACATAAACCCAAGGACTATTGTTCTATTTAGCACTGGCCAGTTGTTCAAACAGGACTGGAATTCTGTGGTTATAATACACTGGACAGAGGCAAACAGGATACTGAAATTTGTTACAGTTTGAAATTTAAAGAAGCAACACATGTTGACATGAAGTTCTAAGAGAAAGATACTAACTTTTATGGATAATCAGCTTCTCCAGCTTCCTCTTGGCAGCAGCTCTCTCCACAATCTTCTGATCAATAGTATTTGCTGTCACAAGACGATAAACAACTACTGGCTTTGTCTGACCAATTCTGTGACACCTGTCTTGGGCCTGCAAGTCTGACTGGGGATTCTGAGCAGATACAGAAAAAAATCAGTAACAATTTCGTTATGCCATTATTCTTTTTTTAAAAGCCATACCACATGCAGCATTTTTAATGGGGAGCTCAGAGTCAGTGCAGAAGCAGAACAGACATGGTATAATAGAACTCTACCACTCTTGACTCTTAAGCTTATCCATGACAAGCTCTGCTGCTATGGCTGCACAGGCAGAGAAACCCAACCAGCTTGGACTGCTTCAGCACTATGTGCTGCAGTTTTCTACAGATGAACATGGTTAATATGACAGATTTAGATGATAATTTTAGTTGTAGGTTCATGTTGGGTTTTCTTTGTTAGAGAATAAGAAAAGGTATCTTAAAAGTTTTCAGCCATTTCTAAAGCTGAAAACAGCAGCACTGTCTACTAAAATGAAGATGCAGAGGTCCTCAGTCATTTCCTTCCAAACCTCTCTTCTTCCCAGCCTCCAGACTTACAGGAGCAGCAGAGTCCTAGCTAGCTAAAACACATGTGGCAAATTACAGAGGAAATTCATGGAGCTGGTACTAACATGGCAGCTGTTGTAAACAGGGAACCCGTAAAAGGTCCAGTTACACTCAAATTTAAGTAATAAAAAGAAGAAAATGTACTGACAACACAAAAAACCCTCCTGCTTTTGGTAACTCAGGGGCAAACTCAGAAACCAACTCTAATGTTGTATTCAGTAACCCAGGACTTGTCAAATGAGGCTGTATTATTTCACAACCAAAATGTTTGCACATGCTAACATGCTACTATTGCCTTCACATAACACCTCATTAAAGTTATAGAAATGCTCTATACCATAATAGGTTTGTAAATGATTATCAAAAGCAGCATGAGAAAGCATTTTTGACACCTATCACTAGGTTAATAATCTGTCAACATACCCAGTCACTGTCATATATGATAACTGTGTCTGCCGCAGTTAAGTTAATGCCCAGGCCTCCAGCTCTTGTACTCACTAAGAACAGGAAGACTTCAGGGTCAGTATTAAATTGATGCATCTGGAAGAGATTTCATCTATTAAAAAAAGTAGATGGACCAAACATAACATGGCTAATGGCTAATGAGACCTGTTTAAAAAGATGAACACAGAAAATACAACACAAGCTGTCAGAGATTTTAAGAAGCACTGCATTTTAGGCATACTTCAAGGTAATGGTTTGCAGCACACTTTATTGCTTCAGTATTTCTGAGCCGCAGATACTAAGGCAGAAGACAGTTTTCAGCATAGAGGTGTTTTGCCTATTAAAGGCAAAGTGCTGTGCAAAATCATATCCCAGTGCCACAGCAAAAGCAGAATTTGCTCATGTGCTCACAGGGCATGTCCATCTACTTACATTTTCTTCTCTCTCTGAGTAGGACATAGAGCCATCCAGCCGACTGAATTTGAAGTTTCTCAGGTAACAGTAATCCATCAAAATGTCAAGCATCATAGTCATTTGTGAGAACAACAAGACCTACAAAACCAGAAAGATTCCTTAATAACATTTTTTGTTCATAAGGACAAATGATGATGAGACTGTATCTCATCACCTCCAATAATCTTCAGCTTTACCTTATGTCCTCTCTTTTTAAGTTCTGGAAGCATTCGGTCCAAGAGTAGAAACTTGCCTGAATTCTTTACTAGATCTTCATCAACCTTGGAACAGGGAAGAGGGGATCGTACATTAGGAAGGAAGGAGACCAATGGCTTCCCCAACTCAGAAGCATCAACAAAAGCTGTTTGAAATCTCATTGAAACAAATATGCACCATTTTCTTAACTAAAAGCCATAATATTGGAAGTAATGTTAATTTTAGCAAACAACATTGAATCATTTAAATACTAACGAAACTAAATCAAACCCCACCCCAATTCATATGCCCAAATAATTATCTTCTAATTATTATTTTATAAAACTAATTCGTTTTCACCCCATTTCTGGAAGGAGAAACCCTCATGTTGTTAATTTTTCCTCATGGAATAGTGCTGCTGTCGCTTTCCCAGTTTGTAATTAAAGCACAAGGCTTCCACCTACTGGACACAGGGAGGCACCGCTGAACAAGTTGTTACACATCAGCCAAGCAGTAAAAGTTCACAGCACGTTTTCACACTGCTGCCTTAAACCCCTCCTCAAGAGTTTGTTAGATCTAATTCTTGCCACGGGCTAAGGGCAGGGAAATAGAAACTTCTAAGGTCTGAAACATACAGCAGCCACTGTGGTAATTATGGATACATTTTCCTGTGGGTGGTGTCAGCTGTCAAACAGTCTCCATTTTCTACACACTAATTTTCCCTCACCTCCCTGACTGGGGAATTTGCTTTTTATGCACTGACTTTACACTGATACACTTCAACAGCATACTCTGGAGTACAGCAGGCTCTGTTATCACTCACCAAATAGGAAACATGACTACACATACCTACAAACCTGCATCGACATTTAGAATGTGCAAGCAACTTCCACTCCTTCAAGATCCTTTCAATTCAAATAATTTCATGCTTTCCTATATTTCCATCTGCTTTGTGTAGATTAAACTACCACCACTGGTCTTTGTGATATAATTTGGATTTTTTACCTTTTGAGGAAGGATGCTGTATTCTCTGAGCAGATGACTGTTATATTTGGTACAGTTCTTCAACAACTCACACTTAAAATGTTACCACTGCACCTCCTGCAGCATGTACAATTTACTTCATGAACAGTTCACCAAGGTTAGCATTTGTTTTGAAAAACAACCCTGGTGAGAAGACCTTGAGGGAGCCCCTAAAGCACCTGGAGTCAATGGAAGCCAGCCACTCTCTGAATAACCCTCCACCAGCGGAAGAGCACTGTCACAATGAAGAACACCATGGCCCCACTGTGCAAAGGCTGAATGGGAACAGCAGTTGAACAGGTCCCTGCAAATGCTGCTGCAGGAAGTTTCAAACAATGATTCAGCATACTGCTGGAATTCAATAGGAAGCATATGCCAAATACATTGAAAAGGCAATGTATTTGGCATATCCCAAATATTCTTTACTGCCATCAGCTCCCAGTCATTCTCTACTGCCATCAGCTCCCAGTCTATTGTTTTTTAATGCCAGGAATAAATTTTCTCTAATGCTTTAAAAATGTGTACCTTGAATTGTTGTGTCGCAGGATCCAAAGGATATTCAATAAGATAGGGGTGATTACAGCATTTCCTCAATAACATCATAATATTCTGCAGTTTAAGGTTCACCTCAGAATCCATGGGAATGCTCACTTCTACCACTGGCCTTGAAAAGACACAACATCTTATTAGTACTGAAAGTGTCCCCTTATTATGCTACAAATTTTTGAGAGAAAAAAACCCCTACAACAAAATGAAGCAATGGAGTCACATGCTGTGACATGTGCTCAAAATCCCTTACAGTTTGTAAAGCTATTACCAGACACATCTTTTTAGAGTGCCACACTTGGCAACAAAGGCATAACTGTTTGCCATTATTGATTTAAAATATAAAAGAGCAGTCAGTAGTAATTAGAAGCAGAATTTGACTTGTGCAAGTCAGCCAGCAGAAAAGGGAACAGAAGCAAGCCCTCACCAGATCACATGGTCAGATTTCCTGGCAAGCAATACCTAAGATCTTCCAGAATCAGCTGTCTGCCTATCCCAATTTTACAACATTGCAGGAATCACAATGAATACAGGTATTTAGCTCTTCTACATGTAAGCAACTGTCTCCAACATAAGGGATCCATGCATACCATAAATCTAACACAAACAGAGACTTAATTGTCTGTTCTCACAGGCTACATCAGATTAGAATAAAAATCTAGCAAAATAAACACTTTTCAACCTGAAGATTTTCCTTATGCCCAAGGGACTTTCAACCAATTTAGAGCCAGCAACAGAAAGAAAAGTGGAGGACATTTGGAGTGACACTGTTTGTATTTCCAAGCAACTGTTATGCATGATGGGGCTCTTCTCTCCTGCGGATGGCTGGACACCTGCCTGCCTACAGGAAGCAGTGAATTAATGCCTTGCCATGCTCTGCTTGCATGTGCAGCTTTTACCTTTCCTATTAAACTATCTTTATCTCAAACCACAGGTTTTCCAGCTTTTACCCACTGATTCTCTCCCCAACCCCAGTGACAGAGCTGTGAGCGAGCAGCTGTGGGGTGCTTGGCTGCTGCCTGGGGTTAAAACACAATAGTGTCCTGAAGTTAACTGTAGTTCTAATGATACAGTGAGTGATGCTCCAGTCATCACTGCTATCATGGCTCAGTGAACACCAGGTAAAATCAAAGAAACAAACCATAAAGCTACAAGGATGGTGAACAGCTAAATGCCATTCTTCCTGACCAATTTCAGTAAGCAAAGCTCTGGAAGCAAACTAAGAGGGAAATAGTACAAGAAAAAAAAAATCTTGCAATTTTTTGTAAGGCAACAGGCACCTCTCTTTTTCTACTTCCTCTTGCATTTTGCTGATTAATTTTTCCAAGTCATCAGGTGAACCATTATGCTCTTCACAATAATCAACCACTTTCCGACTACGGCGTTTTGGTCGGCCTGTAGAGCTCAACTCAACTACTTCTTCCTGTGGGAAATGAGAGTATTGCCATCAACAGCAGCCAGCTTCAGAATCAAAGGCCTATGCTGATCCAAAAGTTCTCAAAACTGGAAAGAGGCCTCAGTCATGTGCACCATGCAACATTTACTTAGACTCAACAGCTTAAATTTTGGCTATGTAGAATATGCAGCCAAATTGTAAAGGCCTGCAACTGTAGATTTTGAAAGTTTGTTTGATTTTAGAAAGCTACATTCATACCTTACCGATTCTAAGCTGAAACTGTCAACTCTATGAAAACAGTGCTCTTTCCCTCCCAAGCTACAAGTAATCAAGAACATATTTACACTTATATTGTTTTAGTTCTGTGCAGGCCTATCACAGTAACGGCCACTGAAATAGATAACAAATAGATCAGACTAAAAATTTAAGAATAAAAGCAGGTTTAGTTACAACAGTAATGAAGCAGTACCAATATGTTTTGCCTAGGAACTAAAAAAATTAAGCGCATTTCTAACATTCTTATCAGTAGATACCTCATTATTTCCAAGCAGTTTCCTAATGGTGCGATCGACAATGGCAGTATAGAAAGTTTCCTGCTTCTTTGCCAGCGGTGCATACACCACAACTTCTCGTTTAGGAGGAACCTCAAGAGCAACATCCGATTTCAGCCTTCTCAGTAAGAAAGGTGTCAGAATCTGAAATGGTGAGCAGATGCTACAATTAATCAAAGCTGTCAACACAGCTAGTTAAAAAAAAAAGAAAACAAGACAAGAACACAGAAGCAGGCCTACTGATGTAATGCTATTTTGCTAATTTAAAGCAGGAGAGTTAATTTGCACATATATTTAGTTTTTTAATATGTATGCCAACTCAACACTTTCATGCATGTGCTGGTACTAACATGTGTTGAAACACACCCCTTGACATTTTAAAAATTCTGAAGTGCTTAGTAGGGGTGCAGTAGGAACTATGTTAGAGACCTTTCTTACAAATTCCAGTAACTAAAAGTAATCTTAATACTAAACTGTTAATTTTGTTTTATTTCTTAAATTAAGTTATTCTGAAAATGCCCAAAACCTTTAACCAAAATAAATTGTCATCAACAATCATACATAGACGTTACAGTTTAGATCCCTCATCAGCAGCTTATAATGGAAAAATGAGAGATCTGTAAGCATTTACTTTCACACACACTCTTAAAAAGAGCTTTAAGTGTAAATTTGAAGATAGCCATATTATATAACTAGTCTGTCAAAAGGTATTCTGCTCAACACCTAAAAGTTACATAAATTCCCTCAAAGTTATATTTTAACAAAATAAATACACTGATTAAATCTCTTGGTGAATTGGAGTCTGTAACTGCAATTAAGTTTGACTAAACTCAATTCAGTTCCAAGAATAAAAATGAGTGGCTATCAAAGAGATATATTGTTCCTTTAGCATTTTTAAGCGCTGTAAAGATTGAAAAGAACACCCCACCAGTCTAAGGAAGTCCAAAAGTGCCACAATAAAAACCTCAGACCAGAATTCAGCATCACAAACAAGATTTTGACACATTTCATGACACAAATGGTCAATGTTACAACTATATAAAACAAAATGAACGATAAATGAAAACCTGATGCAGCATATGCAAGACGTTTTGCTCCCTTTCTTTAGCAATAATATCTTCAGCAGTTTCTGTAATGCTGGTAATATCAAACCAGGATTCAAAGCTATAAAAACAAAGGAAGGAAAAAATAGCTTACTAAAATAATGAAGAATAATAGCTATGAAGTATCTAGTCTTCTCTTATCCTGTGATTAAAAAAAATAAAGCACTCACATCCATCATGAATAGAAGGTGTACAGGAGGAATTTCTGAAATATACCTGTCAATTCAGAAGCTTGAGGTTTTATGTGATGTGTAAAAATACATGTACTAGTTGAAATACTCATTATAATCTATTATATTCCATATAGGTTATAATTTTTTCCAAAAATTTGTCAAAACACTGTTTTGGCAATGCTCTTCCACCTGAACCCCTACTGCTGCAGAAAAGGATCTGTGGGTCCTCTGCTTCCCAGCCTCACACAGCTTCATCCACCACCTTTGAGAATTTCCAAAAAGCAGCACCAGGCCATTTGTGATAAACATCTCTCACCACAAATGTCTTATCTCACAGCTGAGCTTCCACTAACCAGTGAAACAACAATTAATTCCTTCCATTCTGAAACAACTAAGTGTGAGGCCTTTGCCATAAATAATCATACTGGATTACAACCATGCCATAAAATAGCTCTTCACATGCTGAGAAGTTTAATAATTAAAGAGTCATAATAATACTCAAACAGAACAAACAGAAATAGTTTCCACCATCAGATTGCAACCTACCTTTTCAAATCATCAAACACATCTGGCAACAGGAAGTTAAGCAATGACCAAAGCTCTGCCAAGTTGTTTTGCAGGGGAGTGCCAGTCAACAAGAGTTTATTGTCTGCATTAAATCGTTTCAATTCTCTGATAAGGCGGCAGTTCATATTTTTAATCCTATGACCTTCATCTACTATCAGGTATTTCCAGTAGCAGCTCTACAAAAATAAAGGGTATTTCAGTAAATTTTAGCTTTATTCCATCAGAACAGGTGTCAGATTAATTAAGAAGCACTAATAAGACTGATACTGCCTGTTACAAAGGTTCTATTTACTGTTTTTCACTTTGCCAGATTAATAGAGCTGAGCCCAAACAGTTAATGCTGCACATCTGCTTCATGTGACTGCCTTTTAGAAAGCTTAGGTGGTTAAAACAAACCTTCTACAAGAAACTCATCTTGCTAAAACAACCACTGTGATGTTAACCACAATAGTTATACACTAAGTATAGTTCTTGCTCTAAACATCCTTAACCATCACCTACAGGAAGGTAACAAAAAGAGCAGGTATGCTATAACTATCTGCTTTTAGAATAATGTTCTGTTTGAAGAACTTAAGCATTAAGTTGCAGTGCTACTACTACCAAGGAAACAGAAGTGAAAGCCAATATACATGCTACATTATGAAACTTACTGTACAGGCAGCATGTGGGTTTTTTTACTGTGTTCAAAAGCACTGCTATCAGTACTGAGGCACAACACAATCCTAGGGCTAAGAGAACTTGGGTACCTGCAGAGCATTTCTGTCTCGCATTGCTATTTCAAAGGAAGTAATGACCACAGGATAGATCTGCAGTGATCCTTGTCTTCCGCGAATTTTACGAACCAGTTTACGACGCTCCTGCTGAGCTCCATGATAGAGCATTAGTGGAATCTGTAAAAAAAGAGGTTACAAGTCAGGACTACGATGGCCATTTTAAGCTAAGGGGAAGACAGTAGAAATACTGAGATCTCTTACAAGAAGGCTGTAAAAACATAGCAAGTCACAGCACAGTTTGTAGCAACCACATAAACAACTACAATTAAAATGATGTTCTATACAGAGAAAGTTTCAAGGCAAAGAAGTAGAATAAAAATTAAACAATTTGTGCTTTTAAACCTAAGGAAGAAGAATAGAAGTGTTTATTTCTTTTACCTCTGGAGTAAATCGCTTGAATTCAGACATCCAATTTGGAAGAGTAGACAAAGGACCACATACTAAGAATGGACCAGGGACCCCTCGCTCCACCATCAGTGCTATTGTTGCAATACACTGGATTGTCTTCCCCAGTCCCATTTCATCAGCTAAAATGCCATTAATACCATTTTCCCAAAGCATCTGCATATGCAAAAAAAAAAAAAAAAAGTAAATGCAAAATAATCAACACACACTTGGAAAAACTAAGATCTTTAGGAATGTAATATCTGTGGTAACTCTCTACTAGGCCCATTTTATATTATGGATGGAGATGATTCTCTCTACTATAAAAATAAATATGTGCAAGCATCTCATAAATGCTGGATATTCTCCTGTAGATGTATGCATTCCCAGTCAACTAAGGGCACAAAAAACACAACAGTATCAAAGGAAAGTATGTAACTTAGTGTTGCATCAGAAGGCACTTTAAAGTACAGCTCACATTGCCCAAGGTTTTACCCATCCCAGCTCCAAAACTTCACTTAGCTCTGCTCTCCCAAAGAGCAAATGACTGTGCTGACATTTCAGTGGCATCTATTCAATGAGCTTCTGTAGGCACGGAGCTCCTGTAGCTACCTCACCACAAGAAAAAGGTGCGTTTCCTGGCCAACACAACTACCTGCTCCAGCCAAAGTTCTTTGTGCAGACACTGCCTACTCTGACAAATAACAGAGCGACCTCTCACAAAAGAACAGAAAGACACAGAACTGCTTTTTGGCCACTCTCTACTATTCAATAAAGATACATAAAAAGGTTATTGTAACTGAGAGCCCAACTAAGGAAACTGGTTTTCCCTCCAGAAGAGGCCTGTCTTCACTAGGCACTTTCCAGTAACAGAAGTGAGTGAGCAAGTTTAGCAGCACTCACTTGAGGGGTGAGTCTAAGCCCGTTGAAACAGACTGTGTATGCTTGTAGAGGAAAAACAGAAAGAAAAAACCTAAGAGAAATATGAGATCAGTAGCAGAATTAAAATTAGTTTTGACTCTAATGAATTTTTAAATTTGGCTTGCATGCTGAAACAGCTAGAAGTTAAAAATGTAATTTTGATGGCAAGTTCCTATCGTTTTTTATTTCAGAACCTAAAGACGTAACATTTTTAACACTGTGCTAATATTACTAGTTAAGACTCCAAGATACAGAGAATGAAAACTCATCTGTGTCAAGACTGTCCCTCAGTAGGATGTACAGTCCTTCTGCTTTCACAAACTCTTTGTAAGGACGGGTTGAGTTGAAGAAAATAGATGGAAAAAAGGAATATGGAGAACACCAGCCAGAAAGTCTATCAAGAAAGGCTTAGAAACACCAATATCCTTCCCACACTGAAACATTTTATTTGCTGTTTGACAACTTTTTTATAACACCAGATTCTTGTACCATGAAAAATCATAAACAACTCTCTCCTCTTCACCTTCCCTGTACCAACTACGATCACAGACTTCTAATATCTCTCCCCCTCCACATCAGTTTCCAATCAGCAGCAATTCTGATCAAATTCAATTGCATCCATACCCTTAGCCACTCCATGCCTTCCACTTGGTACCACCTCATTACACCACCAGTAAAAATCTTTGGCTGCTGAAAAGGCACTGGTTGTCCATTGAATTTTCGCACTGGATCAAGAAATTGCTTGGCACTGTGTCGTACAGCTTGACACAACCTGTCCTTAATGACACTATTTGAGTCTCCATTTTTCTGCAGGTCTTCGGGATGCAGGTTGTCAGCAGAGCTTTCATCCTGCAGAAGGAAGGTCAAGGAACATGTGACAAGCGGAATGCACATCAAAGCCTGATAAGACATACTTCTTCCCAATTTACACCAGCCTTAATGTGCAGTGAAGTAATTCAGTCTCTGACACAAAGACTTCTTTCGAGTCAACTGTCAACTCAAGAGTAGACTTTAGATTCTTTTCTCCTTTAGAATTCAAGGGCAGTCACTGCTACTGAAGCTATTTGGCTTTTAATTTTCTACCCATAAAAGTCAACAGACTTAAAACCTTCCTTACAGAGGCTGGCATTCAATGCAGCAATTTCCCTTCTGTAAGCAGAAGGGCTTTCCTTTCTGTAAGCTGCTCTAATGTTAGGAAGCAATTCACACTGTGCATGCAGTCTTGAACTACAGAAGCAAAAGAGACCTCACCTGTTATCTCTACACTTGACAGCTTAAAAATTACTGTCTTAAAGTCTTAAACACCAACACAAATATTTTTAAGAGATTCCTATTTCATTTATTTCTGAAGCTACTAGCAATTTATAAAGTATAAATACTTTCATACCCAGTTTTTCAAAAAGTAAATTAAAAGTTTTTACCTTGGATTTCTGAAATAAGTATTTAACTGCATTAATTTATACCACCTTTCTAAACTTTAATTCAGGACTTCAATAAACACCAAAGATCTTTATTTACAGGTAAAGTTTAGGGATACACTACAAAGTATAAAAAGCCCTCCCTCTCTTTGGGCTTAGCACTTTTAAACTGCAGTAATATGTGTCAACATACCTGATTTTCCACTTTACTTTTTTTTGCCACTGATAATATTTCCTGGAAACAAAGGAGGAAAAAAAACCATGCTTATGTGATTTTAAACCTTAAAGGCTACTGTAAATTGTATTTCATGTAATCTTTTCATTCATCTTTCAATCTGGATATACTTTAAAAAGCTTTCCATACATCATTAATCATACAAATGATTCTAAAACAAGACCACACACCAGGTAATATATTTCAATTACAAAGAGTAGCTGGAAATTCAATTGGACATGTAGACTCTTCACAGCTTGCCTCCCTAAAGACTTGAAAACAAAAGAGTATCCAACTTCTACAGCTGTGACAACACTGCTTGTTACATAGATCTTTGCTCACAGACAGACTACTGATGGCTGATAATATCTGTTAGCAATGTATGAGAACGGAGTGCTCTAAAATACAGATGTCACAGAAATTGACTCACCCATTAAAAGTTGTGCTACAAAAATCCCGACAACCTATTTATAGTTAGGGCATACCTCTTTGGACATAATTTCTGATATGTTGTATGTCCCATCTTCTCTTCCTCTCTTCTTTTTTGCACCTGTAAGATAATATTTGAGTTTATACAATGCATCAAACATTAAGGAACTCAAATCCATCAAAAAAAGGCAAAGCCTAATACATCACCTGATTTCTCCTCTTTGCCATCAACTGAGTTTTGACCCTAGAAAATAACGACAGGAAGAGGTTCATCACCTTATGCATCTCTAAATATCATGATGCAGATAAAAAAATGTAATCAGACTCCAACCATTACCTCTGAAAGCTTCTTGAAACATTTCTACTATTAAACAGTTTTCAAAAACACAGCAAAAAAAAATTCCTGCTTATTTTTTTCTTGTTACTTATTCACTATTTTGGCCGAACAAAGCAATCATTGCTAAACTAAAAAATTCCTCAGGACAAATTGAAACCATTTTCTCTAATAATAACTAATCAAAAACATCCCCTAAAATGTTATACAGGGTAACAAAATGGCATACAATTTTTAAGCACTTTCAAACAGTCTTACTACAGTTAAAATAAATATGGTATATTAGGTAGATCCTGCAAGTCAAATACTGGACAATCAAACTCACTTATTTTACTTACCTTGATCAAAACTACCATTGGAATTTCTCAGGCTTTTATTTAGAAAGTTGTATAAAGTAGCCACCTAATCTTACCTTGGCAGATTTTAACATCATCTCTCTCTTTTTTTCTAACTTCTCTTTCCTCCTCTGTTCCTAAACAAAACAAAAACCACACATGCAATTCTTACCCTTCCATAACACCACAAGAGTACTATCCACTGCAGAAGTGATAGATTACATTGCTAAAACTGAGCTCCATGTACTCTATAGACTTTGTTTTTGCAACCCCACTAATTTTGTTCTGATGTAGTTTGAAACAATCAAGCAAAATTTGGACAAGAAAGTGCCACTGCTCTAAATTGCTTGTCAGTAAACACTTTAAACTCTTAAATACAGTGATTTAGAAAGATGTGAACAAAAATATTTCCAATTGCAAACTCCTGAAGATTAAATCTACTGCAGTAAGTCTTCCATTTATCCAACTTATACATACTACATATTCATTGCAGAACAGACAGCAATGTAAGTATCCTAGAATGCTTTAACAAAGAAGTGCTTTCATGTCTTGAAGAACTTAAGGTTTTCATTCCATCTACTATTTTTACTTGCTGGGAGCAAAAGGACCCTGAAGAAAGAATAAAAAACCTTGGTATTTGTTGGACAGAGCAAGATTTAGTATTGAAATACACATTCTAGCAATAACCATGAATTCAAGCTGACAGTTCAACTGGAGAAGTATTTTGAAGAGGAGGTTCCTGCAGACTATCATTGCCCCTTTTTGGAAAACATCGTTGTTCTTAATCTTGTCCCTCTCTCTCAAGCATAAAATCTTGCAAGCTTGTCCATAACAGTACAGTTAAGAAAGTCAAGACAAAGCCAGGCATGAACTCAGCAGCCCATGGATTTACAAAAAAGACAACAGGTAACACTGTTTTATGGAAGATTTTTCTGGGAACAGCATGGCCTTAGATCACTGTCATTTACCAATTTGTTTGAGGGAGGCCTAAGTTAGCATCTTGAAGGTACATCTCATCCTCACCTTTCAGTTAATAACACAAACAGGTTACTTAACTTCCTCCTTGTGAGTTCTTTGCACCTTCTATCCTCCCTCCATGTTTTCTAGCTCCCTTAAACTTCAATTCTTATTTGAAATACTTACTCTGCTTTCATTGCACTGAGACCAAAAGAACTGTAAAGGCATCAGTGCCACCTTTACACTGTGACTTTAAATTATAATTCATGTTCTTCCATGTCTGATTCATCTTTTAATTTATAGAACAAATTCTGAACACTACATCATGTCATGACAGTGCAATAGGTTCCAGTAGATTTTAATGTTACTAATGCAATCTTAAAAGCATTTTTACTTCAAACAGTTGGATGGAAAAAACCCCAAACAGACACAGCACCTTAAGAATCCCCACTGCAGACAAGAACACACCTACCTCTAGCTGCTGTTGTTCCATTTTGGTTAGCAAGAATTTGGAATAGATGTTGCTTTTTTCAAGCAAATGTTGAAGCCTCTTATAGCGCATTTCACTTGATTCTCTGTCCCAAGAATTGCGAGCCTGGCCAACAAAAAGAGATGTCAAGCATTTACAGATAAAATTGTGATTATACTGAAGAACGATCCCTTGTGTTAAAAGCATTAACTCTGAAGCGTCTCACACACAGACCCTTTTCCTTTCAGCCATCATACTCTATGACTTGCGACTGCATGGACTCACACGGAGCTATGAAGTGCTGTGAGATGGTAGCCATGAAGTGCCGTAGGTTCAAAGTAACTGCGGGTTGCATTCACTTGCACATGCACCATGCACACCCCCAGTATAGCAGCACATGGCATCCAAGGGCTTAAAGATGCCTCAACTCCAATGCAAAATGAAATCTCAGTTTATTTGTAGTCTGCAAAATCTGGCCCTACCTGGCAAATTTCAGCACAGCTTCCCTAGTATTATTATATCCTTTCATGTACATTTACACCAAGTTAGTTTCTCATGAAGAGCAAGACATACAGACATCTACAAAACTATCACGGTTTTACAGAGCTCCAAGTCAATTGCCAATATGAAAACATAAACTTCTGCTCACTTTGCTTATAAAATCCATACATGCTTTTCAAAGTAACTGCTGCTGAATTAGTCAGGGCTATGCATTTAGAAGTTTGCAAATTACTCTTTAAAACTTTCATCAAGACACCCCAAAAAGTAAAAAACATTCATCCTTCTGCATTCATCTAACACTGCCTCCAAAACCGAGATACCAAACAAGTCACACAATCATTTAGTTTGGAAAAGACCCAAGATCATGAGTCCAAGCATTAACCAGCACTGCCAAGTTACCACTAAACCACTAAACTAAGGATGCCTCGGCCCGAGGCAGAGTGTAGCAGTGCTTGATCACCCCTTCAGGGAAGAAAGTTTTCCAAGAATGTCCCATCTAAACTTCCCCTGCTCAACTTGAGGATGTTTCCTCTTGTCTTATTGTTACCTGGAAGAAGAGACCGACCCCCTCCACCTGTCTACAGTAGTCTGTAGAGAGTGAAAAGTTTTAAATTAGCATCTCCAAGAAAAACCCAGAGAGATAAGATGCAGAGCTTTACAAGATGCTTATCTATGTAACTACCTTCAAAAGAAACACAGGGGGAAGGGCCAGATAAGACACAGGAAAACAAAAGACTCTTCTGAAACTAAATACACTAATAGGCAGGGAAATGGGATATTTCCTGAACAATAGGACAAACCATTAGACACTGAAAAGGTGGAGAATGTCTGTCCCCCAGAAACCAAAGTTTTATTTTCTCCAAGTAATTCCAATCGGGTAGCAATCACCTTGTTCTTTTAAGAGAGGAAGATCTATCCCCACAATTTCCCTACGGGAGGAGATTGCATTCTCGTACTTCTGCTCTCCCTCGTCCAGGTTTTTACCTTCAGATGACAAGTACCTGAGCTCAGAAAGATCAACTCTTGATGGCAATACCAAGAGAGAATAATTAAAACTAACCTACTTTTTTAGCAAACTGCTATTGCTCACTTTTTATTGGAGTGAACACAGCATTCTTATTTGGTCAAACTGAAGGACTGGTTCCTTGACCAACTTCAAAAAATTCAAGAAAAAAGAAAACTCAAAGATGAACAGCATTTAACTCTAATGACATCTCACTATGCCTTTCGACTCAAGCCTTCAAGCCTTATGACAGTGGCTTTTTTCCTCTTTTTGACTGAAAAGGTCAGAAACTTGCCACTCTTTGTCACCACTCTACATTCACACATATCTGCACAGTGGTATTTCACCATTAACGCTCAAAAAGAACTGGCAACTCCTTTGCTGAACTGCTGTACAAATCACCTGGCAGGGGGTTTGCTGAAGTGACAAGCCTAAGAAACACAGAAGCTGCCCCCCAGTAAGCCTGTGTTAACTACAGGAGTAAATCCCCTTGGTCTGACTTCCCCGGTTGCACAGGGAAAAGGTGATAAAGCACACAGGACAATGGAGCTATATCCTTGCTAGAAGGCAAGTCCGGTGGATTCTCAAGAAATGGAGAATACAAAATCCCCACATTACAGCATCATTACAGAAGAGGTCGTTGTGAAAGAAATTAAAATGTTAAGTCTTTTTCTCTTTTTCCTGTGCAATGAGAGAATTTGCTCTACAAGGGTTTCCTCCTTACCTTCCAGAAGTATTACCTCCAGTTTTTTAGTTCCTAATCTAATCAAGAAATACCTGAAATTCTGACAAGCTACATCATCACTTACTGTTTGTAACAAAGAATATTATGAGACTTCTGGAAGAATCGATATTCCCTTCTAACCACAGTATCACAAAATAATGCATCATCAAAACATACCTTTATAAATCTTAACTTGTCTTAGAGAAAGGAAAAAAAGTAATCAAAATTAGTTCCAGGCCTTAGAGACTGGTATTTTTCAGGCGCTAATAATAATGTGTCAATTCTTAAGACAGGGAAAAAACCCCCTCACCTAATTTCTCTATTATATAGTTCCTTGAATGAGATCTTTAAGGTCCCTTCCAACCCAAACCATTCTGTGATTCCTTAGAATACAATTCCCCAAAAAGCATTTAAGAGAACAATACTTTCAAGCTTGTATTTCCTTATGTCTGAAACACAACACAAATTATCATGTTATCAGAATACTAAAAAAGGGATCAGCACTGGTCTAGAAGCATCATACTCTCCTGTCCTCACTCCACAACAGACTCGTTAGTATCAACCAGTGCTTAACATCAACGCTTGAAAACATTCTCAGCAAGAGGGAAATGAAGCATAGTAATGGTTACATCACTTGCGGTGGGGAGGTAACATTTCCCCGAAGCAGTCTTTATTTCCTGTAACACAAACAGGCAAACCAAGGTACACAAACCCAACATCGCCTCCCGGTTTGATCACACGCACGCTTTCCTTGCAGCAACGCCAGGCCACAGGCAGCTCCCGCACAACTGTGTGCAGGGAAGGGCAGGAGTACAGACCAAGACAGTGACTGGCATAAACATGATCCTTGTTAGCTCGGCCTTCTCAGCTAGACTACTTTCATCAGTTCTGCATAAACTATACCTGCTACTGAAAGAAACACATAACCAGGCTTATTTCTGGGAAGGATCTGCAGGACTCTACTCAGGCCGTTTGGTAGGTGAGGGTTTTTTTAATCAAGGAGGGAAAGAAGCGTTATGTACACATTAAGAAACAAAACCAGAAAAGTTATGTCTTTAATGTTTCAGACAGAAATTCAAAAGAATGACAACTTCCTACCCTTTTTGAAATCAGCTCACTTTAAAGGCATTATACCTCACATTTTTAGGCTGAGATGTAATCTTTCCACTGCAAACTTCAATTAGTATAAAATGCAGGCGGCTTCTCCCTAAGTGCAAGAATTCACTGCTAGCCGTTAAAAACAAAAAGAAAAATGAAGACCCCCGGTGGATGACCAAAAGGCGCTTATACACCACAGCACGGCCTTTATCTGCCCCTCACGTTTGTTTGTTTTGAAACCCAAGGAGCTGCACGGCCCCGGCTCCCAGGCACCCTGACAAACCCCGCCGCCGTGCGGATCCCTGCCGCCGGGCGGGGCCGGCCGCCCCCGGGCCGCCCCTCACCTTCTCCAGCATCTGCCGCTCCTGCTCCAGCCCCGCCGCCTCCAGCTGCTCCTCTTCCTTCAGCATGGCCGGCGTGATCACCGCCGCTTCTGCCTGCTCCCCCATCTCGGCTCCCAGCGGTTCTGCAACGAGCGCACGGTTACTCATGGTTACTCACGGTTACCTGCAGTCACTCGCGGTCACCCCCGGCCGCGGCCGCCCCTCACCCTCACTGCCGCCGCTGCCCGAGTTGCGGGCGGGCATTGCCCCGCCGCGGCCCCGCTCCCGCGCGCGCCGCCTCACCGCCCGCCTCGCGAGAACAAAAACCGCGCGCTGCCCAAGCCGCGCGAGAGGTGGCGCCGTTCTCGCGAGGCAGCCCGCTCCGCCCACCGGGCCCGCGCGACGCCATCTTGGGTGCTGGCAGGCTCCGGGCACGGGCTGGCATGGCCGGGGGTGCCGTTCCCGTTGGAACGGGCTGCCAGGGGAGCTGGTGGAGTAACGCTCCCTGCAGGTGTTTGTGGGAAGCCTGGATGTGGCACTGGTGGCATGGTCTAGCTGACAGGGCGGTATTCGGTCCCAGGTTGGACTCGGTGACCCCAGAGGACACAGATGGATTCTGTGGTTCTGTCCCGCTCCCCTCCGCCGGTGCCCGTCGCTGCATCGGCACCTGGAGAGCGGGACATGGCGCGGCCCGGCCGGCTCCGGCACGGCCTGCGGCTTCCCCGGACGCTGCTGCTTGTGCCACGAGAGGGCAGCGGAGCGCTGCAGACCCGGACGGGAGCGCGCGTACCGCAGCCGGCGGGAAGCCCTCTGTCCCAAAGCGGGCACCACGTTAAAATAAACATTTCCAGTGTTCAGAGCACAGACGCTTTCGCCCCACGTAAATAACACACAAGCTGTCAAAATAACAGGGCTTATCGCTTCAGATGTGCTGGGAGCTGTCTACGCCTATTTGTCAAACGAATCACTGTTTTAAACTTGCTGCACGCATGTGGCGACCTGCGCCAGGAGACCTGGAAAGGGGGAGGAAAAAAGAAGCAAAGAAAGGCAGACAAGTCTAGTAATAACTGAGGTGGATGGCATTCTTCTCATTCCCACAGCCTGACAGGCCGATTCTGGATAATGTGGTTTATGGAAAAGTGATTCTGTTCTCCAAGGCATAGTTCAGAGGTTAACCGGAGATGGTTCTGCATCCATTTGAGGGAATGTTAGCAAGGAGTAATGTTATTAATCCCAAATAAAGTTATTTTATAGGCATGGTGGCAATCAAATGCACCTTTTTCAAGCCTCTGTTTCACTTGCAAATATTCTCAAGACATCATAGTGAATAAACGAAAAAAACCCCTTATTTTCTATGGCACCTTTCATTTTGTAAAACCTGAAGTGCTTTCAAAACGATAACATTAAGGTAGAAAAATCAACTAAATGACCACTGAAAGGCATCCAAGCTGGAATATGACGGTGGCTGCAGTGGTTCTCAGCACCACTGCAAACACGAAGCAGGGATGAAGACACCACTAGAACTTAAGGAGCAATTTGGAAAATTGCAAAGATTTTGTCTGAGAGATGAATGACAACACCTTTACTACTTCAACAAAAAAACACCATTAAACCTTTCCTTCCCAGAAATTTTTCTTATCCAAAGAGAATAAACTTCTCAGTAAAATACATAATAGAATACAAATGTTCCATCTCACTCCCGTGTCCATGTTATTTTGTAACATAATTTAAACATGTTATTTTGTAACATAATTTAAACCATTTTTAGAATTGTGAGACACACATATTCCACCTTACCTCAGATTATCACTTAAATGAGATGGCTTTGTTTCAGCCATTTCCTGCTCTGCCCAACACCTTGTCTGCAGGCAATTTGGGATGGGAAGGGATTTGCCTGTGGCTAGTGGCATTGTGGCTCCCTGTGGGTGGCTCAGCATCACGATTGCCATTCATTTTTGCAGGGAGAGGCTGTGCTGCTGTCCAGGGGCTCACATCTTCCCTCCCATCACGGCTTCCGTGGCTGCATCCACATCCATGTCCCATGGACCCCCCACTATGCCCTGCAGCAGGAGAGGGGCTCTGTGAGCTCTTATTTGCCTCTGTGTGCAATGTGTGTCTGTGTTCAACTAGTTATAATTTAGGTCTAGAATATTATTTTCCCTGTTAATTTTTTTTGTTTTGTTAAATTGGTACCTGTTAAATTGGTAAAAGTCATCAGGAAAAAATTGATTGAAATGTAAAAAGTCATCTCTTTGGTAACATTCTTATATCCAACACCAACAAAACATGCTGCAGTGAAAGCTTTTCAAAACATGCCTTTTAAAAAATATTTCAGATAAATGCTACCAGATCAATCAGTTGTGGTTGAAACCTGTTGGACACATACCATTGTCTGTTTTTAACATCTCACAGACAGACAGACACGTAGAAGGGGAGTGTGCAAAAGATTCATGTCCAATCTTGCAGACAAGGGCAATTAGCCTGGCTTAGCACACGTGAGTAAGGTGGTGTCAACAAACATCCTTCTCCAGATCCACCAGATTCCACTACCGTGGAATGAGTATGTGCTGCTTGTCACTGCTCCTCTCCAATTGCTCTCAAGATTGAGACATCAGCATTTGATATTAAAAGCCTGAGGTAACAAGGGGAATAAGGCAGTCCTTATGTAAATTGTTCATGGAGTACATTCTTAGGAATTTGGAATAGGGCTGTTTCTCCAGCAAAAGATGTTAAATAGACAGAGCTGAGAGCACCTTCCACAAGTGTAGCAGGACCCAAAAATTTATATCTCCATGGCATAAATCTTCATTCACTGCTTTGCCCAAGGAAAGAAGTTGTAACATGTAGCTTCTATCCAGAAGCAATTTATTTACCTCATTAATCAGTGCTTATTACTGCAGTGCAGAAAGTCACTAGTCCATCAGCTTTTGTTTCAGAAGATGAAAGTCCCTCATAACACACCTGGATGCTTCTATAGTCTAATGCAAGGTGCAGAGAAAGATGAACCTAGTGGCACAGAGGGGGCTGGGGGAAACTACAGTGCAAGAGAGCAGATAAGAGTTAGAAAAATGCAGATTGTAAACAAAGACATTTCTGTTCTCAGGTTAGCCAAGTGGCTGCTGCTAAGTCACAGTAACCCTGGGTTGTCACCTTTGAATTGTACTTGTCATTCTGGTATGCAGTACAAGAATGTGTGTCATTTCATCATGCTCCTTGCCTGCACAGGTTACCTAATTAATTTACTACAAACTATAAAAGTAGTTCCTTGTACTAATTGCCTTGTCTGCTGGATGACCAAAGAGGAAGCAGGAACTTTGAAACAAGATGGCTTTCTTTAGATGAGAAAAGTGAGACATACAAATTCAGGCTATTTTGTCCTTGTCTTATTCCCTCACAATATGTGTACAAAGCTTTCCTACTCCTGATAAAATGAGAAAGTCTCGAAAACACTCCAGCAGATAGCAGTAGATCCCTGACATTTGCTCACTGATGTTCAAATTTAATTTTTTTTTCTCTTTTTTCCATTTTTGTTTGTTTCCTTAAGAATTAAAAACTGCTAAAACACAGTAGTAGAAGCCAAGGAGACTGATTGCTCTTCTTCATAGTAACAAACGTTGTTTGAGTAAAAGAAACACTATAGCAACATTCTGTTCTCCATCCACAAGCACAATCTTCAGGTGGTCAGAAATTTCAGGGATTAAGTCCAGTGGACTGGCAAGTTCAACTAAAACTCCTCTAATTAAAAGTTATACATCGAGCTGGGAGATGTGTAGGAAAAAAGTAGGGAAGTGTCTGGGGTGCCAGCAAGTAACCAGCATGCTGTATATACAGTAACACTAGATGGCTGCACAGTCTCCAAGAAACTGCTGTTGTCTGCAAGTTTGATTTTGCAGCTTGTGCACCTGAAATACACACGGTGAGATGTGTTGATCAGTGGAGTGTGTTTGTGTGCCAGCCCCTCTGTGTTAGCAGGCAACCCAGTTCTCTGAGCTGGCAGGCAGAGCCGCAGGATCGGCATTTGCTGACAGCTGGACTTAAGCATCCCACCAAATGACATGAATATCACGCTGTGGTGGGGCAGCCTTCCTCAAGATTTGCTACGTCCCTGTCACCAGGAGCTGAATCACATGTGAAGCAACTCCTGAGCCACTCATTTCCAACCTGGCCTTTTGAGAAACCTGATATCCCCATAACTGCCAGGCAAAGGGTGGAGTATGCAGAGGGAGGCAGAAACCTCTGTGGCCATCCAGTTTTAATCAGCCATATTTGTTTGTTTACAAGGACATCTAAATAATACCGCCCACCATTCTGTTCATCAACATCCCAAAGATTTCCAGCATACAGCTCTCAGGTTTCTAGCTCCTGCTGCAGCATGCAGCCCAGACCAGAGAGAGCAGAATTAGGGTTGTCAGGGGAAAGGGTTGATAGCAGGATGTTCCACTTCAGCAGGTAATCAGTTCTCTTTAGGGGCAGGATCTTTCCTTAAAAGATGTTTCAAAAGTGACAAAATAATTACCATATAAGTCTAACAGTTTCAGTGAACTCTTAAACGGGTGTTTGAACACACAACTTTTGTTTATATATGTGGTGAAAGATTGCTTGTGTTTTCTCACCATGACCAGGTCTGGATGTTTCAGCATCTCTGCTTGTAACTGACAATACAACATCTGCTGAGAAATGACAGTTTTATCCATCTCATCACCTAGTCCAAATCTTTCAAGCATAATTTCTGTCAGCAATGTGTTCCCTGGCTTACATTTGGGTAACTGTCACAAAATCCCCTTCTAGTTCCTCTGCCCATAATTGTTTGGCTCTTTGTGGGTGTGCATCCACGCAGGCACCAAATTCATGCACAATGAGACCTAATGCCTTCTGCTTCAAAATTACATTTTGCTCTACCTTGATATGTATGCATACTAGGATCAGAGCTTACAACTTCATTTCAAGGCACCCCAGGAAGGTGGAACTAAACCTTAAGTGCCTAGAAGGCACCTAACCATGTTGCACAAAGTTCCTGCCTGGTACGTAAAGCCCCTCTTTGCTTGTGGCTGCAAGAAATTAAAATGTTACAGCTCAGGCAGAGAGGAAGAGCCCAGAAATTCTTCTGTGCTTTAGTTTGCTACTTGCCCATCACTCTTGCCAATGTGCCAATGAAGCCTGGAGATCCTAACATCCCACCAGCTGCAGCCTGTGACTCACTGGATGTTGGGAATTCACAAACTAAGGGACCTGGAAAAGCTGATCACAGGATGCAGCTTTGCATGTGCTGCACAGCAACCCACAGAGGCGTGAGCTCAGGGAGTCCTCACCTCGGTTTGAACATGCCAACTCCCTGCTTCTCCCCAGAGAGTCAGCTCTAACCAGGAATGATTACAT
Organism: Leptocoma aspasia; assembly: GCA_013399835.1. Taxonomy (NCBI): domain Eukaryota; kingdom Metazoa; phylum Chordata; class Aves; order Passeriformes; family Nectariniidae; genus Leptocoma; species Leptocoma aspasia. The sequence goes on along the minus strand of VXAX01001246.1, from coordinate 250,230 downwards.
TTTTGAGTGTCACATGAGACAAGGACTTCTAAGTCACACTGAAAAAAAACCACCCCTTGTGAAATTTTTGCTGGCAGGCAAAGGAAAAGCACAAACATATGTGAGCTCAATGTATACCAAACACGCATGTTGAAATCTTACTACAGGTTGAGAGCACAGAGTGGGGAGACATATACACACAGGCAAACACAGAACTGATGACATGAGAGTGATTGGAGCACCACAATGTTCACAAAACTATCCACGGGTGATAAATCAGCTCCTTTTGTGGGTTTTGCTTGCAGGGATTCAGCTGGATCCAATGACAGCTAGTTTGCATGAGACAATCAGTCTTGCCTTTGGTAACTCCTTCAGAACTGGGCTAGCTGCAGTATTTGTCACCAGCTAATGTTTTTTACCTATTTCATCTCATTACAAATACCAGGAAATGCTGCACAATTAGCAAACCCATGGTTTAACCCCAGCAAACAGGAGGGCCAGATTCACATTCACATTGCCTTCTCAAAGGTTTCTAGAACCACAGCCATGGTGGTGAGGGATCTGTCAGTGCCATTAAGAATTTTTTTTTCCTAGGGATAGTCAACACCATTAAAAAGCTTAGATTGTCTCCAGGGGAATCTACTTGGTACAAGGGTTGCCTGCAATTGCACTAACTAATGTGATTTATTTGTGTTTTGCAATATAGGACCTAAAATTCACTTATTTCACAGCATGCAGAAAGTAAAGTTACTATCTCACTTAAAATCCCATTCCTTCTGATTCCTCCATGCTTAGTTTTTGCTGACTCATAAGCAACTTCCACTATGCAAGAGTATGTTGGTCTTCAGCAACAGGCAACAGCATACACAGACACAGAGTCTCCAGCCTGGTAAGTCTAGCATGTGTCAGAGGTGTGGGATCAGGCAGCCACAAATGGTTCCCTGCAACCTTGGTGGGGTGGAGAGCTCAGCCTTAATACATGCTTTTAGCATATCTGCTGAGAAGTGAAACTCCCTTCCCTCACACTCACCACGGCACAAAGGCATTTTGGATCCTACAAAAGGCATGCCAAAAATCAAATTTTTCCATCAACAGAGAAAATGAGGAATGTGTGTATCTGGTCCATTGGGCTCAAAGGGGGAGATGATTAATCATCAGCAAGGGAGGATGACTCTAGATGGCAAGTCAGCATCTCTAAGTATTTTGTTTTTCCTCCCCATATCTCTTTTTCCTTTTAAAATGAATTCTAAGAGATTGTTTACAGTAGAGTCCCCTCTGCATGCTTTGGCATCTTGTCTGAAGTCAGCAAGTCACATCCTTTCTGCCAGCATTCAGAAAACACTGTCTAGAAAACAGAACCTACCTTAAAGAGAAACCAAGTACAGTGTTTCAGGGGTAGCTGTAGGTGAAGCCTTGGAGAGGGACTGAGATGGCCTGTTAAGAGTAAGTGAATGGAATCCCAGCCTCAGTGAACCCACTGAGGATTTTGCCACGTCAGAGTATATTCTTTCCTCACCAAATTTCTGTCAAAATTCTCAGGATTTCACCAGAAATTTTTTGCACCTCTGCTGTTGACGAAATCTTCTGCTGTGATCCACTCAGGCTGTACAGTCCAAGAATGAATAACTCAACATAAGGGATGAGCAGAAGACAAGCCATGGTAAGTGGTAGCCTAGTGATGCTGTGCTTTTTTAACCCCCAAGTCACAGAAATTATGACAGTACAAACCACATATGGAAACAACACTATAAACTACAAGACCGATGCTGGTGAGATACTGCACTTGGATTTAAATGTAAAACTGAAGTTTTTATGCAACTACGGTCATTAAGAGTCAGGTAGTATTCACTGAATAATAGAGTTGTTAATATTTGCACCCAGACAAAATTCTTGCTCAGACCAGCTCTTGCCCTATGGTTTCAACTGAACACACTGTTTTCCATTTTGTCTTAAACTCTTAACTGGAAGCGAGGTATTTCCTTTAATACTGTTATATTGAGACCAAGATCTACGTCATTTATAAAGAATTCCAGATTCACAGGGAACGGGAAACACTATAAAAGTGTGAAAGAGCAGCCTTTTCATCTTTCTTTTAGGTAAGAGAAGAGGCAAAACCCACTATGCTTCTTTCAGAAGATTTTATGCTGTAGTTTATATCCTGAATGGGCAGAAGTACTAACAAAGCCAGTGATTTTCCTTCAAACGAAAATTTTTAAGTGGTTTTGATGAAAAGTGTACATACAGCTGGTTCTCTGGTACAAAGCTGTTCTTTAACCTTAGTGCTGGGTACATGGGGAGAACACCCACCTACATCTAAATAACACAGGCATTGCTGGTGCTGGCTAAGAGATGATCCATTATAAATCAAGGGAACTCACCCTCTGTGGTGCTTCCTAGGGTGCTGTGCAATGTAACACAGGCACTGCAGGGCTAGCACTGACCTCTCTTTCTTCCAGAAACACTAAACATTGGCCCTAGGACCTAAGCAGAAATAACCAGGAACCACAAACAATTGGCACACTGCTGGGCAAGTCGTATGAGTGCAGCTTATCAGTCACTGTAGTAGTGCTCATGTGGAAACAACCCCACATCAGTAAATCTGGCTTACAGCAAAAAGACAAAGAAATATGAGCACTGGGGACTGACATAAGTAGGTGCCAGTAGGAGGGTTCAGGACATGTTGTACAGACTATTTGTAAAGACATGTTTCTGGCGTTTTGAGTCCATAAATAATGTTTACGAAAAGGTATTAGGTTCCTTCCCCAAGGGCTGCTAGAAAAAAGGAATAAACAGACCAGAAGGAGGTTCGGCACATTCCAGTTTGGGGAGGAGAAAGAGGCTGTGAAGACAACTCTAGCAGACTTGTTATGGTACCTTTATGAAACATTTGACTCTTTTTACCCAGAGGGCAGGGGTGAGGGAAATATGATTCCTTGCTCTGACAATAGTGGAGATCGAATGCTGTATCTGGTTGGACTGCACTCTCTTGTCTTGGAGCCACTTCTGCAAAGATGTCCTAAGCCAGACTGGCAGCAGCCAGAGGGGTTTCTGGCAGCTGCTCATATTCCAGGGAAATGGCAGGTATATGAGCCAATCTCATCAGACTTTGGAAAAAGCGGCGAATGAGGAAAATACTTGGATTTGCACAAACAAATCTTGCCTTGCTCCATTCTTATTTACAAGGTTGATCCAGGACAAAACATCACCTCTTCAACCCAAACAAAGCAGCACCATGCAGAGAGCACTGCAGGTCGGCTGATGTCCTTGCTGCGATCTCACTGGGGCTTCGAAGCACACTCACAGTTTAAAGAAATGGATTGCAATGATAAAAGAGAATTATCTTTGCTTTACCCTCATGTGCTTAGTAAACTCCCATGAAAATTTAGCACATTCCCCCTGCTGCTTCCCCAAACGTCTGTGCCTCAGGCCCAAACTCAGTTATTCCTTTAATCCTGTGCAGGAGATCCAAGATCAAAGTTGGTGGGACTTGGTTTCATCGCAGCTATTCCCAGCACCATCCCTGGAATTCAGACAGCTGCTGGTTTTCATGCCTCAGCCATGGGCTAGCCAGACCTGACACTTCAGTGTTAACCCTTGGTTTTGGCATGAATGATGAACTGGAGTCTTGTCTCCTGAAAACTCCCCTGTTCTGCAGCAGATGACTCACTTCACTGTGGTACCTGATGGGAATAAATTACTTCCTGGTGTTTGCTTCATTGGTACCAAAATTCCAGTGGCAAAGAAAGAGATCCCTGTGGAATCTAGGATCTTCTGAGATGGAAGGTGATCTCTAATTATACATTACATTATCCCTGGGAGAGGGGGAAAAGAATTGAAAACATGAAACATTTACTGGAAAAAACAAGACCAGCCCTGTATTTAATCAAAACATTTTGTTTTGTTCCACTTGTAATTATTTCCATCCAATGAAAAAAATAACAAAGAAAATGACAGTTCCCTTCCATGGGCAAACAAAATAAGAGGTCATGTTAGTTCCTGTACAATGCTACAGTGAAGGTTACATATTTTTAATGCTGTGTTGAAGTTGTCTTTACTTGTATTGCAGTAATACTGAACATATCAGTTTAGGTTTAATGACCTAATTTCAGTGTTTGTTAGGGTAGTGGTGAGAAAGCCAAAGATTTGTGGGGAAAAAAGCTGAAGTGACACTTCATTTTCCCTGAAACTCATGAGAATGTGAATATGAACACTGATTACACCCACATGATTGACTGGGGCAGAGGTTCCAAAAAGATGAAGACTAACATGAGAGCCCAGGGAATTATTTCCATTGCCAGCTATGCTGGTGCCTTGCTTTTTTTTTTTTGTTGTTGTTGTTTTATTTTTTGGTGTTTTTTTTTTAATTGGAAACCCTGGTCTTTACATGGTAGAAAGAGGTAAACAGAAAAAAAATACCCATTCTTGTACAAGACTCACTCTTACACTCAAATGACTATCTCATAATCAAGGCAATAAATTGTAGGTACCTTGGTTGTAGTTTATTGAGATCCTATGCCAGGCAAAGGCTCTCTGTATGTTTGCTTTAATTATCATGTTCCTAAAGAAGGTAACAGTTTATACAGGTTTACTACAATGCCTGACTACCCTCCCTTCCCTGTGCCTCAGGTACCTGAACTTTGTATTCCCCACAGAAAAATGGAAATAACCTTGGAGACTTCTTCAAACTGCTTCAAAACACATTGAGATCTACTGGTGAAACAGCAGTAGAAAAATACTGTCACTTCCATTTTCTGGGATATTTTTTCCCAGAGCTCTCAGACATTCAGCATCACGGTTGCATTTTCCTGCCTAGAACAGGCCAACCATTTTCTCTTCAATACCAGCTGACTTCAGTGCCCAAGTGAAAAGGGGCCTGTCAGTCATGGACATCACTACTTGCTTTTAAATGATTTTTCACCCAAGAACATTATGCTGGTTTCTGCACTGTCTTGGTGTAAGTTCTGCTTCCTGGCACTATCTCTGCACCTCACCCATCCAACTCAACAGGTATATTTTCATACCCTCTAGCAACAGATACTTTGTGGAGGAGTTAGTGTGTCTACCAAGTGTGGTTTAAAACTAATTAATTCAGGCTCCTTGCCATTTTCCCCTCCAACTCAGAACCGACAGCACACCAATCATATATTTTTCAGCAGCACGTTGTCTGACTGAATCAAAATGTGCCACTGAGATCCATCTGCATGGCCCTTTGCAGCAGCACAAACAGAATTCAGCTGCCTGCTTCTCAGACAGGTGTGACATTTCAGGACCCACCTGACATTGACTTAAACCCCTGTCAGTGTGGTTTGCGGCAGAGAGCATGGCTAGTTTGTAAGTGGTGGGAAGTCAGCATCTCTTCTGAGGAAAAGGGTGGTTTTGAAAAGGTAGAGGTTGCCCAAGATGTGCCTACTCAACACAAGAAGAGATGTCTGGGAAGCACCACTGTAAGAATCAGGAGGCTGGTCTGCTGGTGGCTTGTGGGATGGACTGAGAAGAGGGATGTAAAGCTCTCCCTTGCAGGAGGTCAGCATCTTGGTAACAGAGGAAGGAAGACTATTCCTTTCTTTTTGTTAGCAGAAAGCAGGGTCCCCAGGTGTTCACCAAAGTACCAGGATGAAATCACAAATTTTATCTGAGATACTTAACCTGCTGGTACCAAACCTCATATTACTCATGGAGAGATCCACCTCCTCCTCCCTCTGGGTATTACTGACATTGCAAAATCTTTTGCTAACCACAATTCTTTCCACATAATATTTTCTGTGCCAGCAGAGAAGTCTGATCTACTCTGGGAGGTCAGCACCATCCTTCTCGAGTTTTCAGCTACAAGTATGATGGCTTGCAAGAAACCAGCAGTTAAAACTGATCAATCAACCATAAAAGTTTATAACTATGACAAAGAGTATCCTAAAAAAAAGCCACAGCCAGCTACTAACTAGAACTATATTGTCTAGCTTTGTCTGTCTTATGTCCCTCTTTGTCTACCCATAGCTTTAAAGATTACCTCTCTTTCTCCTAGAGCTTTCTCAAAGTATTAATGAGCTACACAATCCAAATCTGTATTAAATTGCTGAAAATGTTCAGTTGTTCAGGTATAGGGCTTGGGTTATGTTCATATATCAAAATTGCCAGGTCATTAGCTCTCATGTGTTAGGATAGCAGATGAGTTACAAACTCATGCATATATGTGCCATAATGGATTTTCTCTAATTGCCTTTTTCTGAATTCTGATGGTTGTGAGTTATTGCAGGCAGGAATTCATATAGCCAGAAAGGATAAATATAAATGTATCAATCTACTGTTCACCAACAGAGACTAGTATATGAAGAGAAAGGCCAGGGATGTTCAGAGTTAAGGAATATTTCTATTCCAAGTGGACAAACATGTAATGCTACCTGCAAGTCTTGCTGATAAGAATGTGCAGACACTTGGGTTGGTGCTGGAGCCAGGAACGTTACACCAAATCTGATGCAGAGTGAGGGTGCACTGCTGTGGCTGCTCTGCCATCAGCACTCAGGAACACCCTGGCCACGCAGCACAGCTCGGAAGCTTCCCAGCACAACCACTTGTGATCCCCTGAGCTTTTTTCTGTGCTGTGGAATTACACTGTTCCATCTTTTCAAAAAGGAAGAGTTCTCCATTTAAAAAACCCTCTACAGTATGATCCTGCAGATCTGTTCTGTCTTCACAGGAATATCCACAGCAGCTTAGGCATTTCCACTGACTTTCATCTTTGCTTGGTCCAAGTCACCTACAAATACAAGGACAATGGTAACAGTGTCTTGCTATTTCTGAGGTTCCTAGTGGCCAGGATGAATGACTGCTGGCAGCACATTGTCCCCATTCCTGCCATCAGGGATAGGTGAAAGGACACTAGTCAGGGTATCTGCTTCATCCATAAGAGTAGCAGTAGGATCTCTCAGTACAGCAGTTCCCTGTTGTTTCAGCTGAAGGTCCCAAACCTGCCTTCAGCATGGGGAAACAGGGAGACAGTGGAAAGGGGCACTCCTGGCTTCCCACACCCCCTCCTTTTCCCTGCTCATTCCCTTCCTGAATCCTCCCCCAGCCTTATCACATTCCCTCCATTCCTCTCATTGCCCTCTGAGCTTGCCTCTGAAATGCTGAGCCTGTGCTGCTGCCGTCCACTGGCTTCCAGATCCCCTGGCTCAGACCTGTGTCATGTGGTTCCTGGCCACTGCAGCGAGAGGGGTGGGGGAACCCTCCCCTCCCACTCATTGTCTTCTGCCACGGGTCTAAAAAATACGTATTCACTCCCTATCCACCCCTGCTCTCGACAGCACCGCACAAACCCCCCTTCTTCTTGATCCTATCTATTTACAATAACTCAGTTTCCATAAAATATCTCCTTCACTTATTCCTCACTGAAACACTCTTATCTTATCTTCCAAACCTGACTTGACATCAGGCAGTTTGGTGTTTATATGAAAAAAGGGTTTGGCTTTTAAAACAGCTCAGCAGCCACAAACAGAACTAGGTCTTCAGAATAGCTTAGCCTGCATTTTTGGGCACTAAAAAGAGAAGCCAGCTCTTCCAAGAGGGCTCTTTGTAATGATGTGCTTTGAAAATATTACTTTAATGAAACAGTTAGATGTGGAGCCTTTGCTGAAAAGTCAGACTCTAACTTAGTGTCTTCCTGGCAGCCAAGCTCACCTGAAATCTGCTCTGCAGCCTTTTGCAGTTCTTACGAGCCCTTCCCTGGTTTCCTGCTGCCTGCACAATGCCGGTTATCAGGGCAAGGGTAAGGCTGGCCCCTGCTGATTTTGACAGACTGGAAGTTGATTGATTCAGTTTGCAAACTTGGGACAATACTTTGTTGTGTCTTTGCCTGTTGCTTTACATTGAAACTGTCTTGGGAGCAAGCAAATTGTTCTACCAAACTTTAATTCACCAAGTTTCAAAGTTGGGTCATCTGGAGGTCAGGAGGTTTTGTTTAGGTTTTTTTCTGTTTTGTTTTGTTGGATTTTTTGGGTTGGTTTTTAGTTTTGTTGTTTTGGGTTTTTTTTAAGAGCACTACCAAGAATTCTGGGGAAGGTACCAGCAAAAGCTCTCTTTATACAAAACCACAAAAAATAGATATGCCCATTATTTTTACTTGGCATGGAAACTTGTGTGTCAGTTCAATTGTATTGGCTTTCAAAAAGAATAGTTGTGCAGTGACTGTTCTGGTGTACAACAGTTTGGTGACATCTGTCCTCCATCCCATGAGTCGTGGGACACCACAAAACCGTGAAATGATCTATCACGAACCTCCTGTTATTTCAGGATACGGAAATATCTCCCAAGCGCTGTATATAGACTATGGATTCATCATGAGCCAACCTGGAAATTTCAGTCTGAGCAGCAGTCTTAAATTAGTAAGTGCGGGGAAGTCTGCAGTAAAACAACAGACCGTCTCCAGTCATTCCACACTAAACAAGCATGCAAACAGAAGTAGAATTTTAGAGATAAAAGCACAAATAGCACTGCTGAGAGAAAAATCACAAAGATTCCAACCCCTGAAAGTTCTTGGTAGTATTTTATTTTTTACAGCGGGCTTAGATCAGATCTCAGCAGAGGGAATATTAATATATCACTGGCATTTCCCATCTGGACCTAGAAGAGCCCTGCTTTGGGGTTGGTTTGGAAGGGAAGAAATGTCTCTTCATGACAAACTTGCTTTAGTTACTGGGAAGTCGTGGTCACTTACTGCTCATAGAAACAGTTTAATACAGACTCGCAACTTTGATGTTCAGGCAGCTTTACAAAAGGGAATAAGGGTTTTTTTCCCCTTTTCTCAGCTAGGGAGATGAAAAGCAAAGAACACTGAACCAATGTGCTGAAGAGGGAGAGCACCTCAGTGCTGGTGCTATACCTGAGCTCCTGTGCCCATTCGGTCACATGAAGAGGTGCCATATGTGGGGACACACAGCAGCAGTCACCTGGTGCTGCACACAGTCATACACAGACTGTGATGTAAGATCCACAGTCACGTTACCAACCTCAGTTCACAAACAGTGGAGCCACAGATATCCTCCGGGATGTCCAGAGGAAATACACACCCCAGAACTGGATATCAGAGTTGTACACAAATGAAAGAGCATTGATTTGGCTTCAATAAGAGATTTTTTAAATAACAGGTTTTCAGAAACACATGCTATTTGTAAATAGTATGTCCTGAGGTTATCCAGACAGGCCCTTGACTACTGAACCTATCTGCTCTTCAAGGACAGTTGTTTTCAACACTTTTCAGCCTGAGAAGCCCCTGTATACTTTAACAGTGGAGGTCAGGTCTCATGCAGTATATTTAAATTTGCTAACAGTCAGCCTGCTTTCCTCAGTTACTCCTCCCCAGTACTCGAGCAGCCAGATCCACAGGAACTGACAACCACTGCTCAAGGCCAAGCTTACAGTATCTTTTTTTAGTGTGATCCCCTATGGCAACTCTTGGTGCATCTGTTGAATCCTGGAACAAGTGAGCTCCGTCATTTCACTGAATGGGGGAAATCCAGGCTCACATACTGCATGTCAACAATCCTCTGTTCCCATTTTTTTTTTTAAGTGTACAACAGTGTATACCCTCTCCAAGCAGGAAACAGTAAATTCTGTAATCAAACTGTGAAAGTTCAATTATGAGTGCAATTAAGGTGAAATATAACTCTATTGAAATTGGTGAGAGTTTTATTATTAACTAAAGTTTCACTCCTGTGTTTCGGGTGGATAGTTATCCTGTTCAAGCAAAGAAGCCATTATTTAATCAAAATGACATTTATAATGCAGTATTACTATCATGTTCAAACATTCAGGACATGTTTATTTTAATCAGTTCTAATTAAATTCTTATACAGGAAAAAGATTTAGTTCTACTAGTGAGTGTGCATATATTCAGAGGAAAAGCAATGCAAATTGTCCAGGATCTCATTAAGTGCTATTTGTACTTCCTAAACTCTTGTGATGTGTTAGCAAGCCACATCTAACTCTTCCGTTCTACTCCACTGAAACAGATTGTCCTAAAACGAGAGTGAGCATTTCCAAACTAAAGCAAATGCAGCATTTACAGTGGTGCAGTGTTTGCAACAAGGTAAAGGAAGCAGCGATTGCCAAACCCTCAGCCCCATTAATTGCAAGGTTTAAGCAGCACTCACAGCCTCTGGGATTCTCCAGGCATTAAAAGCAAAGAAGCAAAGAGACTGAGGGATGCTGTGGATACTCTCACACCCCATCTCTGGGTCAGGATACAATGTTGGCACATGCCTGGCAGACCCTGCCCAGCCTGGCTTCTTCCCAGCAACAGATCAAGCGAGGATGGAGGGTACCCATTTTTCTGCATTGGGCAGAGTCATAAGGATAGAAAACCAGGTCAAGCCTAGGCCTGGCTGGAGCTTTGCAGGCCTGCTAACACCTCAGGGAGTGAAAAGGGAGGCCTGGGTCAACAACAGCACTCTTTTGAGTTCCTCCTCATCACCTTTTCACACAATTTCATGATGGAAAATGCCTTGATCCTTCCCTCATATCTTCTATCATTTTGTCACGGTCCCTTGGATTACCATCTAATTTTACAAGACTGCTCATGACAAAGCAGAACATGAAGGTATCCTGCCCTTCCAGAGTAACCCTGATCATGATTTGTCCTTTGTCAGGGCCACAGAAGCAACCTCCTGGCACCCCCAGGACGCCAAGGTCCCAGCACAAGAGTAAGGTACCTCCCCCTCACACCCAGCTCAGCTTGGTTGCTTGCTTCCTTCCTTGTTGCCACCGGTCTTCAAGCACCTCTACTATTTTTCCTGCCACTTACCAGGTCTCCAGCATCACTCCTCTCTTTTCCTCCACTCACACTTGACTGTCTCACCAGTGTATGGACCCAAGGTGCTCACCACTGCTCTGCTGCCCATCCCATCACAAACCAGGCACCATCCCCCCTTGGCTGAGACCTGGTGCCTACGTCTTAGACACCTGACCTAAAACCACTGGTGGAGAGGGGTGCAGGTGTTGTGGGGTGAGGAATTGCCGATGGGGACCCCCTCTGTGCCTGCATTGCCACCATCCAGCCTGAAGCATCACAGAAGGAGAACAGAGGGTTTGGGTTGTGCCACAACCCAGAAGCAGCCAGCACAGCACAGTACAATGCAGCTCAGCCTGCCTTTGGAAGGTGTTGATGAGGTATGCCAGCTTGTCCCTTGCCTGAGAAAAGTGTGGACCCTGAGGACAGGTAGTCCACAGGAAAGTGAGGGGAACTGTCCGGGCTCTGGAGGCCTAGAAAGCTGTGACTGAGTTTAAGCACTTGTTTTAACATCTTTTGAAGTCAGCCCTTCAGCCCAACTCAGTGAGCACAAAGGTGCTTCCATTGTGCACCAGAGGAAGTAAATGTGCCTGGCAAGCCACTGACCCTGACTTCCCAGGGCAGAGTTCTGGCCAGCTGCTTCCCATGTGGTTCACCAGGGATCCTTTCACAGCAGGGTGGAGTGGAGACCACATACCTGCTCCAGTATCCAAACACACCAGGAATTTGAGCCTTCTCTGCTCTTAAAAGGCTGGTGGACACACCAACAAGCAGAACTGGTGCTGAGCTAGGTGGCAGCTTTTTCTCCTGCTCATGTGTTTGGGGAATTGCCTGGGGCAACAGCATCCTTAAGAGAGAGAGAGAAGATGCAGAGGGGTTTTGCTTGTATAGGCAGGGTTTGCACATTTTGAGTATTAAGTGTTAATAAGTGTTAATTAAGTGAAGGAAGAGCAAAACCTGAAATGTATTTAAATTACAACAAGTGTCTGGAGCAAGACACGAGATTTGCAAGAATTAACACATTACCTCTACAGAGTCAAGAGCCGCTCACTACCCCAAGAAGCTATTTTTTGCACCATAAGTGCACTGCAGTGAAACAACTTCCTCTTATGTGACCCCAAACCTTCACCTGGACAAGCTGTACACATGCAGGCCACTGCCAAGTTAGCAAGAGAACCATTTCACAGGAAGCTGGAGTCTTCTGGAAACTTCCGTTTACAGGAATGCAATTATCATGCAATTCCTCTTTGAACCCACACCTTTTTTTTTCCCCTTGACCTGTCCCTCCTGTGAGGGGCTGCTGGCTGAGGCAGCATGGGCTCCCCTGAGCCATGCCCGCTGACACCCTGCCTGGCAGTGGGCTCAGCAAGGCAACAGCCCCACGATACCCTAGGCTGGCACTGAGATCCTCATGCAGAAGATGCTGCGAGTCCTCACTTAAATGACATTAATACTGCACTGCTAGCAGGGTGGATCAGGCAAAGGTAGCTAAAACCTAAAAGAGGAAAAAACCCTGTACCATCAGCCATTGGGTACAGGTCCAAGCCAACCCTGATGGATGCTGCACAGAACATTTCCTCCCTGTCCTTTCTCAGCTGCTGGGGAGTACCCCCATAACACGACATTAAATCCACCCCTTTTCCCACACTGTCACACAGATATCCAACGTCCCTCTGCATCCTACATCCCAAAACCTTGCTTGTACCAGGGTGAAAGAAAACATATTTAAGTCAAGAAGGTGATTGCATTGCAGAGTCCTTTTGTGCCATGCTGCAGGTGTACAAAACAAACCGGGAGGTAATCAAGCGATCTGTCCAGATCCAGCCTTTAACTAAGGGGTCAGGGAATGGGATGGAAAACATGGTCTAATATGTATGTATGATGAAAGGTTGACAGTTATTTCATTGTGTGCTTCAGTGTGAAAACCACAGTGACAATGATACTGGAATGTGTTTTTCATTACCACAAATACTTCACGCCAGGTGGAGAGACCTTTTACATGCATGAGAAACCTCGTGCTTTGGGGGCTGCACAACTTAAAAAATATGGGCCCTGAAACTACTTGCAAAAATCCTGTTCTCCCAGACAAGCTGTGGCAGAAGGAGATGAAGTTATTTGCATGTGGAACATGCCTAAAGCCAAACAGCAGAGGAACACCTCTCCCAGCCGGGGGAGCTCACCTATGCAGAGCTGTACCTGCTCAAGGTTCTGTCCTGCTACTGCATATTTTGGCTTCTGGGGAGTTTTTTGAAACAAGGCTCACATTTGACAGGCATCCTCCTTTGCAACTGCAGAGCATCTCAGTGGACACTGTAGCAATAATTTTTATGAAAGATCTGGGGTTGCACAGTAGTAATTGGGGCATGAGGGAACAACACAATGGCCCAAACAACACAATAGTTTTAGGAGTCACCACTAAATGTATCTCTCTTGCTTTCCAGGCACCTCACTTAGGAACTGTAGTACAAACAGACCTTGCCCAGCCCCCTCACCCACCCTCCTTGGTGTGAGCACCTCCCTGTGAGCTTATGCCTGACTTCTCCACAGTAGAGAAGTACCCTCTGCTCTGAAGATGCTTCCCACAAACTCCAAGTTGACAGAGATGACAAGAAACATAGGATACAGCTGTATACCAAGGGGATCCAGAGACACAACACCTTTCCACACTTGTGGACTTCTTTGGGTGGAGAGTTTTCTCATGACTGAGGAAATTAATGTATCCATCAAAAACTAAGCTGATGCTGACTAAGAGTTTTTTTCTCTTCCTGTTACATCCTCTGCAGCTCAAGAAGGAATTTCCTGCCCAGTTAAGATTTGGAGAACACATCCCACACTCTCAGCACATGGCTGAATGGGAAGGAGACAAGAACTGGCAGCTGTAGGGAAAGGGCAGATGTAGTGTGGTCCAAAAGCCACAGTGGCCCCAGTCCCCAGGTCAGGCTGTCCCAAGTCCATTTCCCTGCCTGGCTGGTTCCTTCCCATCCTTGTGCTCTGCTCCAGGACAGCAATGTACAACTCAGCCCCAGGACCCCACGGTGCCCTCACTAACAAGCTGGACTTTGAGGAAAAGGAGTCAATCTTCCTCAGAACTCCCAATTAAATTATGAGATCTGACAATACTCTCACTGCCAGACAAGAGATGAAGCTGCAAGATAGAGGCATCTTTCCTTACTACAGCAGCAACTGGGTTCAACATACACAGGGAACATGATCTTTCCCATGTCAAGAGTGTTCACAAGGTTTAGGCAAAAGCACATTAATAATCAGTTTCCCTTTTCTGCACTTTTTTCAAGCTTGGACACCAAAATCAAGCACCACTTTTGTTTCTTGCCTATGGGCTGTTTTTGATGAGGGCGGGAATTGGTGGTGTCCACTCTTCAGAAGGTTTCACTGCTGTTCATAATACAAGCACAAAATGGTAAAATCTCCCTTTGGGTAGATGTATTTACACTGGCAGAAAAGTCCTAAGTATGCTAATGTCTTTTTTCTAATTCAGTGCTAAGCTATTCAAGTAAAACATCTTGATGCTAATATAGTAAATAAACCCGAGTTGAAAAAATACATAAAACACAGTTATGCTACTAGAAGTTTCAAAATGTAGACAAAAATAATCACATGCAACAACTAACAACAGCTTTGTGGAATCCTCTAGACTCTGAACATTGTCATATATTGTGTCAACACAGGGCATTTCAAATTTAATTATCAGTTTCGTACACACAAACACACCCTCTTGTGAGAGTACCTAGAGCAATGAAGTCTTGTGCTCGTTGCCAGCCATTTTAATTCCATGTTTGCCCTAGCCCACGGCTAGAGTACTTGTCTCACACACATTCCAGGGGATATTTTATTCTTGTTCAAAAGCTTACTGTCAGTGGGTTGTTTTATTTATTATATTTAGTAACACAGTCATTTCTGTGGGCCTCAAGCATTTGTTGAACACAAGGGGGTAAACCAAGCTTAGAAAGAGCCAGCTTGATACTCCTTAGGAACTTCAATTTCTGACAGCATCTTGCACTTTGCTTACTACAAATGAGATACTTTTCAGAACACTTTGGGCTGAAGCTATTTACAAACATCAGCATTGTAGCTTTTTTCCTTCTCCAAACTAGTTAGTAAAAAAGAAGTCTCCAGGTAGTACAGGAGTGTGCTCAGCAGTGTGCGAACAATGGAGCTCAATGGCAGAAAGAAAGGAGAGTGCAATGGTGTATGGGCAGCAGAGCTGAAGGTGAGAGGCTAACTCTTTGTCCCCAGAATTCCTTTGGCTAGGCTATTGCATTCATGCTAAGGCATCTGTAACCACTCTTCTGCTGCTCTAATAATTTAAGTCTGCCCACTGCAGCTGGGAGCTGAGAGGGGAGCCTGAGCTTGTTGCATGGGCAGAGCATGGCAGCATGTCAGACACCAAGCACACAGCACTAACCACAGCACTGTCTCAGTGCTGGAAACAGGGACCTCCTTTCCCAAGGGAACCTACCGCTTTCCTTCTCACCAGCCCAAAGAGTGTGGAAAACCTGGCTCTGTCCACACAACAAACCACAGTCTTTGGTTTCCCAGAAAAAGAGGAATAGGTGCTGGGTGCACCCTGAGTGCCTGGAGTGCTTCAAGAAAATCAGATGCAGCCCACAAAAACTCTGTCACTGCACTGGGAACCAAGGCAGGAGCAGTAAAATCCTCCCAACCCGAGGAGAAAAGATGCCTTCTGATGGATGACACAAATTTGGGAGCAATTAATATTTAAATACAAGAGCAATGTAGTGGGAAAAGGGGCCAAATTAGATACCCTACTTTAAATTGTGGCTGGAGCAAACTCCAGTGACTGCTACAGCAAAAAGTGAATTCACCTTAGTTGATACTTGACCTGAAGTGTGTGCTGCAGAGGCACAGGAGGGCTGGCACCTGCAGAGCAATGGGGCAACTAGGCTGATCTCCCCTGACAGCTCCCCTCTCACTTACTTTCTCATGGCATTTGTAGCAGCAGTCTGTGATCTCCTTGGGGCCACTGATCCTATGGACAGCTGAAGTCCATGGAATTAGGCCGGTTTAACCGGTGGAACAGCACATTTTCTGGGAGTGCTCATGTCAGCAGAAGGATGGGGGTGCAAGGCAGGGACTGGTGCTCTTTTAGCAATCAGAGACCCTATATAGGTTATAGGGCTGCTTGTTGTAGGGAACATGTACTCCTTAAACCTAGCCTAGGAGTAATTTCCCACAAGTTTTCCAAGATTCCAGTGGGCTCAACCATGCCCAGGGCATCCCAGAACACTTCATGCCTGGCTTGCATGTTTGGAGTTCACTCCAGTAGGGTGACACTGCAAATCTGCCCATGGGATCTTGCACCCAGGAGAATCCTGACACTTCCTTCTCACCCCTCTTACCCACAGCCTGCAGCGCCTGAGACAACTAAGGCAGTTTTCCATTATGAACATATAATATGCAATTTAAATAGAGAACAAGAAAAAACCTGAAAGGAAAAAAAAAAAGCCAAAGCCCAACAAACCCACTCTACTCTTTTACTCTCTCTCCTCCCCACCCTAAACATTCCAGCCTTCCCTGCCACTAGAGAAAGGAGCTGTTTATTGATATTATGCAAGTACTGAAATATTTTTCTTTTTCTTCCCTCCTGGCCTTTTTTTCCCTCTCTCCCCCTCTCTTCTCCGGGGGTTGCAAAGGTAGTTCAAACCCCTCCAGTCATTTCGGCTTATCAGCCACAGGAGATACATTCCTCTGGGCTGCTNCGCCCAGCTCCCGGGCCCCGCCGGACGGGCACCGCGCCGCTGCCGCCCCGGCCCCATGCTGCGCTCCCTGCTCTCCGGCTGCCTCTGTCCCCTCGCAGGTAAGGCTGCCGTGGGCGCGGCCCCTCCCGCTTCAGCCCCTGCCCGGGGGCCGGCGGGGACGAAATCGCGCTTAAGGAACCGGTTTTATTCCCTCTTAAAATGGGCTTATTTCGCCTCGGTAAGCGTGGCAAAGCTTGGGAGAGAGGAGCAGGAGAGGCGGGAGCAGTGTGGCTCCGAGCGGTCCGTGCCGCCGAGGGACCGGCACCCACCGGAGCGGCTGCTCCCGGCACCGCCGGGTCCCGCACCACCGTGAGGCGGGTCGGGGCTGCCCTCCGCCCGTCACGGCGCGGGCCATGGACATCGGCTCGCTTTCTAGGCTAGTGAATCCCCATCCAACAGGGATTGTGTCGGGTTCGAAGGGTTTTATTTGCTCCCTCCTGTGCAAATGAGGTGACCCTGGAGGAAAGGCAGCTATAGTTCTGCAGCTGATCACCTGTAACTTTTTAAGCCTGTTGTGTAAACAAATTATGTGGTCTCAGTATGCCTTTTTCAGGCATAATGGGGCCATTATATTTTATGCCTTAGCCAGAGTTGCAGGCTCTGTGATCACAAGCCCCATGTAGCAGAATTCTCTTAGCATCCCTGTTTACCCCTCAGCTTGGCTTGTGGCAGCTGTAAACGAGATCGGCAGGTTCTGTCTCATTGGCGTCGATGCACTGGGCTGGTTTGCTTGGCATGTAAATGCAGCGTGCAGTGCAACAGCAGGACGGTAAAAACGTTGCAAACCCCTGTGTTTGGGGTGGTTATACCTCCTGGGGTCCTGACTTTCCATCTTTATGCCAAACTCCTGCCTCCTTGGAGTGCTGCAGCAATTGTTCCCATGGAGTCATCAGACCTGACACATTCTTGGGCATCCACTCAGGTACTCTCTGCTTGGATTGTGCTTCCCAGCTGTACTGGTCTGGGTCAGCTACTTAGAGCTCAGTGTGAGCTGGAGCTTCTGTGAGGTGCCCCAGCAGGTAACTGTTAAATGCTGTTGCCAGCAAGGCTGCTGAAGCACGTTGCTCTGCCTGGGTTCAGTCTGGAAACTGCTACCCAGTGACTCAAGGGGCTCTAGAGCAATGCTGCTGTGAGAACATGCCAGGATCCCCATAAGATGTGAAGGGTGTTTGAGGAGTGTTTTACAGTATGGTAGAAACTGCTCCTTTTTGCCCTGGATGCAATTTGACCATGAACGTGTTTCCTCCAAGATATACAGTGCAAACCTGATGGCAGGGTTAGGAGGTGAAAGGAAGCTTGCTCTTCCACATGGAAGTGTCCCTCACCGTCCAGACACAGCAGTATTGTTAATGAGGTAGGTGAAAGCTTTGGTGGGGGAACAGAGTCATCCTACAGAGCACTGAAGGTTCAGCTAGAATTTATCCAAATCAGAAACAGCACTCTCTAATCGCTTCAGCTAGAAAAAGGCACCAAATATTTATGTGTGTCCTGATTTGGATGTCATCTCTATTCAGAAATAGCATCCTTGGCTCTTGCTCTCACTGCAACTATAAAAGATTTCAGGCACGCCAGAATATGGTTACACCTGTCCAGTGCTACCTTGTTGGAGCAGAAGCAGCTCTCCAGAGTTTTACCAAAGGACAGCAATGACTGCTCGTGAAGAATGGGTTAACAGCAGCCTTTCTAATACCATTCTCGAGTTCCTTTGGCTTCAGTTGAAGCACTGGTGTCTAAATGGCCTTGATCTTTGGGGCTATTGAACAGTTGTTTATCCAAGCTTATTATAGGCAATAAAACCTGAATTACTACATACCTGTCATCCCTGGGGGGCACGTTCCATCCTTGCAAAGGGCCTCCTGGCTCCTAGTTAATTTCTGGCTGAATAATCCTCTGTGATATGAGGCAGTCTGCAGATCAGATGTACAAGGAAAATATCTAAATTAGACAGTTTTTGCCAGTGTGTGATATATTTATCTCTATTGTTTTCATTGTCTGCTCAGACATATCACTGAGTTGTGTGCTAAATAATCTTTTGCTGTTATATAGGGCTTCTCATGAAAGCACCGTTTCCTTTATTTAAGGTTTTGAACCTTTCTCTTGGAGGAGCACATGAGAATTTCCAAGGAGAAGGATTTGTAGGTCTTTAGTGGCAGCTGTCATCTCCCTGACAAAAATCTCACAAATAAGCCCCATAGGTGATTGTAGGGGCTGAACCTCTTCCCTCCCCCAGCCTTCAGGACTGGTTACATTGCAGAATAGGGAGGACTTGGGCACTGATCCTCGTGCACCAAAATTATCCTTGGCCAGGTTTTCCCACCGCGTCATAGATACAAAGAAATAAGTTGCAGCGTAAATGCAGAAATTAGTGGGAACAGCACTTTAGCTGGTGCAATGCACAGGGTCAGGTGTTGGTCTAAAAACTGGTGACTGCCAGCCTACACAAGTAACTGATAAACCAGGTGGTCTGAGGGGACCTGCTGTGCCCCGGGACTTTCTGCCAGAGGTCACTAATCTATCAGACCTGTCGCTTGTTTTCAAAAACTTCACAGGTCACTTGGTATGAATAGGAGCAAGCTGTAAAAGTGTCAAGTGGCCTCTCTACTTGGAAATCCATTTCCTCTTTAGTTCACCCAACTATCAATCAGTAAACAATCAATCAATCTCCCTCTCATTCCTCCTCAAATGCTTGAAAAGAGCTATAATTATCTCCTCTTTCCTAAAACTTAGGTACTAAAGCAATGAATGTCCTCAGAGACTCTCAGTCAGTCCTTGAACCGTGTTATCTTTCTCTCGGCATCTACTTTATATGAATTGATCATTACCAGCTGCAGCTGTGGGGACCTATAACATTCCTAGTCATATTATATTACCAAACTACGATCCTAAGGAACTTCACACACTTAACTAACATCAAGACTAGAGACCACCTTGGAGCCAAAGGATCTAAGTACTTTGTGCTTTTTGTTCAAGGACTACCTGAAGTCTCAGCTTTGTCATAACTATTCCTTTGCATTCAACATTTTGAGCAAATCAAATTGTATATGTATGTTCATGAAATCCACGTGCATTTCACTTTTCCATCTGGATAAACTGAAGTTTAGAGAATCAGATCTATTGTGCAAGTACTGTTACGACATAGGAGCATGTTTCTGCGCGAGTGTGAACTTTTCAGTCACAACTCCAGTAAAAAAAACCCAAAACAACACGTAAACCAAGCCAAATAAAGCAACAAAAAACCCGACCTTTCCTCTGACAGTGATTTTCAAGCCTTCAGAAGTTTCTGCTGTTGTAGGTGGAAGTTGTAACTGGTGCACGGAAGACAACAGACCCTGCGATAAGCTTTCTACATAAATTTTTCAGCTCATGATTATCCTAATTATTTAGGAGAAGCCTTGCTCAGCTCGGGCAGCCCAAGATCCGGCAGCACACTCGGCACGGTGCTCGAAAAGCATTGGGGAAGGCAGATAGTTTGCAGACTTTTGGTAACAAGTAGCACCTCTGCCATTGCCAGGACTGGGATCAACAGTCCGGTAAAAGACCCCGTGGAAATCCATGGCAAAGCTGTGTGGAGATAGTCTTTGCTTACAGAGGGTCAGTTGATAGTGGTTACTAATTTTTGGGGGTGGGGGCTTTTTTTTTGTTTGTTGGGTTGGGGTTTTTGGAAGCGTAAGAGTAATTAAATTCCTGTGAGCACTGAGGTCCTGTCCGTGCAAAGCCTGCCTGAGCACACAGGGCTGTGCTGGCCCTGGGTAGGGACAGCTCTTTCCCAGCCGGGGAGGTGACACGGCTCCCGCGGGCCCTGCGTGGGGCTGCTGAGGAGGTGCCAGCACGGCCCCAGCGCCCGGCCCCACCCTTCAGCACACATGGGGGAAAAGTCATCAGCAAAAAATGCCTATTGTTTCAGAAAGGAAGTGACCCCTTCTCTCTTAAATGCTGGGAAATTGAAACCCCATCATTGGTGAGAAAACCCCACCTCTTCGAAATGAAAGGGAAATACCACCTGAGCCGTCCTGCCAGCAGTGCTAGAGAACGTGGCACAGTGACAAGACTAAGGGAGTCTTTTTGTACGGGAAGGAAGGAAAATGAGGGAATGCAAGGACTGAATGCGGGAGGCAGCCTTTGACACCGGAGTTTGACTCCGGTGCACTAGTCACTGCTATCTAATGATTCTTCAAAAGGCGACAATCATCTCTTAGTCTGTTACTTGGAGGCCACAGCCCCATCACAGAACCAGTCCTCCATGGCAAGTTTAATCCTTGGCACAGCTGGAGCCAGAGAGGAGTTACTAGGCAGGCTGTGTCGTCTATAGGATGCTGAAAAACCTTTTCTGGCACTTTGAATGTGCACCTTACTCCTGTACTGTGGGCTAAGCAGATTGGTAGGAGTGCTGTGGTTTGACTTTGGGCTTCCTTTGCAGAGCAGCTGTGCAAAGTCTCTGCTACTCCAACAACCCAAGTGATTGGTGATGCCCTTTATTTTTGGTGGCACAGTAAAGTTGGAAAGCACCGGTCTTACAAACTGCAGCATGTAGGATGCTGCATGTCTTGTGGCATTTGTGGCACACAGTAGCAGGGAGAGGAATAGATTCTCTGAATATCTCTGGGCTGTTCATCCTGCACAAGCCTGCCAGCACCACCCACTGTGGATGGGTTTGTTGTGCAGATGGACCTTGCAGCAGTTCTAGAGACAAGCAGAAGACTGCCGTGGCTCTAGCTCTGCTATCCTTTGTAAGACAGTGGCGGATGGAGACAAGGAAAGCTTTGGCTCCAGCTGTGCCATGTTTAACAGGGATTCTCCCCATGCCAAAATCAGGATAAACATTTTGATATGACAGGTAGGCAGAGAATGGAAGGGAAGAGAGCAGCAAAGGGCAGTGCTGGTATGGTATGGCTCTCTACTGCCAGTAGCAGCACTCATTCCACTGCCAGCCTGGCCTCTTCCTGTCCACCAGTGCTGCCAATGGTTGCATACATCAGAAAACCATGTGCTATGATATCTAAGTCAGTGCATCAGAGGCCACAGACCCTCTCAGGGATGCAGCAGAGCTTAACAGGTCCTTGCACTGAAGGAATTGCCAGTGAAACACAGTTTTGAGCCACAGGCGTGGATGCAAAAAAGAAAAAAAATCACACATGGGTTTCAGTACTTTGGAGCACAGGGATTTGGATATAGACTTCGGTTTTGTTTACTGGAAAGGTGGGAGCTTTAGCAGGAATTGGGCTTGAGCAGGATTGGAAATGCAAAGTAGTTTTCCCTGGGCAGTTGTTTGAGCTCACGGTGTGCATCCAGCTTACCTGGGATAAAGAAATTGCTTGAAAGTAATTTTGTGTTTAGGTATCTGCCCTCCTTCTCCTGGTCAGAGATCTCTGTACTAATACACCAGGCTAAGTCCTGGCAGCTGCTAGTTATTGTGCAACAGGAAAAATAACTTGGACTTAAAAGTCCCAAGAAAGTGAAGCCTTGGGACAAGAGCTGATGGGAGGGTATTTACCTTTGAAAGATTTAAGCTTCTCGATTAGGCTATGCTAACTGCAACATAGAAATATCCTAGAAAGCAATTCAAACATGATGCAGAGCAAAGTTCTAGAGACTTAGGTGGGACACATCTGTTCCTTTCACTCCCTACCAATTACCCTCAGGTATTAGCTGGTTCACCGTCACCGCATCCTCATGAGTTGGGAAGCAGTCTGATTCTCCAGCTTTACAGGCACAGGAAACCCAGCTTCCCAAGGCTACACATGATCACCTACCTCTAGTTACAGGCATATATTTCAATCCAGGGAACCCCATATATCTCTAGGATGATTACAGAGGCATATAACTGTTTGAAAGGGCTACTAGGCAAGTAGCACAAGCTACCTTGAGACAATGTTTGGCCTGGGCACACACGTTGAAGATGCTTCAGGAACCTGTACTGATTCTGAAGCATGCACACGAAACTCCACTCCCACCCTGGCTGCCACACCAGCATACCAGCCAGCTTCCCTAAAAGCTACAGCATTTGCTACCTTACCCCCACCACAGAGGAGTGTGGAAAATCTGTCCAGGGGAAAAGAAACAAAAAACAACAACAAAAATCTTGGCTGAATTCCCAGGAACACCAGTGTCAAGCCTGGCTGGCCTCCAGCACAAGTAAATACATCTTACCATTGTTAATGCCATCGTTCAGCTCTCTGAAGTTCACACCTCCTTTCAGAAGCCCCTGTGCAGGATTGTTTGCAACCATACCCCTGCAGCACACTCCCTCCAGTGCCAGGCAGGAGTTATCTCCCTTCCTTGTTTTACTCAGGATCCCTGGTATGGCTGAACAAAGCACTTACAGACCAAGCCCTCAGCCAAAATTAGCTGACATAGTTCTGTTAAGAGCCCTGAAAATGAGTTAATTTATAGCAGCTGAGGGTCTGGGTCACATTTTTTTTTCTCAATTGCACAGATGAGCTTTGATTGCACCATTCTGATGTTTGTTAGCAATATGCTTGAAAGAGCTGAGTGTTTTTGTATGCCTCTTTTGAGATCTGTAGCAGGAACGATCTGTAGCAGGAGCAATCTGCTTGCTGGAAGCCCCATGGTTTAGATTCTATAATCCAGTTAACAGAGAGGAAGAAGAGAGACTGTTCTGTCAGTGAGGTGCAGCAAGAATAACTTGAGTTTCAGGTCACTGCCTTAATCATTGGAGATTTTTCTGCTGTAGCACAGATGACCTCACTGACCACGGGAAAGTATTACTGAATGAATGAGAATGAGGTCCCTGAGTGTGTTGTAAAATCCTGTTGTCCTTTGCCACTATTCTGGTCTTGTGGTAGTGGGATGATAACATTTTGCCTCATCACAGAGCGTTGGAAGAATAAATCAGAAATGCTCAAACACTGTGGTTTGCAGGACCTGACAGTGCTGAGAGCAATGGTTTGCAGCCTAGAACAGATAAACAATTTTTGTGAAACGCGTTGCTAGTGACCACAGTAAGTAGAGGGCAAAGAACTGTTGTTGGCATCAAGGCAGCTGTCCCACAGAGGGTCAAAGATTTCATCTTATTTTCTATTTTTTCTACTCCAGACAAACCCTCTTGTTCACATTGCAGCTTTTGTAGTCCTAAAAGATATGCAGTAAGGCATCTGACATCTCCTCCTGCAAGTAGCAAAACCTCATTTTAATATGCTGCTTCCTGATTTTAGACAAAGCAATATTTGTGTAGGCCAGGGTGAAACCAGTTAAACAAGAAAAAACAGGAGCAGATTGAAAGAAGTGAGAGAATCTCCAGTCAAAGGAAATCATGGCATGATTAATAAGTGAGAACAATCAGCCTGTGGGAAAGAACTACCATTGCATATAGTAATTCGTGGTAAGAGTGACAGCTGTATAGTTTGTTCTTAAGAGTAATTGCAGGAATGCAACTGTTCTCCTCCTGACTCGGTGGTTTTGTTGGCCAGCTGGGGTAGTGATGCCATCAGAAGAGCCTGTAAGCCTTGTGTTTTTCATGCAAATACAACGCTTTTGCGGTCTCTGGCCGCCCAGAGGTGTTTGCAGCTGAGCAGGTAGATCCTCTTGACTCCAAATCAAAGTGACGCAGTTCCACCTCCTCCTCCCAAGACCTGGCACCCAGCTCCTTCTTACAGCTGATGTTTTGCTGTATATGAAGCTGCAAACCAGTCACCCTAGTCCTTGTCCTCAGGTTAGGGTCCCTCATGCATATCCCAAAAGTGGAAGAATAACAGAGCCCAGCACAGGCAGCTCCTGATGGGCTTTCCTGGGTAATGTCTTTTTCTTGTCCCCTACCACAACAACATCCTAGTGTTGTATTGCTGAGGTCTGGCACTGACTGTCCCAAACATGGTTCTTTGCACTGGGAAGATGCCTGTGAATCCTCCTAAGGGAGGCAGTGCAATTCTGTATATGATAAACAAATCCTATATAAGGGGTATTAGAACTACATACCACAAAAAGCCCATCAGATTAATTATCACTGACCGCCCTTTATGAAAATCCAGTGTAAAATATTAAATCAGTGGGTGTCTATGAACACCAAAAGGCATGTGTCAATGGTATCCCAGGAAATTCTCAAGATCAAATGAGGGGAATTAAAATAAAGTAGAAAATGATCCATGTAAGAATTAGCTTGGCCCTAATGAGTAAAGTCTCCCTTGTCTAAGTACATTGCAGAAAGTAAGCTGGAGGAGGTAAAGCTGGAAGATGGGTTATTTCTGAAACAGGGAGCTCTCTGGGTTACCGCAAAGGAGAACTGCACAGCAGAGCTCTCCCTAATCCACTGCTGGTGGGGTGGATCCCAGGCTTTCCTGCCTACCTAGGGACATTTGCATTACTGGGGATGAGTTTGTGAAGCTGCTGCTGGTCTGATTCAGGCAAAAAGAGGGAGGAGAGGGGAATGAAGTAGAAAGTAAGACATCCAGAAAAGTGTATGCATTGTAGCCCTCTGAGGTGCTCTGGGTTTGGCACTAAGGGAAAAGATACAAGGGAAACTAAAGTTTTGTTTTGCATCAATTCTTGGTTCCAAATCCACAGACATACGTATTTGGAGCTGAGATTTGCAGTTTGCTAAAAGGTAGATGCAGAACTTTCACACTGGCTCTCATACCATTATGATCCCGAAGTTTGCACTATGAAATATTATATTCAGAAAAACAATAAGAAAAACCTGGGACCAGATCTTTGACCCCTGAAGATCAGCCTTTCATCCAGAGACTGTTCTATCACATTACTGTGTAAAATAATTGTGACTAGAAAACAAGTCTTCTTTGTCCATGTGCAAAAGTTCTTGAGCAAGGCTGCCCCCATCTCTTTTGTTACAAATAAGGCAGGAGTTCACTTAAAGACATTACTTTGTAGCTAAAACCATACAGGAAGTGAAAAAGATCTACAGTGCTTTTTACATTTGCTTTTCTTATCAGAACTTGATTTTTGCCACGTGTATGTGAGCAGAGAATACTGCAGAGAATACAAAGAGTTTTCAAATTGCTTGTTGCAACCCAAAATTCACTTAAGCCTGTGTGAAGATTGATTTTATTTTACTTTTTTTTTTCTGCTGGTTCAGAATACATTTAATTACAAAAAATATTTGAGCCTTAAGTTAATGCCTATCAGGGTGAAAGAACATGTACATCTCTCCAACTATATGCAGATAATTACTAAAAAGTTACCTGCCTACATATGCTGTTTTCTACCTATCAATCAAATCAGAACTGTGCTTTTATGAGCCCCCCTGGAGGACTCTGAGGCTATGAAACACAAGGCTTTTGTTGCAGCAAAGCCTACAAGAAAGCTTCATACAGCTCAAGAAAAACAAATTAGGGCTGTCACCCTCTACCGCCTTAGTATAGGCAGTTTTACATTCCACATCCCTCAGGGGATGCATTAGATGCTGAGTTTTGTAGCCTCCTGTGACCTTCTACTTGTTTTCTTTTCAGCAGGTAAGAAGAGCCCACCTGCTGAGGACAAAGTCGTGTTAACACACATGAAGATACTGAGCAATGAAGGAATTCAAAACCCAGGATTAATCCCAGAGGCTCCAGCTGACACAGCCTGCACAGAAGAGTCCCATCTTCCTGGTGCCAGTGTCCCACCAGACTGCCTGGGAAGTCCAGATGCAGCAGCCACAGCAGCAGATCCAGACTATGCGGATGGCCCGGCAAGCACCGACTACGTAGCCACCCTGCCTGACCTCAGTGCCTTCGAGTCCAAGGGCCAGCTTCACAGATTCTCCAAATTTGAATCTGAGGACTCAGGGGTTGAGCTGCCAAGTGGTGCTAATTCTCCATCATCGCGGACCGGCTCAGAGAAGAGCTTTGTGCTTCACAGCAGAGACTCATTTTGTGATTCAGGTGTGCTTAGCACCTCTTCTTCTCCAGAAATTGACCATCAGTTAATGAGAACATGTAAAGAACATGCCAGAAAAGTTAGCCTCCAAGATCCAGAGAGCAAAAAGCAAGCTGATTATTACAGTCAGGAGGCAGATGCTGTGCAGGATCCTACAGCTTCCCTTGAAGACTTCAATGACCCTCAGGAAGAAAGTCCTGATGAACATTTTGACCAGGGTGAAAAGCAGCCTCTGGAAAAGGAACCTACCCCAGAGATGGACCTTTCCAGGGAAAGCACTCTTTCCACTCCAGGTCCCAAAGAAGAGCCAAAGACAATTGCTGACAATTTTCCAAAGAATTTTGGCAGCATGCAAGACCTTCAGATCCATGAACATCAGCTGAAGAAGTACCCCACAAGCGACAGCCTGGATGAATACATGGACGAATGCTGTAGACTGAGTGAGGTGAGAAATACCTGAACTGAATCTTAAATCTAGTCCTGTCCGAACACCCCAGTCAGTGTTCAGGTCCTGTTTGTCACAAACTAGACACATCTGAGTGAGTTTAGAATATCTCCCCTGAAACTTGTAAGCAGTAAAAAATGGTAATTGATTTTTAAGATTTCTTTTCATACCAGTGAAATTCTGAATTAATTCATAAATATCAGGTCTGGGTAAGGATGACAAATGACTCATTGAGATTTGGTATTCCTAAAAGCCCTAAATGAGAGGATGGACTTGATTCTGGTCTCAAAATGAAGGTTATAAAGTTAGTCATCATCCTCTGATACATGGGGTGGGGGTCAGAACATAGGTTTATTTTCAAGACCAGGTTATTCCTGTCTCGGGGAACAGCTGGCTTGCTTTTGGGGCACTGAAATTTGTAAAGAACTTGTCTGAGGGTTAATTCATTTCTGTCCAGGCCTGTTGTGTCCTGTTGAGTCAACTGTTGCAAATAATGCATGACCAGGGAGCTAATTCACAAATTCAGATTTTTGTCGGGCTGGAGTTGGAGATGCCATTTTAACTTGCCAGCATAGCTGTGATGGACCAAACTGCAAAGACCTAATTTCTGTGGGTTGTCCCACTCCTTAGTCCCTCTCCTTCCCCTTGCTGGGTACCCTGTGCCACTGACAAGAGAATAAAAAGCCCTTCTGTGTACCTTCTCGCACAGCAGGTGCTGGTGAGCGCTCCCCCCAGTTCTTTGCTTGAAGCCTCATGCTGCTGAAGTGCAGACAGATCGCTGCCTTGCCTGCACACTGCAGTGGGTTCCAGGAACCAGCAAAGCAAGGATCTCAGTGGGGAGCTGATTCTTGACACAGGGACAGACCCAACAGCCCCATGAGCAGAGGGAAAGGAGAAAGGCAGACTAGGTGAAAAGGGTCACAAACACACAAAAGCATCAAGTGGTGCCTAGCAGGGATTTTTTGCGGGGGCATTCATTGTGGTAATAGTGATGAATTGGAGATGGGTGGGAGGAAGCCAAGTAACAAGTGATGTGTGCTGTGCAAATAATTCAACCATGACCTCAATGCCCTGAGCTATCAGGCACTGGACTTCCTCTCCAGCATGTCAAACCCTCTTGAGCAGTGATGAAGGTCAGAGATGTCCCATCTCTGTTAACATTCCCTATCAAGGCAGTACAAGCAACACACAATCCATCTGAGCAGTGTCTTCCTCCCCAGAGCTATCTCACACCTGGCAGAAGACAGGTGTCTATTTTGCACAGATCCCAAACAGACCTGGCCATTTGGCAGTGAGTTCAAGAAAGGATGAGAGCAGCAGAATCTGACCATAAGGAGACTTCATAAAAGTTACCTAAATTCTCTATTGCACTCTGGAGAGTTTGCAGCCAGATTTGGTCTTGTCTGACAGCTCTGTATGCCCGTATAATTCTTTTAAATCCTTGATGAAATGGAGCCTCAGTTTCCCAAAGCAAAGCATTTAAATAAACAAGAGAATAAATTAGAAAGAAGCTGAAGAGGAAATTAAGCTCTTGGTGGCTTATCTCCCCTCCTTTTTAATATCCTCTGAGCAGAGTGCTAAAGCTCTGTGCCCTAGAGCACTTTTCTTTGTTTTTTGAGCTGTGTAAATACAGCTGTGACCTAGATGCTGGGGAAGTTTGCTTCTTCACAGCCCACCTCCAGGCTGCTGTATCTCAAGAGCAGCACTCCTCAAACTGCTGGGATGCCAGCTAGCTCCAAAGTTGACTGGGACTAGAAATGCACATGGGCTGCTGCACAGCCCTGCAGCAGCTGCTGCTCCGTGTGCCTCAGAGCACCAGGACAGCCCCTGGCAGATGCAGAGCCTTCTGCCCTCACCAAGCTTACATCAGGCTGATCTGTCTTCACTGTCATACAACAGAGACTTGTTCAGAAGTGAGGTCCAGATGATCATCTGACCATATAACTGACAGATACATCTTGGTTCATCCCATCAGAGGCTCTGCTTCAGGCTTTCTCTGTGGTTTTCACATTTGCCTGTAACCTGTCAAAGACACAAAATGGTATCTAGAAACCAATCTCTGCTATGGCCTGTTGTCTTCTGAGGGACTCAAATACCCCTGGAAATGAATCACTGTTGCCTGAAAGAAGGCAGGGCAGCACAGTATATTCCCACCCTGCTTGGCAAGAATATGGCAAACCAAATTGCTCCATCAAATCAATTCCTACTGCATTAAATTAATGTTGATAGAAATGCAAAAGTGCTTACACTGGCTTATAATTAATGCTCAGTGAAAACACTAGTTATAGGTGACACCATTTTCCTCAGTTCTGTTGATGGTTTTGGGAACTTTCAAGAAACAGAAGAGCAGTTGAGTTTCCCTAGCCCTAGACTGTGGCAGAGCCAACTGTGCTTACTGGCTCACCACAGCCAAACAAGGATTCAGTCTCTGGATTAAGTTATTGCTTGGTGCCCTCCTGACCATCCCTCACTACTGAGGCCCCTTCCAAGAGAACAGGAAGGAAAATGCTGAAAATGCTGGAAATTACCAAATGTTTTGACCACTTGGATTCAGTTGGTGAAATGGCTTTGGCTGAAAATATACATCAAATCATTTCAGTCCAGCATTTTTAGACAAAGCTTTCTGATCTTTTGTTTTGAACTGTCGATATTTTGAAATTTGCCTACATTTTGAAAGATGAAAGAAAATGGAAGCTGTCAAACAACAAGAGAAAGAGCTTTGAAGACGAAATAAAAGCATTTCCTTTCAAGCTTGAAGTTTAAAGCTTTTGCTTTACAAACACTTCCTCACACTCCATAAAGTTTACATTTAAAGTCAGCCCAGCCCATACTCCTAGAAGAAGAAAAAGGATGGGAGCATTGTCATCATTAAATGAAAAGAAAAATCATTATTCATGAAGTGCTATTTATCCTGGGCCAAAGCAGTCAAAATGTTCTCTACAGAGTGGTGCAGTTCAGGGGAAGGATAGGGCTACCTGTGATGGTCAGCCCCCTAGCCTGTGCGTGCTGCTCAGAGGAAACCAGAAGCTATCAGCAAGCACAGCCTCTCCTGGACAGCAGGGTGGAGCCGTCAGAAATACACAGCAAGATCCCTCTCTTTCCTGTTATTCACAAGCCTTTCGGTGCTGTCAGCTTCCAGTGACAAATGCTTCCCGCTCAGCCTGTGGCGTCACTAATTGGTTGCTCTGAGCCCGGGATGGGAGGTTTGAAGTTCCCTGTCCGGTGGCACAGTGACCGTGCTCACACGGCCAGAGCACGCAGTAAGGCATGTATGGCAGGATGCAGCATAGTATAACCCAAAACTATCCACAAGAAAAGTGAAGAGCATTGTGTGAAGCACAGAAACTTAAGGTGATGCAAGATACATCAGTGAGCAGTTGTCTGAACAAAGAAAGCTTCCCCTGCAAAGTGCTTGTCATCTTCAGCTCCTGCTGCCAGGTCCAGACCGGGACAGTTCTCCACTGAGCCCAGTTGTAGAAAAGCACATCACATGCCTTCAAGTAACAGATAATGGCTGAAATGAGGCTGGACAGAGTGCTGACCGGATGATCAGACATACAGATTTTGATTTTACATCAGTTGGACAAGAGACTTGAAAGCAACTCTAGTTCTTGCAGCCCCAGTGAACTTCAAATCTTTGTAGTGATCAGGTGCTGCAGTGAGCACAATATTCCCCAGAGACAAGAGGACAGGCTTCCACCTCTGTGGGCTGGGTAGCTGCAGAGGAAAAGGTGTGATTTACACCAGTCAAAATATTGACTAGAGGGCTCTAGATAAGCCAAAGTTCCCAGTGCAGATGCTGATCCTGTATATTTAAACTTCCTAAGAAATCTGAGGGCCAGTACAACTGTCATGGTTTATTGCCAGGGACACACATACTGAAAACCTGTGCCCAAAACTTAGTCAGGTGAGCACTGACAAGAGCAGAGATCCCTCTTTGGTTACACAGGTGTACAGTCAATGTAGTGCACCTTAACTCCTCAGGGTCAAAAAAACATGTGAGTAACTCAGCATAGCATAGCTGTGAGCCTTTAACTCTGTTTCTTCCAGATGAGGGTCTGGGTCAGTCTCGTGCCCAAAAGCAAAATCTGGCACGTATTTATACATTAAGTTCTTACTTTTCTAGAGAAGTCTTAACCATTTGATTGATAAATTGTGTCTTTATGATCATCCACATCATCACCTTACAGGAAAGTAGGCAAGATATTTTTCCTTCTTCATAGGCTTCATCATCTCAAAAATGGGCACACAGCTTTTGTTCCAACACTATTTGACAATTACCATGTGGAGAGTAAGAAATATTTCAGTCATGAAGCTTCAACTGGGAGGACGGAGAATAGAAGAGACATCCTGGAAAATGTTTTCTTGTGGTTGCTGACTCCTCACTACTTGCATAAAACTGTCTCACAGATGCTGAGATGAAAATACTTCAACTAGAATATGACAGACCACAGTCTATGCTGCACTTGGCATCACCAAAAGATAGCTAGGGGTCTTCAGGTATTTCCAGTCTATGAAAAAACAAAGTCTTTGAAGGGTTCCTAGAGAAGACCCTCCCTGTGCAATTGTTTTGGGGACAACTAGCTAAATTACACGAATATTCCATATAGAACACCTGCCATATCTGAGCAATCCTAATGCTAACCAGCCCTGTGGCAGTGTGAAGCACACCCATAGAAGTTTTTACCATTGAATTCTGACCACAGAGGAGGCTGGCCCTGCAGGAATGTGTGAGCACTGGAGCCTCTGCCTGATTTGTGCTGAGATCACTTCAATAAAATGCAGATTAATTTGCTATTAAGTAGCCCAAACTGCCCTAAGCAGCCTCTGAAGGCTGGCTGTGAATCAGGGATCTTCAGCATATTGAGTCCAATTTTCAGTCTGGTTTAGGTCCTCTACAGGGATAGATCCACCTTGCCCCAAGACCTGGAACAACTACTCTACACCTTTTCCCTCTCATTTTCTGGGTACCTGTATTTACTCTCGGGAGTTAGAGAGTCTCTCTAACTTTTGCTTTTGCTAAAAGCCATGTTTTTTCCATGCTTGTCCCAAACACACTTTTGCTTTCCAGAGCCTTCAGCCCTAGACACAGAGCACAGAAAACCAAGACTACTTCTCTCCTCCCCCTGCCCATTTTGCCCTACAAACCCAGCAGCCACAGACACGAAGCAGGACTGTACAACATTAAGCACAGGACAAATATGGAGCAAAAAGAGGGTCTCTAAGTGAAAGATGTCACAGTCAAATGCTTCATTCTTTTTCTCCAATCTAAGTTAGAGCCAAATGTTTTACTTCATCCTATTCTCCAAGACCTTGTCTGTCCCTTGTAGCCTCCCCTTGTGTTTCCACAGCTATAATGGGTTGGATTTAGCTCAGTGTCTCCATAGGGCAGTACAGACATGCCAGCAGTCATGCAGTAGCATATGGGCAGGAAGGGGAGTTGCTAGATATGCAAAAAGAGGGTACAGTGTGGCAGAAAGCCTATATTTTCAGGGGTAATAAGGAACTTCTGGCTATCTATTGTAACAGTGTACAAAAAATGACTGTTCATTTTGGGACAGTTCAAAATGGCCAAATTTTCAGAAGCTGATACCAATGTACTTTCTAAAAATTATGCTTCTCAAGCTTGGCACCCCCAAATCCCTAGTTGCTTTTAGGTAGGTTGGTTACAGTGCTTTAGATTCAAGCTTTTCCCACCAGATACCACATAGGTTTTGTTCTTCCTTTGGGTCCTGTGGCCCTTCTCATTGCACAGCCACAGTAAATACTCAGTTTTATGGCTGAGTAACTTTTGCCTTGCCACCACTTCTTGCAGGCTCTGCCTGAGAGGAAAATAAAAGTAATGAAATTAATGACTGCTTGACTTGGAATCAACAACCTCTGTCCCAACTTCAGACACAAAAGCATCTGGATTTAATAATACCTGTTTATAAATAACGTTGTATCATCATTTGTTTAAAAAGAAGTAAATCCTAATGTTGATTATTTTTGAACACACCATGAGCTTTCTGACATAATGAAAAGACAGGAAGAGTCCCAGGGCTGGCATTTCCCCAAAAATGTAGATTGTTGTGGGAAAGGAGACAGAGTAAGCTTCCTGCTTTTGTAGAGGGAACTTATTTTTTGAAGTAAGATAAACTTAGAGCACTGCTTTTGTAAAGATCGAGGCTTATTTTACTCGCTGATATCACACGCACATCAGCAGGCAGCGCCAAGGTGGAAGTGAGCCCCTGCATGTGTTTGTTAGCAGCACGTTCGACACAGTCTGATGGCAGCACAGGGGAGGACACTCACTGTGCATGGGCAGGTCTTGGCACCAGAAATGGTGAGGTGCAGAGCAGGAGGCTGGGAAGCATCTAGCTTTTCTTCTGCCATACAATTACTCTCTGTCTTCAGCATTGGCCTTGGCTGAGCAGCAGTGAGACTCTGGCAGGGTCCTGGGTGAAGAGAAATTGGTAGTAGAGATTATCCTTCCACAGCCACACAGCAAAGTTGATCCTGCAAACTTTCTTCAGGCATGTCTTCAAGACTGAGAAAGTAGCAGCAGGGATATAAGCTGGGATCTACTAAAGACTGGTGGAAAGTTGTTCTTCCACTTTGGCAGCGTGGTTTAAGTACATTTCTCTCACAGACACACCAGTGATGAGGGCCAGAGTACAGCAGACAAAGCGTACCCCCAAGCTGGTCACAACTCAGCAAATCAATGCAACCTGCGGATACGTGCTTTTGGGTAGGAGCCAAGCCCAGCTTCAGTACACATAAGTGTGACTTGCACTGAGAATTGTGGGCTAAGTGAACCATACTAGCCCCAGCCATCCATAGCATACAGTAGAACTATATTTGTTTGTAAGGCTTCTGTTGCCAGTAAAAGACAAAAATTAGCCTGGGAGGTAGAAATAGAAACAAGTTGTCATGAGGTTTTCCTCTGCATCAGCCTGTGATCAGTGAGAAGAGTCCCTCTGACAGTGGAAATTGCTGAGTAATTCAGAAAAGAGCTTCAGCAAGTGATGCTGTAGCTCAAATCTGTGGTAAGACCAAAGCCCCTTGCAAGAGGAAGTCCAACTTTATCACAGGACATGACTGTAAGGAGTGTGCAGGGCTCTCAGCTCCTAGTAAGAGTTGCTCTGTTGTTACTCCGTGGTCTAAGATGCATTGTCATTGCAGGTGAACCAAAGTAACAGCAAAGCCCTGGGATCTGGTCTGGGATACCTAGAACACATCTGTCAACTGATTGAGAAGATTGGGCAGCTTCAGGAGCACAACCTGCGCCTCCAAAAACAAGTGTGCAGCTTGCAGAAAGAGCAGAAGATGAGCCAGATAAAAGAGGTAAGCAGACACCATAGTATCTTCCATTGAGTAATACATCTTAAATAATAAACTCAAGGCCCAAACAGAAAGTTCTGTGTGCGGGAGGATGCCAATTTACCACATCCAACACTCCGCTGGGCTGGGCACTCTGGTCTTCAGGGAGACTTCACCCACCGCAATGGGTTTAGTTTCCTGAGACTGGGCTTGAGTTTCTGTTCTTATCAAGTTTTGTTTCCCAAATGTGCTTGCTTCTGTTGAGTTAAAAAGCACCCTTCTCACCTCATGCAATGGCCTGCTCTAAGTCAGTAACTTTTTCTTCTCTACAATTGTAAACTTCCAAAGAACACATCTCCTGTCCTCAGTGCTACCAAAACAAAATCCACAGAGCTTCTTAGCAATTAAGTTTTGAATTATAAGATCTTTCATTTCCTTCTGTTTTAAAACTGTTAAAACCCCAGAATTTTTCACAAAAAAGACACAAGGGGAAAGAGAAGCAGGGATATCATGACCCAGCTCTCTTTTTTTCTCTTCCTATGCTCCTGAGCTGCCAGATGAAGAATCTCTGACATGAAATCATTTCAGTGTTCCCATTTGTCATTTTTATCAGCAAGAGCTAGCTGGAAAATCTGACTGAAATTTGCAAATAATTTCAGGATCTTCTCAGCATTTCCATCAGCATTTTTTAGCTCCTGCATATTTTATTAAGCTCTACCCTACCTCTTCTTCAGTCATCACACTAGATTTCCATCTTTTTTCCTTCCCTGCCTCTTTGTTTATTTTAACACTCCCCAAAGGAACAGAAGGGGTTTATCACACTCAGCTATTTCTTCCCAGCTGTGCTGTAGTGAGTCTTTTAATCTCCTGATAGCGTCATTGTTCCCCTGGTGCTGCTCTCCCACCTGCTGGGACTGGATCTGCAGTAGGTGACTGACTCCTCCTCAGAGCCAAAGCCAAGTTCTGAGTCAGGTTGCAGAGCAGAGTAGCTTGTCATTTCAGTGTACCCATCTCTCACACTCAGAGGAATGCAGCCTCCTACACAGAGCCTGTGAATTGTTAACACATTTTCTGAAGCTTTACAACTGTGAGTCATTGCTCAAAGTAACTCTTCCAAGCTGCAAATTCATCTGGTGTATGTGCCCCCTCCCCAGCTCCCACTGAAATGAAAGGCACTGTGCTTTCATTTAAATATTTGAAACTTTGATCTTTTTGGTACTTCTGAAGTCTCTCAGCAGTGTCTTCTCAGATGCATTTGTCTCATACTGTTCACTAGGGAATTGGATCCTCAGATGTAACATTCAGTGCTTGCACTGTGGTCTACAAAACTGGATGCTCCCAGGTATCCTGTGGTGCCTGCATCTCCTATATTTGAGCAGCTCTCCATCATTTTGTTCTTCAGTCATAGCCCCTCTGAATAGAAGAGGAACCCATTTGCCATGAAACATGAAGATTGCCATCCACAATTTGGAGGGCATCCAAAGCTCCTTTACAAACTATGTTCACTCTCCACATAGACTATGAGCATGGAAAGGTTCCCATGTCCCAGACGTGGCTAGGGAAGACACAACCCCCAAAACATGGGGTTAGCATGGTATTAAGAGCTGGTCATGAGGACTGTAGATAACCAATGCTCTCAATGCTGTTCTTGAGAGGTGCACAGATATCACCACTGAAATGATGGCTTTGATCCTGGGACATAAAGGGAACACTGCTGCTCCACATCCTTTGTTTTACAGGGAAATCTGTAATACTATGGGCTAAAACCAGGATCTTTCATCAGATTTGCTAAGCATTTCCCAAAGGTATGGGTAATGCAAAGTGGCACACTGCTGTGACAGCATATCCAGATGAGAAGTGACGCTGAAACTGTCAATTGCTTGGGGGTCTCCAGAGGTGCTAAACTGGTGTTGGCCTGTCCTGGTTCCAACACCAGTAAACAGTTTGGTTCCCTTGCTGCTTCAGCTGGATTAAACTCTCCTTCCTTCCTACCCTACTAAACTCTTCTGCAACATGGTTGTGCAAGGTAGAAAAATCTCCCCTTCCTCACCCCACCAGCAACAGCAGAAGTACACTGACTGAAGTACTGCATACAGTCAATCTGGCTGGTAACACGCAAGCAAACTGTGGCATCCTATCAATAAAATACAAGATATTGTTGTCTGTGCATGCTCCAAAACAAATAACGTCTTAAAATATGAGTCATTGTTATAACTGATCTGTTTATTTACACTAATGCCTTACCTGAACAGCTCTCTGTTTAGAAACTCATATTCAATTCCTTCTGGGAAACGAAATGAAAAGATGCTGAGTATCAGGCAATTTAAGCTAAATGCTAATGAAGCCATGAAAGCTTTGCATTAATAACTACAAGCTGTTCAGCCTTTTAGAGAATCAAATAATTTGTCTGGGTTCTGGTGGGTCCTAGGACAAGGATGGATGTCCCTGGGCTGGAATGTTTACAGCTTCTCTGTAGTGTCACACCACCCATTACCTTGGGCAGTTGCAGCCTGAGAGCCTGCATACTTTCCTTTTGTCTGGTACAGGAATACCTTCTGCAACATTGCTCCTGTGGAGCTGCCAGTATCTTCCTTAACTCATATCAAGACATGAAAACAAGTTTTTCTGGGAGGAGTAGACCTCACAGCCTCTTGGTTCAGACTGGAAGCCCTTCTGATCTTTCCATCATTCCAGAAATAGGAGCAAACACTGAGAAGCTGAGCAGCTGCAATGGTGAGTTCTAATACCTCTAACCTGCCTTCCTATTTGCTACCACTTGGTCAAACAAGCTGACCAGCCACTTTCTTTTCCCTAGGAAAGACAGTTGGGAACAGAGCAAGGTTTTAGTAGAACTAAATCCTAGCTGAAATCCAAGAGAAGCAATTTAAAATGCTCTGTCTATACCTAGGATTTTAACACTGGCTGCTTTGTGTGTGTGAATCAGGGGTTTTTGCTTTACAGCTCTGGCTGTAAAGATTCAGACAAATGAACTATAAAATGGGTCTTTTGGAAACTTAGCATGCCTGAATGGGACCATTAGTGGAGCCCCCCTCCACCCAGGCAGGGTAGGATTTGATCTAAGGTGGAAAACCTTACGCCTGTTGTTAGTCTTCTACCCTCTCAAGTAGGCACAGAACACATTCCTGGAGGGTTACTTATTCTATAGACCAAGTGGAAATAAGCCCCAGCTGCAAAGCTTGAATCCAGAGACCAACTTTTCCAGAAGGCTGAGAAACACTGGGCTCAGCCTACTGATGATAAAACCAGATGAAAAGTCTGTTAGATGTGAACCAGCTCACTAAATGAGGCTGATCCATTCATTTTGAACCTTGGATTTCAGCTTGTTTCTAATACCTGTGTTCTGTGAAACACAGAACAACTTTGTTGCAGGACTGAGTCAGAGCCTTTGGGATGACACGGGATCCCATCCTGTCTTTAAGTCTTAGGGTTCTCATCCCATCTGAAGTCATAACTTGCTGCCAGCACTGCCCATAGGCCATCCTAACAGGACACTGCTAAGAAATAAGTCCTTGCATTTCATTGCAGGAAGTGAGAGATACCTGGAATCAGGAAAGAGCCAGCTGATAATGGGGCTCAGGAAGTCATCAAGCAATAGGAACAACAAGGAGAATGAATTCAGAGAAGTTGGGAGTATGGCTGAGGGACAGGCTTTTCTGTCAAAGGACCCTGCAGTAAGAAAGGTGAGTGATAAGCTTGGAACCTGACTCTGAGTGGGACCCGTGGGAGAAGCAGAGAGTTCTGCTCAGGCAGATCAGAATGAGGTGCCAGGAGAGCAAGCCAACCTTGTCTGCTACCAAGTGGAGCTGGGCCAGCGAGGGTCAGGGGGGGTCTGTGTCTCTCTGCTCCCAACCTTGAACTATGCCTTTATGCCAAGAAAGGCACAAATGGATCACTGAGGCAGGAGAGAGGACCACTGCAGACAGCAACATGGGGCTTAGTCCTTACCAACTCCAAATAACTTACTGTGTGGACTCTGGCATAAGTATCTCCACTACTGATGCTAGTGAGATTAACCCAAGTATTCATTACCACTAATAAAAATTGTAAAGGATCAATCCATAGCTGGCCACACTTACTACCAGACTGGCAGCATATCAATGTCATTAGCTCCAGTCCTCAAAGGATGTTCCAGGGAATGTGTTTCAGCAAATCTGTGTCACTGAAGTCCAAGGGAGCAAGGATGAATGTTTTCCTCTCCCTTTCTTTCCCATTGTTTGTGTCTGCCTCAGCAATTTCATGTTCCAGTGGGGTTCAGAAGTGCTGAAATGCCAGAGCAGAGACTCTAATCAGAGTATTCCCAGCCCTGCAAACAGGAAAGAGGAAGGAGTAGGTCTCTCACAGGAAAGACCTCATGAAATTTCCATCCTTAAGTTGCAAATAGGTTACAAACACTTCAATGAACTTCAGAACCCAAATTAAGGCTGAGGCCTAAAAGGTGCTCCATGCACTGCCCTGTGTCCAGCCAGCTTCCAGAGTATTTTAAGCATGTGGGAAGTTCTGATGAATCCACAGGACTGTAGCACCATGATACATGCTCTTTAAACTGAATCCTCATCCTCTCTTGTTACATCACACCTTAGTATTGTCACTTAGTATTGGATTTTGTAGCCTGAACATGAAATGCCCCATTTATTCCTACAGTGCAGGTACTGTATAGGAATTCTGTCTGTTACACTCATCCCCACGCTACTAGGCACTATACACATGAACTGGCAGTTTAAATACAAAAGAGGGGCAAGAGGTGGAAGGAGAAAGAAGGAATTATCACACATATGAGGGACTGAGTCTAAAAAGAGATAAAGGACTCGACCAAGGCTATGGGTACACTCCAGGGCAGAGCTGAGAACAGAGCATAGTCTGTTGCAAACGCTGGGAGATGGTCTCACTGTCTTGTTATTTATCAATGTATTTGCCTTTTGTTTTTAGGCTCTGGACATCAGTAAGAACATCTCGGTATGTACTGCCTTTGCAGAATATATTTCATTTGCGTCTACCTTATCAGTGAGTAAGCCCGTGTAGTGCACAGCATTGTATGAACAAAAGACGTTTACTCACCGCCGAAGTTTACTCTCAGGGACGGCAGCAGCATCAGCTGCTCAGGCTTTCTGCGGTATCAGCAGCGCTTTCTTGTCTGAGACAACGCCAGCATAACGAGGGACTAACTGCTGAGGCCTCAAAACCCTTCCACAGCACACATTAATCCTAGCAGTAAACACAGAGGTTTGCTATTTCCATGAGTAAACAGTCGTGCTTACAGGCAATTAACTCAATAGCACTGAATCTGGTGTTGCAGTTCTCAGCTGAGCCATGACCTCATCTGAAGTTTTGAACTGAAAACTTCGCAGATTCCCAAGAACTATTGCAATAGGCATTGCTGGGGCTGGTAAATGTGGCTGGGCAGCTGCCAGGCTGTGCTCTCAAGGTGGCCACAACTCCTGTAGTAATGGCTCTGGTAGTGGAACAGCAGCACCAGCACACAGTGAGAAGAAACCTTGGGACAGGGCAGAACAACGCCGGGAACGTGACAACGGTTTGAGAAATTCACTGAAATGGGAATAATTTCTCTCCATTATGCTAGTTCTGGGACATGATAATTTTTGTTCTGTTCCCCAGGTTTTCCAGTCATCACTTTAGGAAATTTAAAACAATATCGGAAAAGAAAATTAAATTTTTTGATTTGTAGCTCCATTTAGTTCACCGGTCCAGATGAGCCTGGCCTGGAGAGAACAAAGATTAGAGATGACCTCCTAAGACTCCCTGACCTCCTGATAATCTCTATTAGCATTTCAAATGTAAGGGCCCAATAGCTGTGGCTTGCTGAGGACAGAGAAACAAAGGCTTGATCTCTTCTAATTCATGTTCCACAAAAACTACCACCTTAAAAAAGGCTGATACCAATGCACCTGGCCTAATAGAAAGGATAAGAGAGTCAATCTGCTCTTTTGGGTTTTGTTGTAAAGGCCCCCTGCGTGCATGTGAGTAGGTAGGAAACCAAACGGATCTTCTCCTTTAGCACAGCATAACAATAGGGTAAAACGTGCCCTTAGGCAGCTACTCAGCATTCACCAGTGAGGTACCCTCTCTCCCTGAAATCCCAAGTCAGAAAGAACAGCAGAGTCCTAGGCAGAGAAACGTTACCAAAGGAAATGCAAAAAAAAGACAGTACTATTCAGAGTTCAACAATCCTATCTCCTTGTGTCCTATACAGGTACAGGCTGGCCACTGGGCATCACTGCAGTGTTAAAAATTCTTTTGTGGGCCCTGATCCCTATCTATCTGAAATAAAGAAACTTCCCATCACCCTGGAGTACCCCAAAATATCATATGTTGACCAGACAAGTCTGCCAGCAACTTTCCTCTGGTCCTTTAAGTTGTGGTTTCTTTTTGCGCCCTAGGGTGAGGGCCATGCTTGGAGGAGAATGAGAGATCTTGTGAGGAAGACACGGTTGACAAACCAGAACAAGCTGGGGCTGTCCTCTGCTGCTCTGAAGAGGTCCTGCCCACAGTTGTACAGGTGAGAGAATGCTGTGGGAGATTTTCACTCTGTTGGGAGGAGGTGGTGGAAGGTTTACCTCTGGTTGTTACTGCCTGGAGAAAACCACTCCTTACCTTATTTCTGTTGCATATGCTGGTCCTGGCTAGCAGTAGTGTTTGCTTCCTTAGTGCCCAGATGCTCTAGGATCCCAACTGGATGTTACCTGTGTGAGAATCATGGAAACATTAGAGTCCCTAAAATAAGGCACTTGTCCCCAGTAGGGCAAGGGGATAATGACAATTAGCCAGAGCCATTTTATAGCCTAGTTATTTGTCTTTCTGCTCCCTCCTAAGCATTGCAGTCAGCATTAATGTTCTCTTTTGTCCGCTTTCCCACCTTTCATCCAGTGGGACAGACCATATTGTACTTGATGTGTGTTCAGATGGGACAGTCAGGATTAGCTGGATGGTTTTTGCCAGAGGAAGAAGAGATGAAGCTTGCTGAATGTGTGCTTATGGGTGGGACCTGTTTGTTTATGTAGATGAATATTTGGATCAAATATGAGGTCTTATTTCTATTAAATGATCCATGCTGCTCTCTTGGGCGAGTTTGTCTACCAGGCTGGTTGTAGCCTGGCCTCTGAACTAAACTGTGTACTGCATGTCCATCTGACAGTTCTGCCAGCTACCCCTTGCACAGATATTCCCTGTACACTTGCCAAGTCCTCCCAGCTAGTCTGCTGAATTTGGAGTGTTTGTGTATGTAATCAGGTAACAGGAAGAGCTTGGGTATCTTAGTCACCAAAGCAGGAGCATTACATGGAGCTGTGCACCTCCCTGTATGTTTTTTCAGCTGAGGTCTCAGTAACCTTCAGCGGAACAGCTCAAATGTGCTTAAGCCCTCCTCCAGTTTTAGAGGGGGTGATGGTGGGGAAACAGCAGTTGTTTAAGCACTCAGGAATGTCCTATTGTTTCCCTTAAGACAGCCTGTACCTACCTTACAAAATGCATAAGGGAACTTGGAATCTTATAATTACAGCTGGGAAAAAACCCCTCTGTAATACATGGAGTGACTTTTCCAGCTGGGAAAAGGTTGGTTGGGGCCCAAGCACATGTAACAGAAGAGCTTCCTCCTATTGTTTGGGAAACTGAAAGAAACACAAAGCAGAGAGAGATCAAACAGTTCCATCTAAAATAGATGGTGAACCAGCTGGGGAAAAAATACAAACTTACGTGAACCTTCCCTCTAAACCTGAATAGAACCAGCACTTTTATTTGGGTTTCAGAAAAGTTCTGTCTCTGTAACTTTCTGCTTGCCCCATCTCCACAGCAGAGAGGACAGTGCCAGCAGTCCCTGCATGAGAATTGAGGGCTAGGTCCTCATCTGCCTAAATTATTGTATTTCCAATGAAGAGTCAGTCAATAGCTCCTAGCAGAAATTCTAGCTCCCTAGAAATTAGTCTCCTAGAATGGACAACTACTGCTATCGTGGAAATGCTGTAAAATGAGATGCCATATGGGCAGGTTTTTACCTGGCTGTATCCAGGCATCTTCAGAGCTCTTGTACACTGATTTTTGCAGGCTGTTTTCAGTGGCTGATGAATAGCCTTTTCTTCTACTAACTTTCTTCTCCTGTATATATCTATAAAAACCTTGCCTCTACTCATGCCCCGTATCTCCCTCCATTTCCTTTTCTCCTTCATTCTAGCTCTTATTCCCCAGCCCTATCTGTATTTGTTCTTGCTCTTTTTACCCCAAACCGAGCAATAGCAGTATATAGACCCTGTCCTTTTCACTGGTGTGTGGAAAAGTTGGGCACCTTGTTCATGTGGCAGTTTGGATACACAGTTGCCCTCAAGCTCCTATGAAGTAAAAAGTTAGGCTTATTGGATCAATGACAGACCAGCAAATGCTGCTGGACAGTAAGACAGACCCTTCCTGTGGCAGTACCAGAATGGTAAAGTAATAAAGTCTCACTCATCTGCAGCTCTTGTCAAAGCAAACCTTGAAGCCCAGATACTCTCAGCATTTAAAGCCACTGTCTTTGTTATAATTTATGAAACATGTTTGTCCTGGCTCCTGGTCCTGTTTATACATGCAGACATATGGAGTTGGCTGGCTTTGCTTATCCGGGCTTTCTTGGGCTCCAGGTCTTGCACTGGAACAGAGCCTGGTGCCCTGTATTAACATACAGTTCTGAAGGAGTCAGAGATTTGTTGCTTTTGACACCCAATCCCACTTGAGTCATTAGGGCAATTAGAGAAAGTCTCTTTGTTTTTGTTTTTGTAACTAGGTCAAAGCAAATCCCCTTTCATGCTCCTACTCTGTATATGATAAATGATCTGCTGCAGGGTGGTTGTTTTGTTTTTCTTTTCTGTCTCTCTCTTTTTTTTTTTTTTTTAACATCCACGGAAGAATTCTCATAGCAGAGAGAACTTGGTTCTTCTGGCAGGAGAGAGGGGAGGCCTGCCAAGGTAAACATACTGGCACCAGATTCAGTGGTTTGTCATACATTGTTCTAAATAGGCTCAGGTTTTCATTTCATTTTCTTTTTCCTGCTAATACATTTCCTCCTGCAAAGCAACATCTATTCTGTGGAAAGGACAAGAACAGACTGGTGACTGACTTCATTATGGTGTTGTGAATTTAAGCAGCATATATCCTCCATTTTCCAGGGCAGGATCTAATGTAGGCAATCCCCTCCTGGCATTCCAGTGCAGATATACCCAGCTGGGTACCTGTAGGAGCTGTAGATTTAATGTAGATGCATGGGCATGAGCTAAACTCAAATAGAGTATTTTTCATGGTAAAGATGATAGTTTCAATTTGAAGCCACCAAAAGCTTGCTGCTCTATGATGCCTACTTTGTGGTTATTATAAAGTAAGCGAGCAAGGACAGTGCAGCTCTAACATTACAAAACCCCATCTTCAATATTGTGTAGTAAAGGTTGAAAAGGGCACAATTACCTCAGACTCAGATCTGAATTATGCTCTTCACATGGAAGATTAATACTAAGGTATTCTCAACCCTGTGCTCAGAGTTGAGGAACCACCAAAGAATTAAAGAACATCAAGGCAGAAGACTGACTGGTCCATTGTAAAAGAGCTAAGAGCAGAGCAGGACATAAAAATGTACAACATTTAGAAAAAAATCCAGTACAGTAGCTCACAAAATAAAGAGTCTGCACCACATTAGTCAGGACTTTGAGTTGAAAATTTTTCAAATTGATGATTTGAAGTAAATAGCTATTAGCTGTTTATTTTCTATAAATAACTTTCAAATATTGCTTTAAAAAATCACAAAAAAAACCCAAATTACAGCTTTTTTTCTTAAACAGAACCTATTTTAAAGATGTGTCTAGAAAGTGTTTCAAAAGGTTTGTCTGTTTGCCCTGGAGGCCTGAGCTAATGAAGTAATT
This sequence comes from Leptocoma aspasia, assembly GCA_013399835.1. NCBI lineage: Eukaryota > Metazoa > Chordata > Aves > Passeriformes > Nectariniidae > Leptocoma > Leptocoma aspasia. Next base: position 206,208 of record VXAX01001246.1, on the reverse strand, counting down.
TCAACCAAACAATATGTATTATACTAGTTTAAATCATATGTAATAAATAACAAACAAAAATTAAGCTGGAGACAGTCCACAGCAGCTAGCTTATTGTTGCTCTTCAAAATACTCCGTTTCCTACTTACTATTTTAGGCCAGAAATTTTAACTTCCCTGTGACATTCAGCCACAAGTCTATCCCACATCTTCCAGCTAGGCAGAAAATACTGATTGCTCTGAACAAAATGATGTTTGTGTCCATCCATTACAATGTGGCTCCCTGCCAAGTGCTGCATCTTGTGGGTCTCTTTTTGGATGCTGCCACAAATATTTGGACAGCATCTGTTCTGGAATTTCAGACTGAAGACGGGGAAGCTGCATTGTGTATAGCTTAGACACATATGCATAACATACTAATGTTAAGAACACTGCCATGCATTCTGGCCACTGTCAACTTCAGTTGTATTTTTCTATTTGTTAAGGCCAGATATTATGTGTTCAGAGCTGAGGAAAACTGAGAGGAACTCCATGATTGTTCTGGGACAAAATACAAAGAACGAAAACTTATGGCCTTTCTGATAACCTGAGTCAAATGGAGCAAGGTAAAGTAAGTAAAGCAGCATGTGTTTCTTTGTGGGTTGGGGTTTTTCACCTCTTCCTGGCACAAAAATGAGGCAGTCCTGTTCCTTCATCCAGACACACTCCAGCTTGCAAAGACAGAAACAGGTCCAATTTTTGAAGTTCAAATGATGTGGATTGATGCCTACTGAGGACTAGTCCATGAATCTTCATTTTAATAGTCCCCCAGCCTTTGGTTTGTTGTATTTTTTTTCAATCCACAATTTAAAGGCAACTGTAGTCATACAGGCTACATCACACAGCCTTTTTACAAAACATAAAAGGCACTAGATTAATTTATCTGCAGTCAGTCAAAAGACTTCCAAATAATAAGTCAACATGATGTCTTGGGAAAGGGATAATCTGTCCATAATAAAGACTGAAAGAAAACCAGCTTCAGCTTCATCTTCCATCTTCCCAACTCAGCCCATGAACTAAATACAGAGAAACTTTCTCTAATCTCACATTCACTGCATGTTTCTGTTTCAGAAAGTCAAGGCAAGAATACCAAAGGACACAAAATCAAGAATTCTGGGGTTACTCTGTGCAATCTACATCCTACATTTGTCAACAGAGCAACTCTGAATTGGAGTGTTGGAAGGGAAAGAGGGAAGGGGGATGTTGGGAAGGGTCTGTGGGCAGACACATACTCAACTATGTATGGCTTTGCTCCCGAATCTGAAGTGTACTTTAAAAAGTCAAGCCACAGATGAAAATTGCTGTTAGCATCTTGGCAACACAACCAATGGGGACTTCTAAGATTTGGAAAGTCTTCCTCTTCTCTGGGTTGGGAACAGAGTTACCTGAAACACAGAAACTTTTGAACTATCATTACTTTCTGGGGACTTCTCCAGCCGAAATAAACATTAGCTTTATGGGACATAACATCATCTAGAAGAGTGCCAGAGACTCATTGCCCAGGGCAGAGGTGGCTGTTGAAAGGACAGCCTCCTCCCTCTGGGGAACCTGAGCTGCAGTCTGTGCCCCCAGCACAGTTCCTCCCTTCAGAGCAGCCTATGGCCAGCTGTGCCACTTCACTGGAATCCAACAGGAAAATAAAGTATGTAAAGCTAAGGTCATTCCTGAATCCACTACTAGCTTTCCATCCTGTGGGCCTGCTCCTTCTGCAGATGCCCCTGGACTCTGGTGCTAGCCTGCACAGAAGTTGGCATTGTAAACACTCATTGTAAAGACCAGAGTAAGCAGCACTGCAGGAATCAGCCTTTCAAGAGACTGGAGGGGGCATCCACGGTAGCCTCTGCCCCATGCCTAGCTGTTGTGTAATCAATCATCTTCTCTTTTTTTGATGGGGGGCAGGACACCAGGCTTTAATTCCTACTTTTAAGTTCCACTGAAGTGCTCTGTTTGTGCAGGTGGGGGCCTGAGGCTGTAGCTGGGGCAGTAATGCTGCTGTATGGCTCCGCCTGCACTCTCTACTGGGAAAAGTTGAGGAGAGCAAGGCTCCAAGGGAAAGTTACTCAGATACATCCTTTATAAACTGGTGCTCTTTTGGGATACACTAACAACTGTGTAACACTATGACTGTGTGTGGTGGCTGCCTTATTGCACGTGTCCGCTGCTTCCTGACTCAAGGAACAGGCAGTGCATGCTTCCCGTGGGTGCAGAGGTCTCTGCACACTATCTCTTATTGGTACTAGCAAAATAATTAATACACATGGAGTAAGGATTTAAGGAAACTAACATTGCCTCTTGATAAAGGATTGTTCTACCCCATAAATTATCATATAATTACAAGACAAGCAATTGCTGTTTAAAAATCCCTCCCCAAACCCAACTTGCCTGAGAACCAAGACTTGACAAGCTGGCAGAAATTATCAGCTTCAGCAGGCTTAGTCTTTCCATAACAAATGCTTCTCCCTTACTCATACACATCAGCTGGAGCCATTGGAGTCCTCCAAACCAGAACAGGATCTTTTTGGAGCATCTCAGCCATGCCAGTCCAGGGCAGGGATGAGTGAGGGCAGGATTCAAGTACTCAGAAGGATTGCTATTGTTGTTGCTTAGCTTCTTAATAAAGCCCCACAAACATAATGACCAAACCCCACAACCCAACCCCAAATCCCCATTAAAAAGAAAAAAAAAGGTTGTGCTGACTCAAGGTTAGCACCCTAAAGTAGGTGCTGCATTTAATGTTTCAGCTATAGCTGCTGCTGCAGGACTTGGTTATTCACTGTATATCTTGCTAGCTTCATCAAAGCTAGAAAGATTTCTGACTTGATTATTCTGTGAATATTCTGTATATCTCCATAAATACAGGGGACAAAAATCCTGCATTAACTTACATCCTCCATTATCCCTCCAGGTTTTTTACAGTGACTGTACAGAATGTGAATCAGTGGAAACTGAATTTAAAGTGTTTTAAAACATAGCATCATGAACTGGTATTTTCTACAACCCTCTCTATTCATGGTATAAGTTTGTTGAGTGTTTTGTGTGGTTTTTTTTTTTTTTTAAACTAAGATAAACTAGCACTCTTCTTTATTATAGCATTATATTAAATATGTTCATGTATTTTCAAAAATAAATGTATTTATAATGTGTAACATACTGTATAGTTCTCCACTCCAGGATCCATTGTAATCCAAGCATAAGAAATTTAATAAAAGTATCACTATTATGATAATTGTTCTCAGATATTTTGTTAATGAACATCTGGCTAGTAGTATAGCAACTGCCACACCTTCAGGGCATCAGGTGAGCATAATTAGTCAAGAAAGAAATTGTCACACCTCCAAGCTTTTAAAGAACTTCTTGAGCTTTGGCAAAGAAGCAAGTTTGCTCTTTGGAAGCAGATGCTGTTCTCAAAGATCTAGAGGGTGAGGAGAGCCTTTCTAAAGTTCAGGTATGACAAAACATATGTGTTAATTTTGAGCAGCCTTGTATTAGGTGCTGTTGCTGGGCTTTGCTTCCACAGACAGGCAGCACATGCAGCACTTCTAAGACTCAGTGACAGCACTGGTTCAAAGTGTGCTGACACTCAGCACTGGGGTTTCTTTCTGAAAATCTGGATTCAGATTGTGTAGCAGCACTACACAACAGCCTCAAATGACAGATCCTAGCTGGCCTCTGGGCTGCTCTTCCTCAGCCTTGATTCTCAGCCAGCAGTACCCTCCTGGGCAGAGCAGCTTCCTTTTCCCTGCAGGTGTCTAAGCCACTGTGTAGAGCACCTCCCACCAGCTTTAACTGAGCTGTGTAACCAGGTGATACAGAGTGAAGATAAAGAGGGTGCTGACACAAGAAGTCACACACAGGTATTCAAAAGAAAGTAATGGTGAAAAGTTAGTGAGACTCAACTAAAGAGAGGCCTAGAAAACAAGTAAGCCAGAAGTGCATATGTGAAGGTAGAAGGGAAAGAATACACTTTTTGCAGAAGCAAATATTCCATAACAGGAGCCATGAGAGCCACTAACACCCTGGTGGCATTGGAGAACAGGCAGTGAACACAGGGCCAGTGCAACAGAGGAAGAAACTTCCAGGCTGCCTTTCACCCTGTACCAGTGCTTCACAAGAACAATTCTCATCTCACTGCTGCTCACAGCCTTCCCACCAGCTGAGGACCAAGTAGCAAGCCTTAAACACAGAAGACTCCCAAGAGGAGATGAGGGAATTAAGTTTATTTATTTGCTCACCCCCCTCCATTTAGCACTGCACATACCCCACACTAAGCATCATACCAGCCTCCTACGCACAGCTCTGCACCAAAAGGGACAGTCCTTGCAGGGGAATCCACACAATTCCCACAGGATGCACACCCAGAGCTCCCTGCCGCTTTGGGATCGTTCAGTAACCCAACAAAGGGCAGCAGGGACTTGACTCTCACAGCCCCTTCAGCATCCACACAGTCATCTAAGCTCTCAGCAAATATTTCTGTCTCTCTTACTGAGGCATAGGAAGGCTCCAGTAGCAGACAGGAGGTGTTCAGGTCTTGGCTTACATACACACAATTAAGACCAGTGCCAGAGCACTCTGCTTGGTGCACTGAGAAGGTGTGGTTTATATAACTCCTCTAATTGCCCAGTTAATTAACCTTACAGACTGCTACTAAAGACTTGTCATGAGGCACATTATGAGTTTACACTCAGCTTTCCCAGACAGAGCTACACCTGTACCAAGGTCATTTAGTTGCCAGAGGCCTGCTCCAAAGGAGGAGGCTGTTTGACCTGTCTTCAGATGGTGGCTTTTTCCAGCCTGTGATCTCCTTCTCCCTCCCACCATGCAACTTGGAACAGTCTTTTCTTCTGGTTAGATTTTGATAGCATGCAAGATGAAGATCACTGGTTATCCTGACAGTAGCGGGGAAAAGCATTTCTACTAGAAAAATAAAAATATAAGATTACTCCCAAAGTTTCTTGGAATAGGAAAGGAATTAAAATGCAGATCCCACCACTCCTTAACATCCTCCAATCACACAGTATCAGCAGAACCTAATTAAAAAGAATAACATCTGCTGCCTCAAGCAAGCTACTGATCAGTTCTTTACTTCCACGTGTATGTGCTACTCCTCCCTTTTAAAGGCCCCAAAGCAATACAATTAAGACCTCTCCCCTGCTCTTAACAGGAAGAATTTCTAATCAAGCCTTAGAGGAAAAAAGGGAAAAGCATTTTTGCTTCCCCTCAAGGACTACCCTGTCAGCTACAAGCAGATCTCAGTGTAAGTGCAAGCACCAGAGCCCCCCCAGGCTGGGCAGGAAGGATTTCCCCTCTACTGCATGGAGAGCTTTGCTGTACTGTTTTCACCCAGGACCTCAGAAAGCCAGGAGGGATGCTGCCCAGCTGCTGGGACTGACACCACCACACTGAACTGCTCCTGATACTCAAAATGGCAAATATTTCTTTTCTCACCTAAAACAAATAAGTTAAAAATTAAGAAAAGCACTTTTATGCCAACAGTGATGTCAAATTAGCTTTAATCCAAGACCTTTGAAGACTCCTAACTTCTAACTACCTGCTGTCACATGAAGGCTTAAAGAGAAAACTCTAAGTAAAGTTTGATTTTTTTTCCTCCCTGAATTTCAAACCACCTAGGCCCTTCTATTTTTTTTCCAGTCGATATGAAGTTTCCATGCTCTCATTCACCAGAAAAATGCCACCTACCCTTTTCTCTTTCTAGGGTAAGAAAGGCAAGTTCATGCACAGCATTATTAGCAAGGCCCATTTGTGTAGTGCTTTGGCATCCTTGCTTTCCAGTCCTGCCACATGAGCACAGCCCTAATTTACCTATTGACTTAGGGACAAGTGGGCAATTCCCAGCTCCTTGGCACAGTCAAAATACCTGCTCTGCATCTCCAGAGAAGTAGCTGCAGGATCTGCTTTTAGTGAGTTTTGCTGCACTTCTGCTCAGTGTTTGAATGGAGGCTAGGTCACTGCTTTTGAAAGCCACTACATTCATTAACAGAAATGCCAACACCACCCAGCCTCAATCCTGCCTCAGTCTGCAGCCCAGGCCTTGACAAGGTCTCCAGTTTGTTCGAGGCAGACAGATAACACCAAACCCAGAGCAGAAGAATTCCAGCCTGAGATGAATCTAGAGCATTTGGAAAGCTGTCACAGCCATTGGGGTAATTTCTGCCTTGCAAATAAAGTCTTACAGCTAGGGTCTCCAGGGGAAAGGGTACCACCAGCCAAATGGGTTTGACAGTCGCTTTATTGCAATCCATTGATTTCCTGTGTTGCTAACATCTTCCTTTGCCACAGCACTGAAACCACAAGCACCACACACAGAGCTGTCCCAGTTGCCACAGCAGCAAATCCCAGAGCCCAGGGTGCTGCAGCATGCACAGCTACTCCTGTGGGGAGAGACACCCCAGTTAATGCCCCCAGTGAGGCACAGAGATGCCCTAGAGGCTCAGCCTTTCTGTAGAAAAGCCTTAGACCAGCCCCTTTCCCCTGCTCTGCTGCCACACTTACCAAGACCATCCTTGGCTGTGTCCTGTCTTAGCTCATCCTGGAGGAAAATCACAGGGCCTTTGCTGGAGACATGGGAAGTACCTTCCTGAAAAGGATGCTCAGCACTCCTTTTGCTCCCTACAGAGCAATGTGAAGGTTGTAGGTAAGAAGACGTACAGCCCTGAAGGTCAGCAAACTTTGTCCAGGTCAGCTTCTCAACACATGGAAAGCTCTGAAGGCAGTTTCCATGTGAGTCCACATAGAGCTCAGAGCCCATGAAGACTTCTGTCTTTTTGGCATAAGAAGAGCCCTTAGTCAGTGGAAAGGAGTATGAAATGCTTTGTCAAGCTGTCCATGCCTTAAGGGAATTAATCCATAGGCTACATGTCTCCTACTCCCCAGCTTGGAGACTAGGGCCTTGCTGCCCCTTTGGATAGGGAAGAAGGCCAGGACACTTACTGGAAGGACAAGTGGTGATGCAGGACTCATTTACAGACTGGTGGCACACCGAAGCACTGCAGTGCAGGTACACCTAGAGAAAAATGGATCACAGCCTGAAATCCCTCAGGCAGTGTCTGGAGACTGGTGATATCCCAGTGTGGTGCATCAACTCCAGCCAACAGCTAAGCACCCACACAACCACTTACTCATTCCCCATACTCTGCCACAGCAGGGCAGAAAAAGAATAGGAAGAGCAAAAGCAAGAAAACTGGTAGCTGGAGAGATAAAGATAGTTAACTAAGTGAAGGAGAGGAGGAGAGGGAAGAAAAAACCTAAAGCACAAGTGATGTAAAGGCAAGTCACCTACCCTGCTCCTACAGGCAGATCAGTGCCCAGGCAGTTGGGGCATCAGCTATGCTAGAAGATGAAATCCCCTAATGTTTACTGCTGAGCATGAAATTGTGCAGCATGGAATATTCCTTTGGCCATTTTGAGTCAGCTCTGCTGTCTCCCAGGTTCTAGCCTATGCCATGTCTACTCACTTGGGTTTGACAGACAGCAGAATGAAGAGAAGGTCTTGGTGTTCTGCAAGTCCTCTTCAGCAAACAGCAAGAACTTCTGTTTTCAACACTGTTTTAGCGACAATTCTAAAGCCACAACAGTATATGGGCTGCTGTGAGGAGAGCTAGCTCCACAGCAGCGGGCCTGGCCCTTCAGGGGGAAGGCAGGAAGGTCTGTTGGGCTTGTTTCACATCCAGGCTGTAGCCTTGGAGCCCTCTGCTGTCCGCTCCAAGGCGGCTTCGAAACCTTTACACCACACACTTGAAAACTCGGTCAAATCCGGCACTACAGCACTTCTCGTTAACACCTGGAATACTGCTGCCCGGCACCACTTCGCTCTGAACCTTGTTAAGTACAGCCGAGACCGATTTTGAGTATTAGTCGATCTCAGGAGTGCTGAGCAGACAGTACAAGGCAGGCTGAATTTCATGTGACAGCTGGAGGAGCTCAATGAGACTCAGAGCCCAGATGCTTCAAAAGGCACTCAAAGTTTATTTCCAAGTCATTTTGGCTGAGAAATGTAGTTTAGAGAATATTGATTTGCGTAGCTAGAGCACACATCCAGACAAGCTAACAAGTAAACTAGCTTAAGTAAACTTCTGCCCTTCTAGTAGTCACATTTTCTGTCACACCCCTCCAGTGATGTCTCTTACCTCTAACCATATTCTCTTCAGGGAATAAGGTTTTTGGGATCAACCTCTTCCCTTCTGTTTCAGCAGGGGATTTTCCTAGTCTTCACCCCACTCCCCCACAAGGAGGCCAAGACACTCCTAATTATGAAGGGGTTCTTGCTGCTCACACATTTTACTTGTTTTCAATATGAAGCTAGGCAGCCAGGAGAGGATCTTACCAGCCCAGAGAGTTTCTCATGGGAAGTGGAGTCCACAAAGGTGAATGTGTAGAGGGTGAAACGCTGGTAATGAGAGGGGAACAGTAGTCCTGAGGTGAAACTCGGAGGCATCAGCTGTGTCTGATAGTTATCCCCTGCATAAGGGCACCTGAGGAGGAAAGGTAATCAGTGTAAAAAGAGCAAGTTATTCCCCTGACCCAAAGTTTTTTATGAGTCACTTACCCATCCACCAAAATTGGCCACTGCAGCTGTTGCTGGGGGTTAGTGCTTGGTGTGGCCCAGCAGTGATGCAGAACTAAAATCAGGTCTGGGTCTGTTCTCTGAAGGATCTTGACCTCTGCATAAACAGGGTCTCTCAGAGTCTTCACAACAGGATAGTCACTGTCCATATAGTAGGAAGTATAGCTTCCATCTGGAACAGAAGAAACAGGAGTAGGCATCCTTTATAGCCATATCAGTAAGTTCCCACCATGGCAGGGAAGCAATGCTGAGTTAACCCATCAATACTCCACTGTTACTCATCAGAGACCAGAGTCCTGCAAGAGGCTTGAGCAGATCCTGCAAACCTCTCCTACCTGAGGCAACACGCAGCTCCAAAGACAGAGGACCTGGCTGAGACACAGCAGGGAGTGGTGGCAATGTGAAGACCTGAACGCTCAACGGAATGGAGCTCCCACTGATGGAATAAGTACATCGGACATGTAACCTGGTGGGAAAGAAAAGCTCCAAATCAGGCAAATAAGAAAAGCCACTCTGATACCCCCTTTCTCCAATATGGCAACCTATCATCTGCTTTAATTAGTTATAGCCCCTTTTTTCCAACACTTTCTTTTAAAAAATACTTGAAATTCTCTTTAATGTTTACATTTGAATCTCCAGATTGTCACTGATCAACACCAGCTTTATTCCTACTAATTAGAGATGTACAAAGCTTTAACCCTACTCCCGTGCCCTCATGTGAATTCAGAGCTTATGACAAGCAGGAATTTCTCAGTGACATTGAACACAGTGACACCCAGCAACATCAGACCTAGGGTAATACCTGAAAATACTATCCCTAGTGACAGAGCCAAGGCTCCCAGTCTTCACATCCCTGCTTGCCACCAACTCATTCTCATATATGGCCTGGTCTCCAGTCATCTGGAATGACAGATAGGGCACCATCACTGTGGTAAAGTCAGGCTGGATCAGTACGAGGCTGGAGAACAGCACTTGGCCTGTGGAAGTCTGTAGGATGTCCATTAAGCAGCCAAAGCCATGTCAGGTTGCTCCAGTTCTTCCAGCCTAGCAACAGCTGCAGCTCTTACCTGAAAAGTAGTGCCACAGGCAGAGAGTGGAAACTGGTACACAACAAAGGCATTATTTGTCAGGACAGGGACACAGCCAGTACTGTGTCCACTGGCCAGCTGCACTGAGTCCAGGGCAACAGGTGGCAGGGTCACATCTCGAGAAACAGCAATGGAAAACTGGCCATCTGGTGTGCAATGAGCTGTCACTGGAGAAAGAGATATAATCAGTCTTGAGCTCAGAGATAAGAGGGATGGAAAGGAAGCCCTAATATCACAACCAAGACAAGACCAGCAAGTCCTGCAAGCTGTCCTGCCTTTAACCCACAAAACAAGTGCTAAGTATGGAAATTCAAGTGCAACCCGCTCCAGCAAAAACACTGATGCTGGGCATAAAACCAGGTCTGTTGCAATACTGTGGAAAATGCTGGACATGTCACTGGGACATGATATTCTTGGCAGCCAAAAACATAGTTCTGAGCCACCTGCAGGAGTGGTACACACCAAGTGCTGGCTTGCCCTGCCAGAAAAGCAAGAAATCCTATTTTGCAGCAGCTCAGGGAGGGAGAAAGCTGCTCAGGCTTACCTGTGTTACCAAAGTAGCAAGGCTTCACTCTGTCTCTGGGGTCATAGCAGCAGCCTCGCACTTCACAGTCTCCCTGGCTGATGGGCAGGGAGGCACATGGCAGCCGGTCCTGGCTGGGAACAGCCGAACAGACACTTCTGCTTGGAGCGTCCAGGGCTGGAAAAAACAGCAGGTCTTTGCAGCTAAAGCACAAGAGCAGGGGGACAAAGACATGAAGGACACTGGTTGAAGGTGTCCTGGTGACTCTGCACACAAATCAAGGGAAGTGAGAGTTAGGTGATGGTCAAACACATGGCCTGGGTCTGGCATGGAAGCCTGCTCAGGAGGGGACCTGCATTTCCATGGAAGAGAGAATCCCCCTGAGGCCATTTACAGGAAACTGGACTTATATCTGTCAAGATAAAGCGTTCTAGATCAACTCCTAGTAGTTAAGAAAATCATTGTACCTAATTTCCAGTTCATTCCCTGAACTTGCAGGAGCTCATGTAGCCAGAATATGGCTGGCAAACCCAATTAACATATTTACTTGCTGACCCTGCAGAGAGGCAGGAGTCCCCAGCAAGTTGGTGGCTCCTAAGTCCAAACCCTTTTCCATGGAGTTTTCTGCACAGCAGTAAGTCCCCTTTCCTAGCCCCCAGACTGACAAGGAAGAGCCATCTGAAAGGAATGGCAGTCATCACCACAAGATTCTGGTATGTGCTTGTATCTTACCAGGAAGGTCTACAGGGCACCTGAGCAGCGTCTCCTCACTAAGAACCTTTTGCCCAGCAGCATCTGTTCCTTCAAGTCCAACCAGTATAAGGTAATTGTGATCCTAGGGGAAAGCCACACCAGTCAGGACAGCCACAGCAGCAGTACCTACAGCCCCAGCAGAATCCCTAAGGTCACTCACCCACTCAAAGACATAACAGCCAGCATAAGTGACCGATACTTTCGTGGAGCCATCTGGAGTCCCAGATACCAAGAGCCCACAGCCAGAGTCATTCTGCAGAGCATGTGCCTTCCCTTCAGTATCTAGGGAAAGAGGACACAGCAGCAGGGGCTTCAGAGTCCCACATTGCAAATTAGACCCACTACAATCCTACCTTTCTGTAGGCAATAGGGACCTAGCCAGTATTAGGGTCTGGAACAGCAGCGAGAGAATCCAGCAGCCGAGACATCTAGATCCAGGCACAGCACTTCACCAAGTCCTTTACTGCTGTGTCATATAAACAGCCCCCTGATTATGCAAGATGCACAGAAGCTGTTCAACAGCACTTCACATCAAAACCTGCTCTTTTCTTCTCATTCCATGCACCTCTGCATTTGGACAAATATATGGCTAAAAATGCCTTTTGATATTGCCTCACCCCAAGTAGTCAGCACAAGTGAAGCATTCCCTTCCCAGCCTGGAGGTAAGGTGAGCTGTAAGCTATCTTGGCCACAAGTCAGCAGGGTAGGATCAGAAAAAACACTGACATGAGTCCCCAGAACCAAAGCCAGGGGACCAAGACACACCCAGAAGAGCATAGCTCCTGATGCAGCCCTAGACTGCCCTACAACACCCATCCTGCTCTCTTGCTCGGCTCTTAGCCTAGCCCTTTTAAATTGTGGAGCCAGCTGGGACCAGAAATCCCTGAAGTATCCAGGTGGACCCAGCCCAGCAGTTTAACACCTTCCATTGCCCTCACCTGAACTCAGCAGAGTCTGCTTGCACTCTTTGAAGAAAAACAAAGGGCAAGAGTTGAGCTAATGTCAACTATTCATACTGTAGAGCCCCAGGAGGGTCTTCAAACATTTTTTCCTACCCTGAGTTCTTCCCACAGTTGGAACATGTAGGAAATCTGTTTGCTTCTCCCCATGCACCCTATTGCTGGTCTAATTGCTCATTACATGGCATGAGTGAAAGAAACTTAGTGATAATGCTCTTTTACTGTTTTAAAGATTATATGGGTTCAAATGCCAGACACAGGGTGCTGATATAAAAGCACAGAAACAGCCCTCCACATAAAATCTGTGAGAAATTATGGAGCTCTGTGAGAAATTACGTGCAAAGAAGGCTTTGCACACCTAAACAATGGTGATTCCCCATGAAGACTCTTGGCTGTGGACATACAGCCCTGTTTGCAGTGTGGTTGTGTGGGGATAGTTGCAGGACTGTTTCAGGGCTGGCTGCTAAGTGGCAGGATGATATGCTTTCTGGGACTCCTACCCCCCAAAACTGCAGGCGAGTCCCCAAGACGGGCTTGAAACACAGGGAAGGGGAGCTTCTGTGGTCCCAGAGAAAACTCTGCCTTCCAGCAACCATTGCCTGCCTGTAACTGCAAGGTCTCATGGGGAGCCTTCTCCCCAGCCACACACCAGGCAGCCACACCAAGTGAATGCCTCATTGTCCATCTTTCCATACATGTTTCTGCATTCATGCAATTGAAGTGTGAATGTCTTTACACTTCTGCCCTCAGCAGACCCTCCAGCTCCTGGATGTCTGCACAGCACTGTACAGCACCAGTACACGGCCCCAGCCAGCCCTCATCACAGGCATGGTGAGCAGCAGCTGAGTCTGAGGGAGGCATGTCCTTTGCTCTCCCACCTCAGCCCACAGCTCGCCTTTGCTGCACAGCTGCACAAGATGCCATGATCCCAGCTCGTCAAGAACGCCACTGTGCCTACCTCTGCCAATTTCATGCACCAACCAGGATGGCTGCTCCACAAAGTATAAGAGCTTGTCGGCAGCTCTGCACAACAGGAGATGGAGGCAATAGATCTTGACAGGCTGCCTGCGTAGCTGAGGCTTGAGCAGCCCTCATGAACCAACTGTGCTCCCCACAGTGCCTGCCTGGCACTGGGCAGCAACTGTGGAGAGACACCCAGGGAGAACGTTTGGACTTCGGCAGGGAGGGAGCCTTCATCTCTTTAGAAGCTGAGCACTGTGCATGCCCAAATCTCATCATCACTGCATGACTGCCAAATGCTTCCTTTGACCACATTGCCTACTGATAATTGGGTAAAAATCAGTAAAGTACTTTGGAGCTATAGGGAAGTAATTTTATTATACTTTAACCCATCAATACTTTACTTTTGATGACGGCAAAAATGTTTCATGGACTTGAAGAATAATTCTACGTGAAACAACCCTGGAAATGCTGTAGATCCGCCAAGGAGTACCTGTGCTGAGAATGGTTTCAGGTAACTGCCCTTTTCTAGTTCCTACACAGACACCAAATAGCTGTGTTTGATCATTTAGGGATGGGAGGCTCTTCATATGAGCCTGAAATTCAGGGAAATTAAATTCTTTGTTTGAAATAAGTTGTTATGGAAGGTGGAAAGCAGAAAGCAGCCTAGATGAAATGAAACAAGCAGGTCTCTCTTCCTCAGAAATATTTTCCTCACCCATTTGATAGTTCTCATTCATTACAGTGACCCAGCTGCAAGCACCAATTTATATAGCACTCAAGACCACCATAGACAGGAAGGACATGCAGAGGATGAAGGTAGATGAAAAAAACATCTCCGTGGGCCAATAGTGTGATCAATGAGTGCCATGGGAGCAAGGGAACTTTGTAGACAAGGTGGCAAGGTCATGAACACTGGTAGCTGGCAACTACCTCTTGTGGTGGTGCAAACTCTCATGAACTTCACTTTCATTAGATGAAAGTCCATGAATGTACATGAACTTCCATGAACTGCCCTGACATCATCTGAGCTGATGCAGAAATTTGGCCAACTGTCTTGGTTTGACAAGACAGGAGTCTGTTAAGGAAGGCAAGAGCCTTCGGTGAAATGGAAAAGGTAAACCCCCTCCCTCTGAATTACCACAATTTCAAAATTAAAAGGCTCTCAGGCAAAGATATGGGAATAGGAATAACAGTTCTTTACTAGGAAAAACTGAAAAAAAATACAAATGCAATTAGTACAAATAAAACCACTGATAGAGCCAGGAACCTGGCGCCCTAAGGAGTCAGGGTGTTGATAACCGTCCAGTTAAATGGTAGCTGCAGTCCTCCTGGAGTAGCAGATGAAGTTTTGTTGAAGAGGTGATCTGTGCAAACTCTCATGAACTTCACTTTCATTAGATGAAAGTCCATGAATGTACATGAACTTCCATGAACTGCCCTGATATCATTTGAGCTGATGCAGGAATTTGGCCAACAGATCAGCAACTAGCCAAAAGTTGTTGGCAATTCAGTTTTTCCACCAAGGTATTGAGTATGGCTCTCTAAGAAGTAAAATAAGATTTAAAAGGAACAACTAGAAAATTATTGCACCTAAGCGAAAAAGGATGACTTAGAACTCCCTTCTGTAGGGAAGGTACAAAAACTTTTGCAAGGGATGGAGACCTTCACTAGCTCCTCTGAGTGAAAGGGAAACTCACATTAACACACTGCTGTACAGCAAACACAGCATGCTCCAATGAAGCGCTCAGTTCACCCAGGCCTTTTACTAATTCCCACCAAGTCCCACATCCCCTATCCTTGCAACACTTTCTGATCAGTTTTGCTTCCAAATGTGTCACAGTTCAGGAGAGCCAGAAGGTTAAGGCCAGACTGAAGAAGCTGAGCACAGCCCTGAGGGTTGTTTCTACCAGCCCTTGCCACTGCTCTCACGACCCCGCTGGTACGCAGGCCCTGCGTAATCTTGGGCAGGAAGCCTCCAGCTCTTTTTTAAGCCCTTGCAACACACAGACATGCTCTGCTGTCTCCCAGAGCACCTAGAGAACTTCCAGGGCACTAGTTCCTCCTAGTGGACTCAGACATCAACAAAACAAGAATCTGTACATGCCAGCTTCCAGCAGTAGGTTGGATGAGCTTCTTTGGTAAGTGCAAGGACTAGTTGCCAAGTTGCAATGGCCTATAGCCAGCCTCAGACAAGTGCATCTCTGTCCCAGCTTGGGAAGCCATTAACCAGAGACTCTCTCAAGTTCTGGATTTCTCTCTTCTCTTTTTTTTTTTCTCTTTTTGTCCTCTAGGAGTCTCTGAAGAAGACAGAGTCTCAAGGTCTCATCCCCTTTTCTTACATCTTCACTTTGTCTCACTCAGCAAGTCCTTTCTTGTCTATTGTCATGTCTGAAGACCTTTCTGGCCTTGCTATATAGATATTTTATATTTTGCTCTCTGGTGAGGCCAGACACCCCTAGGGAGAGAGACTGGGGTTATTGCTGTGCACTGAGGAAAACATAGTTGCAAGTCCTTTAGCAAATCACCATGCAGTGTGAACTTTACTAATAATGTCAGGAAAATTTCAGGAACCATGAAGGATGGCTCACACCACTGAGGGCTTGCACAATCAATACTGAAGAACAGAAAACCCAAATGGCACTGAAGTACTCAGAAGATGCTCTTGTGACACTGAATATCTGTGAGCGCCTCAGTAGGAGAGTGTGCCCCTAGCATGATCTCTTTAACAACTAACTCTAGGTGAAACAAAACAAGTCTTACGAGCACGTTACAGATATCCTGATCTCTGTTGGCATCTGCATGAGATAAGGTGTGTCTTCAATGAATAAATAACTTCAATAAAAGTCTTAGTTTCATAACACAGGGCAATCTAAAATATGATTAACTAGTTAATATTAATTGACTCAGCCATGTGACCCACAACTTATTCTTGAGCTAATATAGACCTTCTGTATATAAACTCAGATTCTGACAGCCAGAGTCACTCTCTTCTGAGCCACAGAAGCAAATGGAGCTCCTGGGAGGAGTCACTGTTGTCCTTCTGGTTTGCATTGCTTGCTTGCTCTCCTTTGCAGCATGGAAAGGAAGGTCTGGAAAGGGGAAGATGCCTCCAGGACCAGCTCCCCTTCCCATTCTAGGTAACCTGCTGCAGGTGAAACCAAGTAACTTGACCAAAACCCTCCAGAAGGTAAGGCCACTCCTTCTTCTCTCTTTCTGTGGGTGAGAAATGTGTGGAACCTATGCATGGGGTCAGCCTGTGGCTATGGCTTGATGAGTTGCAATTCCAGAGGAGGAGAAAAGTCACGGGGATTGCAGCTGCTTCCCCTCACTGCTGTTGCCATGTTTTTCAGGGCCTGATAAGTGGGACCCACCTCCACAGCCACATTTGTCATGAGAGAACCAAATCTTGATGTTACCAACACGCGAGGCTAACTGCCTGCTGTGGGAGGCAACAGCAAGGAGACTTCCCCACTCTTCCTCACTATTCTCTCCATGGCCATGTTCTCTCTCGCATTTTTGCAGCTCAGTGAAGAGTATGGACCAGTGTTCACCGTGCACATGGGCTCTGACCCAGTGGTGGTGCTGCGTGGATATGATGTGGTGAAAGAAGCCTTGATTGATCGCGCGGACGAATTTGCTGCCAGGGGACACATGCCAATTGGAGACAGGGCTAACAATGGATTAGGTATGTTTGCTGACTGAGCTCCTTCTGAAGGAGAAGGGAAGGGCAGAGGATGTATTCAGCAGATTAGAACTGGAGTGTACCTTGCATGAGGGAAAACTGCAAGGGGTGGGTGCAACCCACCTAGAGAGGGGAAGCCAGAGAAGCCTACAGCCCCTCAAAAGGTGTGAGGTAGCAGAGAAGGGGAGCCAGATTGTTCTCAAAGATGGGTAGGGAAATGGCAAGGGGCAGCAGCCACCAGCTGCAGCAAGGGAAGTTGTGTATGGGTGAGTGATGAATTATTCACAAGGATGTTGGGCATGTAGTGGAGAAGGCCAAAAGCAGGCAGTTGGACTACAGAACCTCCAAACCACAGTACGCTGTGATGCTACCATGTCAGTGCTCTCTGGAGACAGGATTCACTGTCACCATGACCCACGGTTCATCTCACACCCAGCATGCCCAAGACAGGTATTCCCTCTTCCTTCTTCCTCTGCAGGGATTGTTTTTAGCAACAATGAGCCATGGTTACAAGTCCGGCGGTTTTCTCTTACCACTCTGCGGAACTTTGGAATGGGGAAGAGGAGCATTGAAGAGAGGATACAGGAAGAATCTGACTACTTGCTGGAAGAGATCAACAAAACAAAGGGTACAGTCCATTTTTAATATATTTTATGTTTGAAAAAAAATAGGCTGTATTAAGGGAGCTCACATCTTTAGCAAGGAATGAAGTTTCTATGGATTTGGTCCATGCACTAGCTACCCCTCATTACAAAGCTGTAATAATTTTGTGATCGTGTTCTGTTCTGTTTGGAGGACCCTTGTGTGTCACTTACAGACTGATCTGATATTTCCACTAACAACCAGAGTTCAGATTACCCACAGTAGCTATAAGTAGACATACAACATTTCATGGGGTTTTTTTTATAGTCTGTAACTTTTCTGAAATCACAGGAACAGCTTTTGACCCAACCTTCACGCTGAGCTGTTCTGTCTCCAATGTCATATGCTCCATTGTCTTTGGGAAACGATATGATTATAAAGACAAGAAGTTCCTGGCTCTGATGAACAACATGAACAACATCTTTGAGATGACGAACTCCCGCTGGGGACAGGTACATTCAATAGGCATTTCACAGTGGCAACATTCTCCCAGGGGAGCAGGAGGCCTCCCTTCCAATGAAGTTCCATTTCAGTCTTCTAATTAGGACCCCATCAATGCTCTGTTGCACTGAAGGCATTTCATTCAAGAGCAAGAAACTCCCTCACCAAAGCTGGAATTTGCTTTACCAGCTAAGTGCAGCTTCCCAATAGTCCCGGACATCCTTCTTTTCCACTTCTAAGGTTACTACTACTAAGCAAGCCCTGCCAGACTGCCCAGCCTCATAATCCTGCTTGGCTCAGTTGACAGGGTTGTGGCTTTCCTGGGCTTTTGGTTAATATTAAAGGATGGGGCAAATGTCATACTGGGGACCTTCTTCTTTTCTTCCAGCTCTACCAGATGTTCTCAAATATCCTGCGTTACCTGCCTGGCCCACACAACAATATATTTGCAGAATTTGATGCTCTAAAAGCCTTTGTAGCAGAGGAGGTGAAGTTGCACCAAGCCTCTCTAGATCCCAGCTCCCCTCAGGATTTCATCGACTGTTTCCTCAGCAAAATGCAGGGGGTAAGGAGACAGATGGCCCCAACTTGTCCCCAAACACACCTATGCTGAGTCCTTCCCTCTCATAAGTAACACAGACATTGGGATGACCCCTTCCCAGTCAGCTGTGCAAAGGGAAAACAGCAACAATACCCCAGATGTTGCCTGTATTAGAGCTTATAGCTCTGGCTCTGTGTGTTCACCAGCCACCAGTACCTGCAGCTGTTCAGAGAGGGAGAGCTCTTTCCTCTGCTTTCACCAAAACACAGGGACTTTTTCAGTCTGGCCTTGCAGTTCTCTCTCTGGAAAGCAGTTGGCACAGCAAACAAGCAGTAGAGTGCCATTTGGTGCACAGCTTAAAAGAAGGTTGGTATTGAGTTTCCTGCTCAAGGTAGCATTGCAATGCCCCAGATGGCTGCTGCACCTTAGCAGAGAAATGCAACAGCTCTAGGAGAAAACGAAGGTCTGGGATGACATGAGAAAGGGCCACTTCTCTCAGCTCAGCCAGAGAAAAAACAAAGCCTTTTCCTTAGGAGAAAGATCATCCCAATTCCAGTTTCCACATGAAGAACCTGATAACAAGCGCTTTTGACTTGTTCCTTGCTGGAACTGAGACAACAAGCACCACTGTACGATATGGGCTCCTGCTTCTTCTCAAACATCCAAAGATACAAGGTACCAGTTTGTGGCCTCTTCCTCTCTAGCTGTTCCCCTGGGGTGGGCACATGACAAACACCACATCCTTCTCCCAGATTTTCTCCTCATGTCTCTCTTTCTCTCTCTCTTTGGGACCTGACAGTGTCCACATCTTTGTTTAGCCAAATCAATAGGAGAACTTTCTTTGCATGGGCAACAATGGAGCTGTGTTCCAGTCAACATCAAAACCAACTTAATGCTCCTGCCATCTGTGAATTGTAAACAGCTTACAGCAGCCTATTTAGATAGGTTTGGTTTTATTTACCCATTTGATGGTTTCTGCCTCTTATGACAGAGAAAATTCAAGAAGAGATTGACCAGGTAGTAGGACGATCAAGAAAACCCTGTGTGGCTGACCGGACCCAGATGCCCTACACAGATGCCGTGGTCCATGAAATCCAGCGCTTCATCTCTCTTATCCCCCTGGCCCTCCCTCACACTGTGACCAAAGACATCAGCTTCAGAGACTACATCATTCCTAAGGTTAGCTCCCTCAAGTTCAGCAGTTCTTAGTCTGTCAGTTACAAGCCACAAGTTAGTGCTGTCGTGGCCTGACCCTGTTTTCACCCAGTCCTTTGTGAGGGGCTTTTTATCCTCAGGCAGCTGTAGCTGACTTGCACTCCCTTGTTGATGCTCCATGGGCCAAGACTAGAACAATAGCTCTGACCAACACTTTTGTTCCCTTGCTCTGCAGCTTTAACATTTGCAGAAGCACAGTAGGTTCACAAGCACCCAGAGCAGTGATTCTTCACACAAAAGGCAGCAAAATTGAGGAGCTGCTCACCACCATCCAGGATAGCCTGTGCACATGCTTGGGAGCAAAGTCAGTTCCTGGTTATTGAGCACAGAAAGACCCTGAGCCACAAAATGCTGTAGGGTACGTTTGCATTGAATGGAACAAGCCAGACCTGTTGGCTCTGTTCTAGCACACTTCCTGAGGCAGTCTCTGCTGGCCACTGCCAGAGGTGGGCTAGCGCAGCCCATGGCTTGGCTGGCCCCCTGCAGCAGTGCTCGTTGCTCTTCTTGGTGACTCTGGGCAGCTGGGAAACAGCAGTTCACGGGCTGCTGGTGGTGTGATTTCCAGCTGTCTGTGTAAAATCATAAGGCAGGACACAGAGAACTGCTCAGCTACCAGCAGAGAACTCTTGTGTCATTGTTGCTGAATACTCCAGCCCCTGTTAATGGCTGGCCAGGAAGTGGGAAGGTAAGAGGATTGTCACAGGAGAAATTTGTGAGGAGAGGGGAGTTCCACAGGAGCTTCTTTTCCACAACCTTGTGTGCTTTTGATATTTTGAACTTGTGGAAAAGAAGGGACATGGTGCATCTACAAGGTCATTACTGAGAAACACCAAGAAAGAGAAGAATTAGGTGGGATGTCCTCTCACCAGAGCAAGGTGAGAAGAATGTTCTAGAGATGAGAGGGAGAATTCAGGAAGAGGAGCCAACAACTGCTGTGACATTCGGTAGGGTCTCCCTAAAGCTGCCTCCTCTAAAGAAGGGTCCCCAAAGGGAAACCAAAGGCACTGGTAGGGAATATACAGGGAAGCACAATCTCAACTTGGCAGGCAGATTGAGTGACCTAATTTGCCTGCCTTTCATGTTCTGCTCTCCTTGTGTTACTTTAGGGCACGACGATTTACCCTCTCCTCAGTTCTGTCCACCATGACAGTAAAGAGTTTCCAGACCCACATGAGTTCAATCCTGAACATTTCTTGAACAAGAACGGCAGCTTTAGGAAGAGCAACTTCTTCATGCCCTTCTCAGCAGGTAAAGCACAGGTTTGGTCTTTTCCTCTCTCAGTCAGCCCTCTCCTCTGCTGACTGCCCTGCCTTTCCCTGCAACACACAGCTGCCTCTTCCCAACATGGTCTCACTGGTGCTTCCTTGGGGCTCACTGCTCTCTGGATAACTCCTCCCTACTGCTCCCATCTCCAGTGGCATCTCCCATCTTCTTCAGGCTTGATGGCTTCTCAAATCTCCTGCTAGGAGTTGTCAATGTAATGACATGCATGGGATCCACTGGCACTGTCTAAAATACCTGTGACCTTCCTACACAACCACCCAAGTTGTCCTGAACAAATCTTTTTGTGATAGCTCCACTTTTTCCCCAGCACCTTTTAAGTACCTCTTAGGCTACATGCAATCATTCACCTATCAATAGGCCAAACCTTCCACTTTCTCACCTGTGCTTTATGTCACCCTGCTCTCTCTCATCTTGACTCCTGTGATGCTCCCTCCACGGTTAAGTCTTCTCCCGCTCCTGTTCTTCCTTCACACTCCTATCCAAACTGTCTTTTGCCAACAAGGGGTCTTTTGCCAACAAATTCTTCCCTTGAAAACATCCTCAGTAACCCTGACAGTCATCTCACTGCTATGGCTGTGTGTAGTAAACAAAGCTGTGCAACACAGCTGCTTAGTACAAACTCTGGTCTACTCAGAAACACCCACTGAGTTCTATTTGCTGCTTTCACTTTCAGGAAAAAGAAAATGCCCTGGAGAGGGCCTGGCACGAATGGAGATATTCTTACTCATAGCCACCATCTTGCAGAACTTTACTTTGAAGTCTGTTGTCAACCCCCAGGAACTCAGCATAACCCCAACTATGAGTGGGACAGGCAATGTACCTCCTGCCTACCAGCTCTGTGCTGTCCCCCGCTGAAAAGCGCTGAGCCACTCTCCAGTGTCCTCAAACTGGCTTTCCTTTACATCTTCTTTACTAAAATCAACAGCAGGAGCATTGGCCCACCTTTCTCAGGCCTTCAGGAAGGCAGTCCAAACACAGGTACATGCACAAAGTAGAGACCTCTGAAGCCTCCCAGAATGCCACCACACTGCAGGAGGCCTCGGGTGACACTGCAGCCTCTTGCACTGATGCTCTGTCACAGGATCATTGAGCACAGTGGCTGCATCAAACAGCTGGTTTTCTCACCAACACAGCTCCCATGGCTGCTCCTCCAGCACGTCCCACCAAGACCTTGCTTTGCAGATGGATAGTGCTGCATGTGTGTACATTCATGATCCAATAAACAAAAATCTATTTATGAAGATTTGAGCTGTTGTTTAATTTGGGTTGGGGCAGTGCCCACATCTGCTGCTGCACTGCAGAGTAGGTCTGCAGAGCTTGTGGCCAGCACCTTGTGGGTAGGGCTGTCCCTCCTGTGCAAGGATCCTGCCTTTGTCATCCACTCTGCTCACTGCTGCTGCCTACAAGGAGCTCCAGAGCACTCCCAGCACACCACCAGTCAGGAAGGCTCATGATGCTGGAAGGGAAGGGTGTCCTGCAGCCTGTCTGCCAAATGAAAAGAATGCATTCATGCTTTTTGCAGGCTGTTGCAAGGAGATCACTTACCTGAGCATTAGAGACTGCAACCAACTCTCTGGCAGCTCTTTTCTACCATCAGTATCACTGCAGGGATTTAGATGCTCTTTATTAAAATGAATTAATTTAGGAAAAGGGTAGTGTCTCTTATTTCCACCCCCAGTTACAATTTAGTGCCCTTCTTTCAGTAAGAGGCCCAACGGTTTTCATAAAAATATTCTACCACAGATTACTTTCTTCTGGGCTTCTTTGTTCCTGTGGCCTTTGGCTGTGTTTGGATGTTCAGTTTGTTGTGTCTGTCTTGATCTTCGTTTACATAGATACTTGTTGTCCTCTGCATCATGGCCATATGGAAGTCCTAGTGGCAAAATATAATTTCTGTGATTGGTTGTCACAAGGCACTTAGAGACCATGTGAGTACTGCAGAGAAAACAGTGTGCAAGAATTCCCACCCCCCTTTAGAAATTACTTTAGCGTTTACTTTGATGGAAATATTGTATTTGCCCACATCTTAGGTCCATCCTTCTTTGTCCCTCCATTTTTTTTCCATGAAGACTGCAGCTCTAATGCTTGTGTACTCTAAAACAATGGCAAACCATTGCTGACTGCTCATCTGGGATTGCATCAAATGGACAGATGTGCAAGCAGAAACAGCAGTCATGTATAAGACGCAGGCACAAGGGGAGGAGATTACCTTGAGGTTTCCATTAGTCTAAGACTGCCCTTAGAGCCAGTCCTGCAACTCAGCAGCGTGTATGCTTTGTTGAGAACAAGTTAAAAAATGGCTTAAATCTGGAGGTCTTGGAGGGGATGATTCATATTCATGTCCTTCCTGCCCACTGGGATGCTGATTCATCTGAGGCAATGAACAAAACCGTGCCAAACAACATCTATCAACAATTCACAAACTGCGTAAGGAGCACAGGGCAGTGAGAAAATGTTCTTACTAAACAGCTCCAGAACACAGGACATGCTCAGGGGATAAATAACCACACAGGGGATAATATTTGGGATACTGTTCAACATATCCTAATCTGGAAGCAAAAATGCTCTTTCCTTTTGAACAATGACAGGGTCCTCTTGACACCTGCCCATGAGAATGACCTTGCAGAGGTCCACTTCATAATCTAGGGCACCAACCTACTCTTTGCTCCAACTGCCCTAAGACCCAACAACACCTCCAGAAAGGCTGGGGGCAAATGCTAAAATCCAAGCAGGTATCTGAAACCATCTCTTTCACTGTAAGGAAAGGCAGAGTGAATGAAGGAGTGAGTTTGATTGATCTGCTTGGGGCAGAGAATGAGAGGGTTAAACACCCCCAGGGAGCTTTTCAGCCAATAGATAGGTGGTCCAGTGGCCTCATCTCTCCTGCTTTCTGACCTCCCCCACTACTCCCATCCAAAGATCCAACTCCCACTTACCATTTCATGCTTCTCCATGAAAAATCCCTGCATGCAGTAACAGCAGACTGCTCAATGTCAGGGTTAGTGCTCCTTTTAGGATAAGCTTCTCTTCCTGCTAATACATGCAGGACCTGCAAAGCAGAAGAGATGATGGCATTTCTCTTGGGCTGACTCAGACAAACTGGCTGGGTCCTAGCACATCCAGGCTCTGGCATACACCTGGGAAGCTGGGCTTCAGGGCACTGGAGCTTCCATCTCTTCTCTACCAGCTGCATGGCAAATAAGGCAGCTTCTGCCTCTAAGAGCGCACTTAAAATGAGGCACAGAGGGGAACCCTGCTTTTGCTCTCTAAGGCTACCACCTTGTCTGCCAGAGCATTTGCTGGAAATGCCAGGACAAAGTGGAAGATTTCTACTGGCTTCATGCTGAGACCAATGAGCATGTCTGGTCTGAGGCATCATTCTTTGTCTGAAGTAAGTTGTGCCACTGGGTCATACTGTGCCATGGTACTCTGGTGCAGGAGGCTACTTGGGGATACTGATTTCTTACTTCATCTCCATTGCTGCTTTGCCTTTGAGAACAGCTGGGAGGAAATTCAGACACCATGAAGGTTTGGGTGGCTGCGACACACACCACAGGAACTGTTCTGGGTGGTGGGACATAAATGAATTAGATGTGTTGGGGAAAGAACACAGATATGGTCCTTGGCAAGCAGGGTAGGCATCAAGCCGTGGACAGAAAGAGGAAGAAAAGCATTTTAGGTGCTGCCTTAGCAGCATTTTGCAGCCCTGGAATGTGGACTAAAACTTTGCAGTAAGGAACACCTGCCTCATCCTGCTGCTCTTCACACAGGAGTTTCAAGTCTCTGGGTCTTTGGGACCTGCTGCTGAAGGCCATAGCATGTAGGGTAGCAAATGAGCTAGTCCTTTGAAAAGTACTTATGGACTAATTCCCAGATCCCTGATATTTATCACTGCAGACCTGCATCTCAGGCCCCCTAAAGTGTGAGCAACACAGGGAAAAATGCAGCCCTTTGGCTGGCCAACTTGTTTCTCTGCCCCACTTTCTAAATGCTCCCTTGATTGCAATAGCCAATACAAACCTAAAGGCCCACAGGCAAGTTCCTTCCTGGTATCAGCAGTAGACACAAACAACAGTTGGCAGAAAAAAGAATGTAATAAGAAATTTCCTCCCCTTGAGGAAGTGGAAAATGCATGCATACAACAGAATGTACAACTGAATCCACAGTCTTTAATAAATGCAGAGATTTGTTCTGGGCACAGGTACATTTGTGATTGTCCCCACACCCTCTTCTTCTCCCCCTCTAAAAATTATTTAGTTAGTGAAATGTAAAACCACACAAAGACCAGAATACATATTCACACATCAGAGGGTTTGACATTTTTTTCTTAAGAAAATTTCACTCACTTAGAATTATTGACTGTTAAGACCAGTCAGTACAGCAGAAATATTCTACATAGATCATTGGTTGGAATGCACAGTACAATATTTGTGAACACACTGTCACAAAAGACACCTGGATGAACACTAACAAGTGTAGTAGATCTGTCAAACCACATTGCAAGCATCCGCATCAAACCAGTCTGGGGTGGATGGGAAATTACCAGAACATGGAACAAAGATGTTAAAGTACATGGGAACCTGCTACAGTCACTTTTCTCTAGAGCCATTGCTGCCACTAAAAGGTCAGGAAACTTGAACTGCTGCTTGTCACCTGAAACTTTGCTTTTGTTTCACAGGGATTGATGTCACACTTTTATTTCCAGACCTGAGTTATTGTAATTTTGCTTGAACTGGAGCAAGGAAGAGAAGGACAAATGCACACCCCGTATAGCAGAGCTCACTTCCCCAGACCTGCATGGTAACATAGCTTGAGATCAGAGGTCTTGCCTGTAAAAAGGCCACAAAATTTGAAAAAATAAACAAAGCAGAGCTAAAACAAAACAAACCAAAAATTCAAAATAGAGATAACATGATTTTATACAGCCTGCAATAAAGCTATAGTCAATGGTACAGTATTGTTCACATTACACTTATTAAGGCTTTGACTACTGGTCTTCTACATGCACATTTTATATACATATAATCCTCTGTGTGTATGTATAAATTACTTTACTTTTCTTGTTCTAAGCAAGAAAATATTTTCATGCATTTGCTTCTCCTAGTATTCACAATACTTGGACCATATTCTATTCAAGGATTTCTGGAGAGGGCTGAGTCTATTTATTATTCATCTGAAAATGCCCTTATCTCCAGGAATGTTGTTTGTGCCAGACAGTGGCACTGGCCTCACACTCATACACAAGAGAGGAGGTGCCACTCCAAAGTCTGACAGCACAATGGTTATGTAAACAGAGTAATCCTTGGATTATAAATACTTAATTAAAGCTAACATACCTCAGCTTTTAGCTCATAATTGCCCATGAGTGCCTTAATGAAACATTCAGAATGAAGTATGTTTTTCCTCCCATGTCAACTGCTCAGTTACAGTGGTTCCCCCAAAACACACTTTTCCTTTTTTTTTTTTTTTTTTCTGAAAGAAGCACCAAGCTACCTGTTAATACTTCAAGCCTGCAGCTGGGTAGCATTCACGAACAAAAAAGAACATGTCTGAGCCTTATAGCTCTAAGTGCTTTAAGTCAAAGTCACCATCTCACTTGCACCCTTGCCATGAAGTTAAGAGACTGGGCCATGCATCAGTGACAAACAGGGAGGAAGCAGAAACCAGAACTCTTCCATTCCTAGCCCCATGCCTGCAGCTTGCACATGTTTGACAGGTTCCCAGAGATCACCAAAGCTGACCTGTAGCATGGCCTGTGTCCCTCTGCCTCAGGGACACCCTGACTTCCCCTGCCTCAGTGTTTTCTTCAGTGAGATGTTCTGGCCAGCTGAAGTTGCAGAGTACTCCTAGGTTGTGGTAGGGAGCCCTGGGGAGAGCAGCTCAGCTGTGAAAAGGAAGGGCTCACAGGGAAGTGGTAGTAAGGAAAGGAAGCAGCATAAAGAAGGCTGAGAAAACAGGCATGGATGGAGTGAGAAGGAGAGATTACTTACTTAAGACAGGGCCTGGACTGTTGCCACAGCCCTCTGAGCTGCCTTGCATGGAGGTGTAACTGGAGCATGCTGTCAGCACTCCTGTTACCAAGCTTGGCCACCATCACACAGTAATGCCTTGCATCCCACCACAGCATTTCTGTGTCAGCCACCACCTTTGCCTTGGGTACTGCATTGAAGTACTTCCATTCAACATACACCATGACAATTAATACAAACCAAATACTGGGTCCTTCTCATTCCCTGGAATCCAAGTAGTTAGGAGCCCTAAAGAGACTGTCACTGTCCCTGTCCCCTGCCTTGCTCTCCACTCAACAATAAGCAAGACAGTAATAGAGAGGACAGAAAGAGTGATGCAGGCACAGCCATCTGGTTGTTCTCTTATTGCACAGAGTAGTTGGGGCAGGTAGGGGAGAGCGGGTGGCTCACAAAGTCCTTTGAAAAAATCCTACTGAATGTCTGTCCAAAACACTTGCTCCAGAAAATATGTTCAGACAGCTCATGTGGATGCCTGGGAAATGTCACCTAGGAACAAGATATGCAAGAGATGAAGGCTATTCTCAATTCAAGTTCAGTCTTCATTCAGCCCCATGGCAAGTTGTGCAAAATACCATGTTTATGCCCTGGCAGGTATGATTAAAAGACAATTTTTTGGTCCTGGGTAGGTTAACAAGAAAGGGTCATGCTAATAATTGCAGAGGCAAACCTTTGAGACTGGATTTAGTTTTAGTTACAGAAAATACTGTACACTGTTTTTGGCCAAGTGCACAGAAGCTTAAAAAAAAAAGACAAAGATCACAGTTAAATGTCTCAATCTTCAGATGGGGAATATCTGTGAGGAGCAGTCAAACTATTTTCTCATGTGCAATGCATCCTGAAATTTGGTACTTATGTATCGGGCATGAAATCCTTTCTTGTTGATGGTGTCATCTGTATGGAATCGGATCATAATGGAATCCCCTGCAGAGTAGATTTCTTCCAGAGGCTGCAGAAAAGGAAAGGAGACAGTACACAGTGGTCAAGCATGGAGACTAAGTAACTGTCTGCACCATGATACTAGAGTTTAAGCCCACAGTGAAGACAGATTGGCCAGTAAACATGAAGACTTGAATGCTCAGTACCTCCTGCCCTGATCTGCCTTCCTAAGCATATTCCTTTGCTCTTTATGTTTGAAGACTGATGTCAGTCCACTCTACAATCCCAGTTCTTCCAGCTACTTTTTTCACAGGCCTCCCTGAATATTCATGTTCCAGTCTTCAGGTTTACTCTAATTTGTCACTGTCTTTTCAGGAGACGGGACAGTATAAACTGGAACCTGTTTGGCAGCTGAGGCTGTCCCAGGGTTCAAATAACTCAGGTACTTATATGACAATTCTGGTTATGTCCCACACTGTTATGACCTGCTGCAATCCCCTTGTGCTTCCCTTCCCCAGCCATTCTTCATTCATCATTGTGCAGGTAGGTAGGTTACTACCCAGCTGCTCTGAGCTTCTTCACACCAAACTGCTATACCTTTGTTTATTTTCCCCAGTTTGTGAGAACTTCTTCCACACACCTGGTCCCTGATTGTCTCTCTTTAAATTCAATAAGAAACATCTCCATTTCATTGCTGAAGGCCTAAAGAAGTCAAACACAGACCCTCTGATTTCAAAAACCACGCATCATTACTCATGCTAGAATTGCTGCTGGTAATGGGGATGCAGGTGACAGTTTAGGAGACAGCATGCCATCCTAAAGGCAGCACACATCACACAGCTCCAAGTCCCTCCACCATTCACCCTTGCCATAGCATGGCCACAACATAACTTGGCTTGAGCCAGGAAGCAACAGAGGATGAAATTGGCCTTTGGAAGCCACTTCCCACATTTACACAACACTTTCATGGCAGGGCTGGGGCACAGCAGCGTGGCAGTCACATGGCCCTGGGCTAAAAAGGACAGTCAGTCAGCAAGAATTTTCCAGCCAACAATGTACAACAGATAAAATGGCTGTCATCTCCTGTGGAAGGGAAAGTAGCAAAACCCAGCCACAAAGTACCCTCGGTACCAGTTTGTGACAGCTGCCCCTCTCCAAAAATGATATGAGGACACTTCCTTGCCACCCTTAGTGATCCCTCTGAAATCACCACTGTCATTGCTTACCCCTGAGCCACAGAAGCGTCCCAGACGGGGTGCAGTGCTGTCGTAACCATCGTAAATCTCCATGTAGTCGTACCCACAGTCAGCCTCCTCCTCCATCTCAAATATCTGGAATATTAGCTCCACCCCATAACCATCTTCAGCTACAATCACCCATTCACAGCTGGCTTGACCTGGGTAGTTGTTATCCCCAAACTGAGCATGGGAATACAGATCCTTAGCTTGTACTTCAGCCTTTAAGAGCCCACCACACTCTGAAGGGAGAAAAGGACACAAAACAGTCTCTCAAAATCCTTACAACAAAGACTCATCCCACTTTTCGGTCAGTCATGAGCAGAGAAGACCTCCAGCTTGAAGTGCATTAGGGAAGGTAATGAAACACTGCACCAAACTACAATAAACCAGTAAATTCTACAGTCACCCATGAATCCAAAGACCCACAGAGCTTAGAGGAGCTTGGTTTTTTTGGTACAGAACACACATGGAAAGAGGTGATCAGTTTAGACTGGCAGGATAGGGTTCTTAACACATACTCTGGGAAACTGTATTGTATTAGAAAGCAATTGCTTTGTTCTTTGCACTTGTCCTGTAGATGAAATTCTGACCCCAAATATTTTGGCAGCAGGAAGTAGAAGTACATCAGAAAACTAGGAAAAAAACCGATCATTTTCTATCCACACGATGCACAAAAGTAGCCCTGTGCTTGTGCAGAGTGTGTGCACTTTAGCAGAGTTTTCATGCAGCCAATGAGGAAGACTCTTCTTCACCAGTGTCATGTGCACGGCCACTTAGAGCACGTTTAATCTATTAACAGTGGCAGGGTTTTCAAAGAAATGAATGTTGGCACAACATGCCCACCTCTGTGCTGCCACAGACAGGAGGATCAAGCTGTGTCTGTCCACAGCACGGATCTGCTTCTATCATAATCAATTTAATGTGGGCCTGGTCTGAGGGTGGGCCAATACATGGGCTAAATTGCATCACCTCCTTTTCCAATGGTTGATGTGGAACAAAAGAGATCATTGCTCAACCAAATACCTTCAATTTAAACAAAAGAGCCTGAACAGGAATGTCCAATACCAAGAGAATTCTGAGCTGTTATGGGAGCTGGTATTTACGGCATGGCACTGGCAGCGGTCTGGGAACTGAATGTACACCACTTAAAATTTAGGCTAAGCTTATTTAGGAGAAAGGTGTGTCTGTTTTTACCTAGTAAAAAATGTAGTGAGACTTGAGGACATCTTTTGGCACTGGGGTATTGGCAGGAGACCAGCTTACCTGTGCTGTGCTTTGCCTGGAAACCTCTCCTTTGCACAGAAGCATCTGAGTAAAACCTGAGGAACATCTTGTTGGTAGAAGCCACTACAGGGTCTGGTTTCTTGCTGCCACAGAAGCGGCCAAGGATAGGTGACTTGCTGTTGGGCCCATCATACATTTCTAAGTGGTCGTAGGCACATTCTTGGTGCTGCTCAATCTCAAACTCATTGAAGGTCTAGAGCAAGAATATAGAGAATTAAGACAGCTGTAAATCTGAGTATGCGATTTAGCATAGGGCAAAATGCCAAGTGAGAAACAGATCAAATGGTACATCTGTCCCACTCTCCCCACAAACTAAACCAGAATAATGTTCTTTCAGACAAGAGTGATCCCAGGGTGGCAAAGATCAGAATTCCATATCAGTGTGCTGTGTTGCCTCAACCTTGCTGCCTCACATGGGTGCATGACAACAGTTATCAACTGCAAGCCTTGTAACACTTATTTTTCTGGCTGGAAATTCCGCCTAGCACACCAGATGGGCTGTTCTGTAATATTACTTCCACTGAGCACATGGATTATTTTCCCCCAATACATGGGCCATCTGCACAGCTTTGGGCATGTCCTGCTATTTGCATCAGGCCATGTTGTAAAATGGGCCTGATACCTCTCCCTCAGAGGGGCTGGGAGCTGGCTCAGCCACCACCTTAGGTAGATATAGCCCCAACAGAGTGGCTCACAAGGAGGGGTAGGGGTGGGAGGGCATTTATGCCATCTGTCTACGGAAGGCAATGCTCTACAGTTGTCATCTGCTGGAGTCTCCTCCAAGCTGCCTCTCCTCTGCCTTGTATCTCTCTGAGACCTTCTGCCCTTTTGCAAGCCAGGGCAGCCTCCCAGAAAACTCTCCTCCAAGAGTCCCAAACAGGACCTGAGGGCATCAGCCTCCCACTCACACAGTGGTGGTGGGAAGTCTCTTTAGCTCCTCATAACCCAGCCTGCTTCTTGCCCCACATGCCCGCTCCCTGGTTACTCACTACTTTCACTCGGTGGCCAGGTGTTGCAGAGATGTCCCAGGTGCACTCTTTCCGGCTGGGATACTTGTCAGGCCAGTTGGGACTGCTCATCACTCCCTCTGCAGCACTCAGCTTGTGCTCGCAACCAGCTTGGGAGAGAGAAATCGCATTGGGGCGAGTCACACATGGCAACCCTGCAGCGTCCTACATGGTCCTCTCTGCCCACTGAGACCCTCTACAGGGCAGAGATACAGAAGGCTGCAGTCACCATACAAGACCTTTCAAGTATTACTCCATAGTTCTGGTGGGTCTGTCCTATACTTATTTTGAGCTAACCTGGCAGATGCTGAAATGGACAATCTCACTACCCTGGTCCCCATTAACCTAACCTATGTCCTCACATCCTAATCTGTTCTCCTGCTCCTTCACCTCATCTGCCCTGTTCCTATGGCATGACGTCAACCCCTCCACGGTGTTGACTCTGGTGCCATCTCAGCCTTGCATTGTTTTGCCACTTTGGAGAGCTTTATCAGCTCATGGAGAGGTCAGACAAGACCAGAGACCATATACAGGAAAGCCTTGAGAGCACATAGCAGGGATAGGGGTGCAGGAAGAAAGGTCGTTTTGGCACCAGCAAGTGATTAGATCAGCCTATCCTTTCTCTTCTGATTCAAACACAATAATTAAATGAAGCAGCAGTGACTAGTCTAATGATGGTGTCCCACAACTGCCCTTTTTGCAAGTCCAATTTCTTATCCCCACCCTGTCCACCCCCTGTGGGCACATAGAGAGCAAGACTGGGGAATGGGAATGGTCCTATTCCTAGCCAGTTTTTCATCTAGCTGGGGCTTTTTCAGTGCCCTTGCCTGGTATGCTGTACATACTTCCTTTCAGCATAGGGCAGGAAGCACCCTGAACCAAATAGTGTTTGAAGTACCCAAGGGCAGGAGTGGGGACTTTACCTTCTTTGCAGTCATGGCCGTTTTCATGCAGCATGAAGCCATTTCTGCACTGGCACATATAGCTCCCAAAGGTGTTGATACATTCGTGCTGGCAACCACCATTGTCTTTGGAGCATTCATCCTTGTCTGGGCAGGATCAAACCAACAAACACTGAGTTCACAGTGACACAGGCAACCACAGTCACCAGCCCCATACCCAGGCTGGCAGATAGCAATGCAACCTCCAATCTCATTCTTTAAGAACAGAGTCCAGGAAAAGCATCACACAAATTCACTAGCCGAGGTAAAAATCTACTTTATATTTTCAAGTTCTTATGTGCTCTAATGAGCCTCCATTTCTAAATAGCTCTGCTTGAGCACAAACAGCCATGTGATGAAGAAGATCTAAGGTATGAGCTGCTCCCTGAAGCTGAAATATGCCCCAGTGGATCTTGACTCCTGTGTGTTCAGGATTATGCCATTCCTCAATCTCACTTTCTGAGCATAGGATCTGCTCATGGTTTCCAGTCCACTTTAATTTATGAGAAGTTTATCTCCACATTTTCTTGGGGTAATGCCCTCCCTAGATCTCATTAACTTCATCTGTCTCCTCACTTCCAAATGTATTTCTAGATTAATCATGCCCACCTCATCCTTCTTCCTGTTAGATTTAATAAGTCAAACCCTTAGCCCTGATTCTACTCTCCACCTGTACTAATTCAAGGCCGTTTTGCCTGATCATTCTCCTCAAAAGCATTAATACTCCTAGGAGTCTGATTAAGAGACAGAACAAAATTGAATTTCTGCTTCCAAATGACATACAGTTAACCTCCAGAACTGCCTGCCAACAAGGTACATCACTGACAAAGGACTGAGAACAGAGGATGAAAAACTTCACTAGTACACGCTGCTTTGATGGGAATGATTGCTATATAGAACACTACTGGAAATTTTCTAAATCTTCCAGTTTCAGAGGAAAAAGCTTTCCTCTAATCTTCTAGGGACAGAAGTAACTTCTAGGGTTAGGTTCCACATTGCTTCCTGCTGTAGAAGGACTGGAGGTATTGATGGAACTCATGCATCTTGCTGATACCACACTATGAAACTGGACCATACACTGCACTGAGAACCCAAGATGAAGGTGACACAGAACAGAGCAACCATGCTTTTAGATTTAATGAACCATGTCAGGCTCTGACAGGGTATTGAAGAAATTTTACCAAAACCAAGAGGTTCAGTCAGAGGAGACAGTTAAACAAGTGAAAGAATACAGTCACATACCAGAGAAGTAGTGAACTTTAAAGCCTTTCTTGGAGACTGTGTTGTCTGATTTGAACTCCAGTCTCATGTTGTTGCCATATGACGTGATTACTTCAGGCTTCTCCGAGCCACAAAATTTGCCATGTAGCTTGGAATCAGAAGCCAGCTCACTACGAACCTCAACATAGTCGTATTTACAGACCTGCCAAGAGAGGAAGAGATTTCTCAGCTCTGTGGCCTTGGAACAAAGCATTTCAGAGCGGGGGGACAAAGGCTTCACTGAGAAGGAACAGAAATGGCCTTGTACTCAAATGCACTCCTAGCTTGCCCAAAATCTCCTCTGTCAGTTTTCTCACCCCTTCGCTTGCTGCCCTGATCTTAAAGGATGGGTGTGTTTTTCAGAATAGCAAAGGTTCCATTGAATTTAGCAAAAGTAATTATTTCCACCTTATCCAAGAACCTGAGAGTGTTGAATGAGCTTTAGCACCCTCCTGGATTATGGAAGTGCTACTGGTCTCATTTAGAGTAGGGAAACTTAGACCCAAATGCTTTGTTCAAACTCCACCGTGCATGGCAGAGAACAGACTCTTACTTTATTTCCTTTATCATTCAAGAACTCTACTTCATTGCTCGTTTCCAACTATTTTCCTGCAAAAGCACCCCTGGGGAGGTAGGAGGTGGGATACCTATTATGGATAGAAAATACCTACAATTATGCAAAACTAGTAGAGAAAAGAAGCCCATAGTGCTGGTTTTGGCTGGGGTAGATTTAATTTTCTTCACAGTGACTGGTACTGGGCTGTGTTTTGGATTTGTGCTGAGAAAAGGGTTGATAATATCAAGACATTTTGTTACTGCTGAGCAGGAGTTGCACAGAGTCAAGACCTTTTTTTGCTTCTTGTACTGCTCCACCAG
Source organism: Leptocoma aspasia (assembly GCA_013399835.1). Lineage (NCBI taxonomy): Eukaryota > Metazoa > Chordata > Aves > Passeriformes > Nectariniidae > Leptocoma > Leptocoma aspasia. The sequence goes on along the minus strand of VXAX01001246.1, from coordinate 172,008 downwards.
TGAGGAGGCTGGGGGTGCTCAGGGAGCTGGGAGGGGATACCTGATCATCACTGACTAAATGGATATTAGTTCTTGATCTGCATCCACAGGACATCATACCCAGTATATAAAGTGGGGGTGAGTAGAGGGAAGAAGGAGGAAGGGGAGGCATTTGGAGTGACATTGTCTTCCAAAGTAACTACTATGTGTGATGGAGCTCTGCTCTCCTGGGGATGGCTGAACACCTGCCTGCCCATGGGAAGTAGTGAACTAATTCCTTATTTTTCTTTGCTTGCATGCATGGCTTTTGCTTTATCTATTAAAGTGTCTTTATCTCAACCCATGAGTTTATCTCACTTTTACCTTTCTGATTCTCTCCCACATTCCACTGGGGGAAAGTGAGTGAGCAGTTGTGTGATGCTTAGTTGCCAGATTGGGTCAAACCATTGCACCCACTTATAATAGAACAGCTTAAATCCTTCCACTCTATAGAGAAAGCAAATCCAGACTTCAAGGAGAACAGTCACTGTTATTGGTATAATTACATCGAGGGTGGAAAAACAACCAGAAGCTCCACCAGTAAGACAGAGCCTCCTCTTCCTTGTACCCCAAGGATTTATCCAGTTCTGATTTAGCCAGTAGTCCCACCTCTGAGATGCAGGGACTGGTTACGTACATCATTGCCTTCCAGCTCAAACACTTCGAACTGCAGAGAGATCCGGTACTGGGCTGGAGCTACCACCTGCCAGACGCAGTTTTTGTTAGTAGGGTATTCCTTGGGCCATCCAGGGCTAGTAATGGTCCCATTGAGCTTGGTGATGAAGCCCCCACAGGCAGCTGGAGAGGCAATAAATGAACACAAGTTTTACTTGGTTCTGTTCAGACACACAGATTGGGCCACAGTGCTAACTAGCAAATGAACCAGGTCCTGGCTGGTGGCACATTTCAAATCCCAGCCTCCAGAACAGGTTTAAAATGCTGGGAAATGTGAAGAAGACAGAAACTTCACCTGTTGTAAATCACCAGTCAAACACACCCAATGAGGCTATGGCCCTGAGAGCCACCATGTAAAACTAATTTCCTTTTTAATCTCTATCCTTGGGCTTACTGTGAATCAGTTGACTTGACATGCACAGCACAGTTGTAAAGGCCAGCTTGGTAAATTCACCTACACTCAGTGCTACAAACCTTAGTATTGCAAGTTTATCAGTAATGGAATAATTACAAGATAATGGAATCATAGGGAAGACATTCCTGTCAACTCTTCAGTGATTTACTACATTTGGACTGCATCTTCTCTAGGGAAAGTTGAAGGCAAAGTCAAGACTTAGCTTTATTATCCCATTTTCTTTAAAAAATTAAGATATATCAGCTTCATCCTCTTGTAGGAGGGTAGGGCTGTTACCTCAAAGGAGTAAACCTCAATTTGTTGCAAAATTCTATTTGCAACAAAACAATTATTTTCTTTTTTTTTCTTGCTGTTTCTTGAGAATAATGAGATATGGCCACATCTTCAAAACTCACAGGGATAAAAGCTTTCTGTGTCTTGTTCCTAGCCTCATTTTGTGTTAAGAGGATTAACCCAAGGGAGCATCTTCAGTATAAATAGAGTAGCAAGCAAGTGGTTTTGGAGAAAAAAGTGCAATTTACTCTGATGTATATTGCTATGGTTTCAAAGTCTATCCTTTCTGTTTTGCTCACAAATGAAGTTTAAAATAGGAGGTTAAGTGTGAAATTCAGGAAAAAATGCTGCCAAATTATAGCAACTTAGCAACTGGCTTGCTAAAACTGCAAGAAATAATGGGGGGGGGAAGAAAAAAAAAGCTTTCAAAAGCCTTTTGCACACACCTGACTGCCATCACCAAGTCAACAGCACTCTTACCCAAACAGTTTGACAAATGCAGAAGTCAGGGCAAACTGGGTGATGTTGAGAGCACCACTGATAGCATGTGGAGCTCCCTGAATGTCCCTACAGACAGAGTTTTGCGATAAGAACAATGGATGGATTCTCAGCACACTAACAGCTGCATTGTTGGCAGCACAAGATTAGCTCTCTAGAAAGCTAACACAAACAGCTTCTATTATAGACATGGGGGTTTCTTCCTCTAGAAAAGAGGAAGGGAGGAAAATTCTCTTCAGTATGGAAAAGCCTGTTTTGCATGTAGGCAAAACATTGGTATTTTATTATATGAAGTAAATTCCTTTTTGAAAAACAAATAAATTCAGTGTTAGATTTAAATACTTTTGAGCCACTCAATGGTTAGGTTGTAATGCCTACTTCCTTTATGTTGCACTGTGGGAGATGTGGTTTGAACAGCAATCTCTGGCCATGAAGGACAACTGGTTTTAGGGATGTTTACCAGTATAAATGAGAGTATTTTCAGGGTTTTTTTAACCAAAACTTGTTTTTCAATGGAAGATGTTAACAAAAAGGAAAAAAAATTCAGTTAGGGGAAAATAAAGTGAAATAAAGAGGATGCAGGGACAAGGAAAATCACTTCCAAGACTATTCAATTTCATTTTTATCTGTAGTACTTATCCCACAGTCAAGATGGCTCAATCTATAGGTTACTTACCTTCACAGCTCTTTTTATCAGCTGTCAACTCATAGCCAGGCTCACAGGTGCATTTGTAACTGCCCAGTGTGTTCTCACAGTGCTGCTCACACCCACCATTGTCTGGCAGAGAACATTCATCCATCTCTGTCAGGAGAAAACCAGAGCAAGTTGCACTTTCCTGACCATCCAAACACCCTGATATTCCTCATGCAACCCTTCTGGACAGAAGGAACAGAGCACTGACTGCTGAGCCAAGAATGTGGAGCAGGCACTGCAGCAAAGCTCACAAGTGCTGAAACACTCCTAACACCAGAACCATAAAGGATTACCATTACTGCTACTAGCCAACAGTGCTTTTTCTAGACACAAGCAGGAAAACACTGTCTTCTGTAAAGACTTCATTGCCTTTTGTTCTCATATGCCATTTTTTGGGCTTTGTTTTGTTTGTTTTAAATTCCTCATGCTCTTGAGTAAGTTGAGCTACCAGGAACCAACCCATTATGGCACACACTAATGGAGCTGAGGGAGGTGACACCCCATGGAAGAGGGTGCCTGGCAGGGCATGCAAGTAGTTCTGCCTTTTCACAGGCACGTGAAGTCTCGCTACCCTAGACTCTTAAGTCAGGTTCTTCAATCACATCTCAGCAACCTGAACTGACATTTCAATAATAAGGTAGCCACTGGCTTCTCACCCTGACCCCTGATTCCACATGCATCCCTTAATATACCTGACTGGGTGGACATGAGGTAATTCCTGTCCATATCGTCCTAGCAATGCATCTTGGGTGTGACCAATGGTTTACCCTCTCTAAGCTGATTGCAGGTTTATTTTCTCTGAAAACTTAGACGTTACCATTGCATGTTCTCACAAAGCATAGCATTCAATTTCATCCTTAAGTCTGATTTTTCAGGCTAAGTTATTTTCTTTCAGTGCTGTAAGACATATAATTGAAGCTCTATTCCTTTCATAATTCATTAAGGCAAAGCTTACCCATTGCTCAATCAGCTAGGAGAAGAGTGCCTGCAGAGCCATCTAATTTGCTCCCTTTGCTCATGGAGTGCCTGGTAGTCACAATTCTGCTGGATATGGAGGTAGAGACTGCAGACTTCAGATTCCAGCTTGAAACTCCACATGTAGCCTGCACGTGTGTCTACACAGCTTTACACACAGACATCAGCTCTGCCCACAATGCAAGCTGGCTAGAAATTGTGCAGCTATGACTACTGTGAGGCTTGGTTCAAGCAAAACCACTTTGCTCCTCAGCTGAACTTACTGGAATGGACTTAAAAACCCTCTAACCATCCACAAGCTACATGGTTTCTGGTTCAAACATGAGAAATCCGAGCAGACACTGAAAGATCTTGGCTGCCAGCAAAAACTGCACAGAAAATATCTGTGTCTCCAGTTGTGCTAGTGTACAAGTTTACACACTTTTACATTAAAAAAAAAAAAAAAAGATACCAATTTATTTCTGACTATCTGTATCACAGAGAAAGCACTTCAGGTTCAGGTGTATAACTTTCTTCTCCTACAAACTTGGAGGTGAAACTCAAATTTTAGAGAATGACTTGCTGTGTGTCTCCATGTAGTGCTAATCTCTGAAAGACATCTCTGCCACAGTCATCCTGCACTGTTCACTCCTGAAAGGAGCCAAAACATCTTTAGGAAGAAGTATTCTCTGTGACTTTACGGAACCTGAGAAATTTATACAAGGAAGTCTAGGTACTGTGAGAGTTGTCCAGGGACTGAGATCAAATGTGACACAGTATTAGCCAGTGATCTTGCAATCACCCTTTGTCACAGTCCATTAAGACCTCTCAAATTTACAAGCCAATATAATCTGTGCATTAAACTTTATTTTCCTTTTTTTTTTTTTTTTTTTTTTGCACCTAAGTGCATGGTTTAAGAATTATGGGTTATAAATTATGACATTTTATGCTTTGAATGGTGAATAAGTGAATTCATAGGATAGACTAGTCTGAGCCAAGGGGATTGAGCCCTGACATGTTTGCTTGTTTTAAATCTTAAGTTCATAAAGTTTAATTCACAGAGTACATTCTCCTGAAAATTTGAGAAACCTAAACGGACCATGACACTCTTAACATGAGACAAAAGTTAGGGTAGAAATATATAAAGGACTTATGCAATCCAAATATTGGCATTGCAACTATTATTTCTGTACAAGTGCCACTGAACCTAAGACAAGCATGACTGTCTAACCCCCAGCAGCTCCACAGGTATTTTCCCAAGCATTTAGGTATTTGGTTCTTGCCCCTATCAAGTCACCAGGATGCTGGTAAAGGACCATTTATAGGGTCCAGCTCTTAAAAAGAAAAAAAAGAAAAAATTTAAAAAACTTAGTCTTACATCTTCCTGAAGAGAATCTCAGTTTAGGAACACGTCTCCTAAAGGTCTCAGTGTTCTTTTACTGGGACTCTACTTGCATTTAGATTTACCCTCTTCTCCAGAGGTTTATTTTGGAATAAAACTTAAGCAGAGAGCTGTTTTTAACACTCCTTGTGCAGTATTAGTACTTCTTTGAAAATGTCAGTGTCCTCTGGTATAGCTAAATGGAGGTGACATTCCATCCAGCTGTGCAACATTTATGCTGACACCAGCCCAGCAGAGTTGATTTCTGTCCTATGCAGGGATGAGGTGTTTCTACCTCAGCATCAACCCCCTCTACATTCTCAAAGCAACTTGTACATAAATTCAATATTTGCAAACAAATTGTTCAAACAAATCCTAAGTACAAGTAGATAGAATGATAATGTGTGAATTGATAGATAGAATGAATTGATTTGTGGATGGCAGTAGCTTAAGGGATGAATAGTCCCCAGCCTTGACTGTGAAAGGTATTAGATCACACACCTTTAAAGAAATTTGCTGCAAAGCCTGCTTTATTGATGGTTGCATCAGATGCAAACTTCATCCATACTTTGTTTGAACTGGATTTGATGTCTTCTGGCTTCTCATAGCCACAGAAGTGGCCGATGAGCGGGCTCTGTTCAGTGAGGCCATCTCGGATCTCCAGGTAGTCGTAAGAGCACGCATCATGCCACTCAATCTGCAACAGGAAAAGTGTGCCTGTACCTCACTAGTAAAGAGTTCTTCCAGCCAGGCTAGCAACACAGTTAGACATTGACACAGACAGTTAGACAGACCAGCTCCCCAAACAACTGGCTACAACTAAGTACTTGCTGTGGCTGCCACTGAGCTGTTCTGCAGTTCAAATTGCATTCGAGCCTAGGCACATCTCAGTTCTGCCACTACTTCGTGGCTATCCTGCAGTGAAACCCAGTCCCTGACTATCCACAAACTGCTTTTGCAAGAGAAGCTGTAAGAAACAGAGCAGAACAACTACAAATTAAAAGGTTCAAGGAATAGCCACAGGGAGGTAGGGGTGTCAGTCCTTTACAGGACACGCATGGTGAGTGTACACAAGCCACAGGAGCCTGTGGGATAGATAAGATTTATGCACCAACCAAGGTCCTGCCCACTCCTGTCTGTGACTTAGCATCAGTAATCAGAGACTGATCACTGGCATGTAGCTAAGAGGGTAAGATATCCTATAACCAGTAGAATAAAACTTTTTGTGAGCTCTTCAAAGTCTGTCTGCCATCTGGGAATATAATGTTTCTTTGGGGAGTCACATCCTGCAATCTAACAAGTCCCAGTGACACCAGCAAGAGGGGTTGTGACCATTTACTTCCATTTGACCAGAGCGAAAATTTAAGGACTCATGAGTCCATCTAACATCATCAACACTTTTGAGTCCCTTCTAATTCCACCTGTCTAGAGAAACAGTTTTTGAAAACTCAGCATATTCTAAACTTCAAAAATCAAAATCTCTGAGCAAACGTCTGGTAAGGTAAATGATACTCTGAAGTAGTAAAAATATTTATTATTATTATTATAATTATTATTATTACCACCACTTTCTTCTTCATTTTAAAGGGTTTGTAGAGGCAAAATAATATCTGTAATATAATATGCAATGACATTTCTCACCTCAAAGGCTTGGAATGTGATTCCTATGTGAAAACCCTCAGAAACTGTGATCTTCCAGATACACTCTTTGGAAGGTCTGTAGTCATCTGGGTAATTGGGAGATTGGATCTGGCCAGCATCTCTGTGTATTTCTCCACCGCAAATAGCTTCATCAAAAAGAAACAGCAAACCCATGAGATTGCAAGTTTCTCTGTAGGTAAAGCCCACTCCATATGCACCTTTCTCATCAACTCTGTTTCAGTATTGCTTGCTATACAAAAGCAACACAGAAGTCATAGACATTTTTACAAATCTAACATTTTGTCTTATAACAGTGTCTCCTATCTTGTTGTGCTAAGTCCTCAGAAGGTGAGCTCACTGGGAGAGAGAATTTTTATAAATTTGTGTTATTCATACTCCTGCTCACCTTCATATCTGCTTGAAACCTGCTACCAGCACTAAGAACCAATAAGAGCTGAGGGGGGACAGGCGTGGGAGGGGGGAGAAGTTGCAAATGTAATCCAGCCACACGATGGCAATATTAGCAAGCACAACTTGAGCTGTTCACCACCAGACCATCAGGCTGACTGCTGTGCATGGAAACATTAAGATTTAGTGCCAAATATAAGTTTAAATACTAAAATGGAAAATTTAATGGAAATCTAGTTTAATACAAGTAAGTATTAGTAAAGATCTTGAAGACAACAGCAGTTCAGCAAAATTGTCTGCAAGAGTATGTAAGAAAGGAAAGTAAGATCACAGGCTAAAACCTGTGTTACCCACGATGCATGGCACACATCTACAAAACACATGAATATTTTGACTGTGCCTAAGGTCAAGGAAACAAAAAGCACCAGCAGAAAGCACAAGAGAGATGGTACTGCTGTGGCACCTATTAACCATCCTCACCCTTGGCTTCTCCTCACAAGGCACTACATTAGCAATTCAGATGTGGGTCTCCATTCAGTGTCCTGCAGATTGCTTGCATTGGCTAACACTGTCTTGGTCTTGCACTGTAAGCTGCTAATGTAAGCGAGTTAAAAGCACTGCTTCATTAGTGCAGCCAACCTCTTCCTTACAGAATCAGTGCTAGAGCACCACCAAAAATGTGCACCTCAAAATTCAGCTGCAGAGCACAATTCAGATTGCAATTTGAGTTCATATATTCAGAGCTACAATTGGTGCTTGAGAAAACCTCTGAAGGGCCCTTTAAAGAACTGTCTCCCCCACCTAACAGAAAGAGGACTACAAGAGCAGGGGACTTCTTTTTCTAAGAGCCATGAAACTGGCAGCCAACAAATATTTTCTCTATCCACTGGAGAAGTTCACACTGCCATACAGTTGAGCGTCAACCATACTTGGAAGAGCCTTAGTGCCAAATGGAAAGAACATCTACTGATAGAGCCTGACAAGACAATAATGACAGCAAATTCGGGGCTGTCAGCAGTGCTGTAGGGCAAAACCACCAACAACTTCCCATCTTAATTCTCATGAAAGAACAGGAACAGAATGACTGAACTAGAGGACACTTTCACTACATAAACTGTCATTTAGGATCAAGTAATTCTGCTGTCATGTGGCTGCATGCTTCTGCCTCTTTCCTCCCATCTGCTGAAAACTTGGAGGAAAACTCCACGACTTGGAGGAATCCAAACGCAAAAATCAGTCCTCACCCACAGGTTCTAGAAAAGTTCAGATGCGTGAGCATTCATATGCACTGTCACTAAAGCAGAAGACAGAGAAGCAGTGCTAAATTTGAGGGAGGAGTTCAAAAGAAAAAGAGGAACTAACAGCAACAGAGAAAGATTTTGGACAAAAACTGATAGAAAATTAAACACTTATATGCAATCGCTCCTGGAAATAAAAACTACATTTATTGCTTAAATACAAAAGTCACAGAACAGCTGAGCAAGCCACTTTGCAAAGGGCAAAAGAAACCAGATATTATCAGAACTTGCTTAAGAGGGAAATAGGGATTAAAGAACATTTTTGGAAAATCTCCTATTTCAGCAAATAAATTATGGAGAGGCATGTAGATAATCTCTCTACCCACTGTTCTGACAAGAGGAGGCTGAGATAACCAATGCTTAAGCATTTCCATCATCACCCAGAGATAAGAATTAAACTGTGCAATGGGCCATCACTGTGTTTGCAGTACAGGTTGGTTTACACCAGTCATACTCTGTCCTTGCTCTCAGGCATAGCCATGGATTTCACAGCCTTACAATGGGAAATTTCTTGCAGGAAAGGGTTATATAAAAATCCACTCTTGAAGAGGCAGGAAAATATGAACTTGGAGTTTGTTTGACCACTAGATGCACATTCTACCTTCAGTTGCTCTATTTAAAAGTCAAGTGAAGTAAGCTCATATTCACTGAATCTTTAGGGATCATTTATTAATCAACAGGAAATATGGGAAATTGTCAAGGGAAAACAAAGTCACTTTGCAAAGTGACTTTGGAATGCAGCCAATGTAAATTTTTTTTTCTTCCAATACCATTTAGCAATATGAAGGATGATGCCATACATGCTAATTTGATCCCTTCTAATTCCAACAAACTACCATAAAGGGGTGTTACAAACCACATGGTCCAGGCAACAGCTGCTTTTCAGGAAAGACGTTTAAAAAAACCCAACATCAGGCAAGCTACTTCTGTCTCTGGGGCAATAATTCCTGCAGAAACCAGATATTTCTCCTGTGAAACAGATTTGTTAGCCCCAAACTGCTGTGAAATCCTCATATGCTTTATTTGCACTTCCCCAACAGTCCCATGTTTGCTTCACTTCCCTCTGTTAGTATCATTATTCATGAGTTTATGGGACACTTGGGCACTGGGCTTCCAGCATTATGCTTGTTCCTGTGGCTGAAGAAAGAAGATGATGCAATGTCGGTATCAATACAGTCAAACCTCAATACTGTTGACAACACTGGTATTTCTAAAAAAAAATGCCTGCTGCCCAGAAAACAATGAGGGCTTTTAATACATTTTAGAACTATTACTGCAAAAAAACCCCAAAAAACCGAGCATATATGGAAAGGGGAAGTTACTGATTTTTAATGACTGTGGTAGTATTGCTCCTCCTCTGAAGTGGTTTCATCATCTCAGTGCCATGCAAGTTTCTAAAATACCTGACCTGTAGTAGATCTGACATGCTAATTTCCAATTTTCTGCAGGTAAAACATACAAAGGAGAAACAAAAGAATAATCTTTGAATTTGAGAAAAAAACCCCATCCAACCAAAAAAAAAAAAACTCAAGACAACCTGTATTAAGTGACATAAAATGTATGATCCCAAACAGAACTTTGCCTGTTAAAATACTGAAAGAAACTCTTGCTCACTCTGACTCAGCAGTCACCACTGCTGCTTGCAGGAGCTGGTTAGAACAAACAGAACCCGGCTTAAGTATGGAAGCTATTGCTTTGTGTCCCCATCTTGTTGTGCCCCCCAAAATGTGATAATCTAGTTGGAAAATCCATGCCTTGTCTACTGAAACAAGCCACAAAATCTGCCAATTCCCATAAAAACAAGAGCAGGGGTGTATCTAACCACACAGTGCAGCAGAACTCCTGCTGATCCCATAAAACCCCTGCATCCTGTTCTATCTGCTCCATACGATGCAGACTTCTAGCTAAGGGCTGTACCTTCATACACCACAAAAAAGCCTTTGCCCAGGATGTTACTGCTGCTCCGGAACTCGATCCACAGCCTGCTGTCCGTGGAGATTACTGGTTCAGGAATCTTGTCACCACAAAATCTACCTAGAAGGCAGGAAAGCGACAATAAAGATCTCTATAATGTCCTGAGGGACAGCACGGCATAACGGGCACCTGTGACTCTGGGAAGCAGAGTCTTTGCTAAAGGAGCCTGCTTGTGTAAACACTCTTTCACTCCCATCAATTGTGCTTTTGAAAAAGTTTCTGTGTCCCCCCCCTTCATGAATTCATATTCTTTTCCATTATTAAACGAATTAAAGTTCTCTTCAGCTGGGAGCAGAATGCAGTTATGGATTAAGCCTCTATTGCCCTGGTAAATTCAAAAGGGCTCTTGTCTTGATCACGTAATTGAGCAAATGAGCTACCATGGTGGGGAAGCATTCCCCTGTCCCTCTAGAGATGTGGCATTAGAGAATGTCCTTTCCACCTGATAAGCCTTGAAAACTCCTTCAGCACTTTGCACCCAGGAGCAAATACTCCAAGTCAAACCAAGGGCAGGACATGGCCATGGTGATGAGAAAAAAACACTTATGTCATTCTCTGTTCAACAAATCCCAGTTATGCTTCTGAAGTAATTTAATTTCTTTCAAGAGAAAGAGACCAGGAGCCATTTCGCTCCATGATTCCCTCAGCTTTGAGCTCTCTGGCATGTACCAGCACTAGTAAACTCCCAAATTCTGCCAGTAGGAATGAATCCTGAAACAGAACAGCTGCAGATGGCATCTGCAGCCCGGACAACCTCAACAACCTCAATTTGGTGCTCTTCTATTGAAGCCAGAAGCTCCTCACAGAAACAGAGCAAGCACCAAGTATGCACTGATAGGCAGGTACCTGCACTTGGGTCAGGAGCTTGCACAGAGCAAACATGGCTTTTCACTTCAGCTGACACCAGCAGGGCTATACACTGAATTCAACATGGTCTTGGCACCCTGTCCAGCTGAATCCCAGCTGGAATCTGACAGAGGCAAAGACCAGTTCTTCAGGTTGAATTCAGCCAGGACAGCGGTGATAGGGATCCTGGCTTGCCAAGACCAGGCAAAGGCATCTTTGAACAACTTCCACTGGGTAAAAACCTGGTTAATGCCCTACCTTCAAGACAGCATCATGTTTCCCACTAACTGGCTGGGAATGGCAGTTTCACTACCATTTTTTTTTCTTGCAGAGTCACCCATCCAAATATTATCTTGGACCCAGCTTTACTCAGCTACTATTGTGCCCCTAACCTGTCCAGTGCTGCTGGAGCAGTGTGACAGCCCTGCAGCATATCAATAGCATCCCCCATCTCCACTCCCAAAGGGGATGCTAAAAACACCATCAGCACTGCAAAGCTTCTTCCTCTAGGGTCACTGAGCAACTTCCTCCTGGATTTAGACTTGGAGTTTAACAAGGGTGTCAAGAAGAGGAAACGCAGATGAGGAACGAGAATGAGCAAGCTCCTCAGAGTGTGATAAAGGGCCCATTCATAAAAAGTTATACACCATTTAAAGGCTGGGTTTTCACACACTTCCCTGGGAAAATATGCAGCACACATGTATTTTTTCTCTCCACAAGAAGCCCATGCTTTCACAATTCACACTAATCCCCCTCCTCACCCCCTGCTGAATTGCTGTCTGTCTGCCTCTTTTGACCTAATTTCATGGGCTCAGCCCCATGCGGGAACCATGGCCACTCATGCAGTGTCTCCTTCCAGATGGAAACACTCCCAAGTCCACCTGCGCTAGGGGGACGGGGAGGTGCTTGGCTTCTAAAGTACCTTTAAATTACTCAGCAGAAAAAAAAAATAACGAGGAGCTAAGTTGCAGCTGCTGGAGCAATGTTACCTGATGCATATGCAGCAGAGAACAGCAGTATATGCTGCCAACCCCAAAACAGGCAGCAAACAGTAAAACCAGCTGCCAACTGCCCTGAAAGGTAGGCCCACTGAAACCTGGGAAGCAGCATGGCTTCAGCCTCAGCACCTCCCCCTGTACCAGGGCTATGATGTCCAGTGGGGCCAAGAAGAGCACCCAAACCTCCCTAAACCCTCTGACCCAATGCTGAGTAGCCCAGTCCTGTGCTGCACTGTGGGGTGCAGCCCCTCCTACACAGGTGGGAATGATGCCCAACCTGATTGCTTCTTTCCTTTTAGGCAGAAGGGGCTGTTTGCAGTGCCACATCTTACATGTTTGGGACACTGAGCTTAGGGGATGAGGTCAGGATCAGAGTCAGTGGCAAAGTAGGTGGGACTCTAGGAACCACTCAAGGTGACAGAAGACTTGCAGTTGTGACAGCAGGAGGCAGAGAAACTGGGAGGATACAGAGGAGCTGCACTTCCTAGAGATCTCTGCGAACAGGAGCAGAATGGAGTCCTTGCACAATTTGATCTAGCAAATTCCCCGTTAGGACTAGAGAGGCTCAAAGTACAGAGTACTGTGTATTTGTAAACACAAATTCATGAGAAATAATGGCAGGAGCTTGGGTCAGGAGCTGTGCAGCTGCTTCATTCTGACTGCCTGACAGTTCTTCCCTGGACTTAGGAAAGAGCAGTAACAAAACTCCAGAGACCACATTTTTAGTCCCAGCCAGGGCCCTGGCTCACTTCCCTCCCTGCCTCATTTCTCAGGCTGGAAAAGGAAGGAATAAAGCAAGGAATAAAGCCTTTGTGACCACAGGGTTTGGAGCATGGATGGTTGGGAGTGAATACAGAACACTGACATCTCCGGATGGAAACACTAAGGGATGGCCAGTGCACTGGCTGGACCTAGGATCCTCCCAAGTAAAGGAAAGTTTGTTTCTGTTTGTTTTCCCCACCCACTCTCCCAAGCATCAAGAGGAATACACAAAATGCAATTAAACTGAAACAGCCACTCACCCAATAACGGAGCCTTCCTCCAGTAGCCATCACGCACCTCCACATAATCATACCAGCAAAGGCGACTTTTAAATAAGTCCATTGATGTGAAATTTAACATAATCTGAAAGGAGAGAGTGCACATTTCTCTTTGGGGAGGGAGTTACTTTAAAGAGAAGACTCTACAGATAGTTTCCTTTTCACTACAGTGCTGCCTAAGTGAGTATGCAGGCAAAGACAGTTGGGCCATTTGTAGGACTTGTACGCCACCTTTTCTCAAAAAAAGAAAGGCTTCTCAAGGTATTTTAATGAAACCATGACAGTATATGACACCAGAGAGCCCTTTACCATCAACTCTGTAATTCAAATTCACTACTTCTCAGTTACTAAAATGTTACTTTAGAAAAAGCCCAGTTTGGATTTTTAAAATTAAACCCTTTGGTTTTGAGTGATGTGAAAATCATAGAGAAAGACATTGTCACAAACCACACATGTTGGGGTCTATACCTGAATATAAATGATACTTTTAAGAAACACCTAATTTTGCTAATTAGGTTCCACATTCTGACCATCAGACTCACACCACCACTGTGATGCAATTGCATTCAGTGGCTTTACCAAACAGAGCTTGGCATTAAAATGCTATTATTTTGGTCTCCTTCCTCTCTAAGATGGATCACTGGCCTTGGTCTGGGAGGTCACCATTGGTGTGTCCTTGTATTTTTTTTTCTGGTGAGATTTGACCCATATAATTCATTTACATCCGTAATCTGAACATAGTCACAGAAATGTCTTTATGTTAAAATGGATGTTCTACCCCAAAGTCCATGCAGAGTGCAGTCTGTAATGATGTCACTCACTTTTTTCACATTTTTGTGATATTCTGACTTTAGACAGCAAAAGAAGATTCATCTGTTTCTATGCAGATGAATGCTATAAGCCCAATATCTGTTCTGAACTAACACCTCAGTGCAACAATTTGCACCAGCCACTGTATTGGATTAAACAGGTACATTGAAGCATTTAATCTGAAATCAATTCCTTATTTCCTTTTTTAACATTAGTGGTTCAGAATTTAGATGCTGGGTCCTTCCTGACACAGCTCTGTAGGGGGTGAGAAGCAAAGGGAGAGTTTATAGTAAGATTGACACCACAAAACTCTCAGTGCCACAGTTGTCAAACCTGGATGGCTCTTGGCCCTCTTGCCCCAGCGATGCTCTCCCTGCAGCTGGTGGCAGGAGCTCAGCATGGCATGGGACTGGGCTTGCAGGTGACAGAAACAGGTCCCGGAGCCAGGCAGCTGCTGCAAAACAAACGAGCTCTGCGCTTCTTTGTCCGGGTCTGAGTCTTAAGCATGTCTTGAGGGTGATCCTCAGCAAAGTCACTCTGCCAAGGAGTGGGCTGCTCATTCTTGCAGCCTGGTATGGCGTGACAGGCCTGAAGGGCTGGTGTCGCTGGATTAAGGAAAGATTTCGTTTCTACAGGAAGATCAATAAAACAAAAGGAGCTGGGAGGAAAGTGGACGGGGTAGGTGATTGATGTGCAGCGGGGCTTGGCACTTCAAGGCGGGAAATGGGAGTTCCCTGACAGGGACATTATGCCTGCATGACAGGGGCAGGCCATGGATGTCACTCACTGCTCCTCAGCTCCCTTCAGGACCCCAGATTGCAGCACATTTTATCTAACTCATCTGACTGGCTTTGGAATGTGTGCTTGCCAAAGCTAACAGGTGGCAGGAAATGTCCATGCAGGGTTTAGTCTCAAACCGAGAGGGAGGATCAGAGATCAACACACAGCCCAGATATGTGAGGGGCTCTGCTCCAGCATCACCACTTCTCTCCTCAAAATCATGTATTCCTGACTCCATCTCTCTCTTGAGTAGAGGGAGCCTCAGGAGCCTTTCCAGGCTCCATTTCTGCACACCAGGCATGCAGAGATCTTCTGGCAAGTTCTAACACTGTCATCACAGGCAAAACCTCACATGAGGGAAGTGCAGAGTACACCTTGTGCTGCTGTGGCACCTACCTTCTCCCCTGGGGTCACCGAGATCCTCCAGACACAGTGGGAATAGGAGGGGTAGCCATTTGGAAAGCCAGGGGCTGAGAAATTACCTGTTGAGTCTTGCAAGGTCTCTCCACAAGCTGCAGGAGAGGGGAAAAAAACACCTATGAAAAAGGAGTGACTCCAAAAGACATCAGGGTCTACCAAACTGTCTGCTCATGGCTGCTGTGTGCAGGTTGGTGCCTGGTGCTCCAACAGTGCTCATTCACGGTACTAGCCAAAGGTCCTTGACCACCTGAAGCCTTGCCAAAGGGGTGATGTGAAATTGGTAAGAATTTCTGGGGTAGAAGATGATCAGTGCAAGGACACAGATGAAACAGCTGCTAAAGAAGCACCCTTCTTCCTTCATCTTCCTTCATGCCAGCACTTTCAGGTTTCAGTTGAGGAATATCTCATTCACTAAACAAATGCAAAGTATTAACCCCACTCCACCTCACAACCCCACACTGCCGCCAGCAAATGCGTTTTCATTTCATTACAAGCTGCTCAATGAAGTTCTCCTTAGTTACCTTTGTAAATTGTGTTTTTTGGGCTTAAAACATCCTAACAAAAGCAGAGCAAGTCCCATCACCCTCATGCTTCAGCTGCCCAGCACCTTCCCGGCCACTACACTGCACAGGACAAAATATGAGCACAGCAGTCCATTGCTCTTCAACTTCCTGTTTTGTGGCCTGCTGCAGTTGATGAAATGTAGATCCCAGAGCGATTTTTGGGAAGCAAAGAATATGCACATGCATATGATCCTTTAGGGAACTGCAGCTTCCAACATCTGGGAAAGCTGTGACTACTGTAGTTCTGCTGTCTGAGCCAGGATGACTGAGCTGGAACAAGGGGAGGCCATCCACATCTGCAGAGCAGCTGACTGGCTGGGAGGGAGGACCACAAATATCAAACTCCCATTTCCTTGACAGTGCCCACTAGACACATCCAAATGCCAATTGCAAGGAGCAGGGACCTTGGCTTGCCTGCTTCCCAGTTGTTTTTCCAATTTCATAACCAACTGATATTATAAAGTCCCCCTGGCCCTGCAACTCTGTTTCCTCAGAGACGGCAAGGCAGCCCCCAAAAATCCCTGATGGAGCAGCAGTGCTTTGAAAGACCTGACAAGGCCTTCCCTTTCTCATGGAAATGCCAGGGGTTGTTCCTCTGTTTGATGCTATCACAGGGTAATTTTGCAGCCATAATTACATTTAGATGGGCGGGTTGGCAGTTGGAGATGAAAAGAGATGGGTTCCATTGAAAAAGTGTAATATGTTCAAGCAGGGGAGAATGAGTCACCTAAACTGGAATTTCTAAATTTCCCTAAGGAAGTTTGATCCACAGCTTGACAGATCAGACTAGATGAACAAATGTGGGGACACAGAAGGGAGACTTTTAATCTTTTTTTTTTTAATAAATAGGGAATTCCAATCCATAATTCACCAGGATAAATAAATGTTCTTTTCCTCTCCTCAAAAATCTATTTTAACAAATGAATGATAAAGGGAGCTCAAAACCATGAGACACATGCACAACATGGGCACAGTGATATGAGATTATTGCCCTTGGCTGCACCACAGTGAAGGTTTCCAACAGGCCAGACTTACTTCTCTCCCAGAGTGCAGTTACACAGCTACTGGCAAGACTCTAATTATGGAACAGGTACTACTGTGTCTACTTGCAAAGACTAGTTTGCTGAAATCTGAAAGAAGACCTGTCTAACTCTCTGACCCTCGCAGAGAAAACTCCCCAGACACTGTGAGAGGCTGGCCTTCCAGCTTGGAGGAAAGCAACTGCATGCAGGGCAGGAGGAAGCACAGAGTGAGCAATGCATCTCTGTGGGGAGAGCATCCTGAAAAGCAATAGACTATACTCCACTTAGTGACAAAGAAGACAAGAGGTCCAGTTAAGCAACTGCTTGGTAGTTCTGGGATCCAAGAAACTGAGCAGGTAGAAAGGAAGAGAGGTGAAAAGCAAAGCAGTAAGGTGAATGCTTCAGAACTCATTTGTAAATGAAGCAGTTGAGTGATAGGCACTTACAGCTCACCAGCTGGTTACTGCTACACTGCACCTTTTTGAAATGCCCAGAGAACTGGAGGAAATTATATAATGCAGGACCAGTCTCAATTTACAATTTAACCATTCCTGCACAATTAGCACAGCTACATAAGCCTTCTTCCTTTAGCACAGCACAAGACAGCAGGATGAGCTGTTTTAAAGCTTTTGTAGTGACTGTAGTCATAAAATCCTCAACCGTGCAGCCATAGCAAATCTAGCATTAACTACTGTGTAGCAGACTTCATCTTGCCTTCCAGAAATTCCTTCAGCAAATTTCATTTGATTTCACCTGGCTTGACAATAACTTTAACCCAGCAGGTATAAGCTTTGAGGAATTAAGAGCAATTTAAAACAGCAGGGTTTTAGAATGGACAAGCTAAGCAAGCCCTAACTGTAGCAGGCACATGAGCTCCAGTCTAATGACCCGGAGAGCCCTGTTTCTTACAACAGACACAGCAGTTGCTCTGGCTGATTCCAGTGCATGCTTATAACTCATCCTCCACCATACTAGCTCTTTTTTTTGGAGATATTATTAGGTTACTCTCAGATGGAGACGCTCTTTCTAAAAGGGAAGCCATCTGCCACTCAACTTCTGAATTATGTTGCTGCACTTTACCCTAAAATCGTCAGTTTGACTGCTGAACAAAGTGTCGTCATCCTAAAGTCTCATTCAGACCCTGCTGGAACGCACAGTTGAAGCCCTTTCGTTTTGAACTCCTTTGCTTTGTATTTTGCAGAGGAAGAAGACTTTTCAAGCTACAGATTCAAACAACAGATGAAGATGTTAATGTCATAAAATATATTGCATCTCTTCTCCTAAGATGCAACTTGTGTATAAATTTTATGCAAAGAAAAAAAAAAACTAAAGCAGAACAACAGATATTTGAAAATGTTTAGTAGGCTTAAATCTCTAATTATTTTGCTGCCTAATATGTTCTGAACTGCAATAACCTCTGCTAAAGCTTTGTGGAATAAAAAAAGTAGGAAAAGTTCTACTTCGCAAATGGAAAACTTGAGACTCACAGAAAAGTCCTCATTTTAAAGAAAGTTGCTTTGTAGCTTTTAGTTAGTACCTCAGGCCAAAGTGGCTCTTCAGCTTGCCTTGAGAAATCTAAATCTGTAATTGATTCTTCCAGCTACAGGAATGAAAAGCCTGGTTGGATTAAGTCTCACTCAGCCAAAAAAACATGATGCAAAACAAATTAACCCCTAAACTAATCCATGAGATAATTTTGCAAGAACAACATTTTATTCAACCAAAATCAAATCAGATATAATGATGAGTGTAAAAAGAAAAATGTAATGATGAGGTAAAAAGACAAAAAAAAAAAAGGTTAATTAGAATTAACAGACCTAAAAGCTATACCACCCATTATAAGATAAAAGCAGTAATCTTCAAACATATAGACCCTGAAGCCCTCAGAATTAATTCCAGACCCTTCTGGACTCATACTTTCTGACCTGTAGTTGGATACAGAAAAACAGTGGATTTGCACACCAGCTATCCACCACTTTCCAGGGTCTCAGTCCACCAGACATCTTTCCACCATTTTGCTAACTCCTAGTCCCCACTCTGCCTGTAGTCTTGTAATTGGTTTAATTTTCTATGAAGAGAGCCTACACTGGACAAATCTGAAGACCTGAACCCAATAAGAATAGTGGCAAAATACTAACAGGAGACATTTTAGGCAAGTTCACTTCTCCCCCACCACTCCAGCCTAAAGCATTTGATAGTCTGTGTTTCCCAAGTCTCTTTCCTCAAAGGGATCATTAAGGTGCTCTTGAACTCCAATGCCTCCCACATAAACCATGTGTCTATGACAAAGCAGGGTCCATCTCCCCAAGCCATATTTACCTGGGCATTTGTACAGCTTCCTTGCCTGAGCGATGTCTCCCTGGCTCAGGCGAATACGCTGACCAATAGTTGGCCGCACCCCGTTATCATCACGACGGGGCAGGATGGTGTCGAGGAAAACTCCTCTAAAGGGAAGAGCAGAGAGACATAGAGCAGTGAAGTAGGGAAAGTGACACCATGAACAGAAAGTAGAGCTGGCAGGCCTCCTACACCCCCTCCCCCTGACCATATATCCCATGCTAACAAGCAATAGTGGTTCAGCTTCTAGTAACTGCTAACTATCTCAAGACAGCCTTCTCATTATAGCAGACAGCTTCCAAATGTACAAGCAAGTCTGCCAAGCCAAATTCCTCTTGGATATCTCAAAATTGCTGCTGCCTCTGTTTGAGGTAGCACATTCCTTGCCATAAATCAGAAAAAGCAATGAGATATTCCTGCAGACGGTTCATGGCACATCTGGCTCAGCAGGAGCACAGATCTGGCGTTTAAGCCAAAGAAGCAGAGGGAAGGGGAATTTTCCCAGTAGCAGACGGGGTTGGGCTGGCAGTGACTGGGGCTGCCACAGACAAGAGGAAAAATCATGTGCTCTACCTTTGTTCTGTATGAGTTTCCAAGCTAGTAACTCCACTTGTCTCTGCCTCTTTTTACTTGCTACTATTTCTTCCATGTGCTTCACACTCAGGAGCTCTTTACTGCACTTCTGATCTCAGTCCAGTTAAGGATTTAAGCTAAGGCCTCACTTCTATCAAAATTCAGTCCATGTAGCCAAGCAAGAGCTTGCACACAAAAAGAGACCCCAAGGGAGCATTAGGACTGTAGGGAAGGAGGAAGGGAATCAGAAACCTCAACTCCAGGTTGGTAAAATCCAAGCTCTTGCAGCCAGGCTGTCCAGTCCACAGGAACCTTTCACTGCACCCCTGGATGCCAAACAGGGTTGGGGATGCCAAGGCTAACACTGAGGTTAACCTTCAGCATCAGCTCAGTGAGGCAGACTGCTCTTTCTGAAGGATAGGATATAACTGACCAGAGAGTCCAATGGGAAATCAGGCAGAAGCAATAATTTTAGTGCTGCCTAGTCCAGAGGTGGGGAGGGAAGGGGGGAAATTGTTTTGTAAATATTTAAACTGAAGAAAGAAATAGAGGGAAAGGAATTTAATCTGTTTTGAAAACTGGAATCAGCTGTTGCATGGGAGATGTTGGCATTTTTTCAGCAGTAGAAAAATTCCTGATCAGCACCAAAACTTACAAGATCTGAGGTGAGCCCCTCAAATTTCAAATTATAAATTCAGTTTGTTATACTATATGCCAGCTGCATGCTTTGGGCTGTATTTATTTAAGTTTATGTATTGAAAATAAATCCTCCAACACCACAAGCATAGAAACAGGTCAGTTTGCTCAAAGTAAATTTTCAAGCCTCCTCAGGAGTTCATAGAAAAACTCAGCATTTGGCAGGTACATACTTCTGTGGCCTCTGAAATGCTTTCTGCAGATCTCCAGGCTCAACCAGGGAAAAATGACAGAGTTTAATAGAAAAACCACCACTTGCACATGCAGACTTTTTATTCTTTTTCCCATTCCAGCCCTCACAACTGTGCACTCACAGCCCTCAGCTTTCTGCACAAAGTGTATACCTCAGGCACTGCTCACACAGTGCAAACAACCCATAACTTCAAACTACCCTTGTTACCTGCCAAACACATTTTCTTCCAGAAGGCTGTACTCTATGCTGAGGCAGTAAGGTTTTTGGTTTTGCTTTTTCCTCCAACTGAATTTTTATTCCTTTCACATGTATTGCTGAACATGACTCCCAACTACAGAGCAGTTAAGTACAGTTTCTTTCATTTTGCCATGAAAGGAACCAAGAACAGGAGAGTCTGTCTGGCCCAAACCACACAAGTCCCAGAAGTCCCATGGTGTCCACCCAAACCTCATCTGCTTAAAAACACTTGGAGTGTAAAGTTGCAGATTTGGTGAGTGTCTCTAAAAGTGCAAAAACTTGACTCAAAAGTTAATAAACAACAAACAGACATCATTAAACAGAGCAGCTCAGGAAGCCTAACACTGGAACCATTCTTGAGTAAAATATCTAAACTCTCCTCCCAGAAGTAGGAGAAAAATCCATGAATCCTGGATGCCCCATTCTCTTGCTGTCCAGGCATGGGTAGAACATGCATTAGCTGCCCAATGCAGTTGTAAGCCAAGCACAACACTCCACCATTCCTATCAGCTAAGAACAACAGAGCTTGAGAAGAGACTCACACGAGTCATTAGCATCTGCAGGCACCCTGAACATGCAAAGTGCCAGGCCAATGCTATGAAATTATCAACTGATCTCAACAAAGGCTAAACATTCATATCCCAGTAGATAGGGTAACAAATACAGGTGCCTAAACAACACTCAAGGAAGCAGATATTCAAGGCAGGTTAAGGACCCAGCCACAGGCAGCTACCTTTTGTCCCAATTCTATATTTATATCTCCACATGCAGAAGAGAGACAACATGACTCTTCATGCAGTAAAACCTGTGGAGGATCTGTGTATGCCTTGTGCAGGATTAGGACAGTGCATTGCAAATACAAGATGTGCCTCCCGGACATGGAGGCAGTGCTACCTACATCCTAATTTGAACACGAGCTTTGCAGAGCTCATGTTTTGTAACTCCAGACTGTGCTGTCATGTCTACTAGCAGCCACTTACTGAATTAAGGTAACCAGCTACTTGCTTAGGGCTTTGTGGAGGCTTAAACTTTCTTCTTGCTATATTGCCATTTATGAGTCTTGACAGCTGTAAAAGAAATTGTTTCGTGATACGGCAACATTCAGTTTAGATTGCTGCCATGTCTGTAAGGAATGCACCAGGAAATAAAGCTTGCAGCCACACGCTGCAAAACAGGCAAATTTCTGACATAGGTGGGAACAGAAATTCCAATGCTAAAAACTTGTTCCTGCTGTCAATACAGTCTCTTGTGCCATACTCCTATTTCTATTAGCCACAGACAAAAATGAGAGGCATGTCTTGCTGTAAAATGGAAAGGAGTGGCTCTACACCTTCCAGTGCAGAGTGTGGAAATTTTTTCCAGTAACAAAAGTATCACTGGAAAAAATTTCCACT
Source organism: Leptocoma aspasia (assembly GCA_013399835.1). Classification (NCBI taxonomy): domain Eukaryota; kingdom Metazoa; phylum Chordata; class Aves; order Passeriformes; family Nectariniidae; genus Leptocoma; species Leptocoma aspasia. Next base: position 149,870 of record VXAX01001246.1, on the reverse strand, counting down.
GCTAGGACTCATCAAATCTCAGAAAAGCTGTAGCTTTCTGTCCTAGGTAAAAAGTTTAGAATAAAAAGGGTCCAGGATTTACAGCAGCATTTGACCATGGTAAGCACTATATGATTTACTACGATCAATATTGACTGAAGTTAAAAACAAGGTTGTACTAAGTGCCAGGTAAGAATTGCTACAAGAGAGTAAGTCACAGACACGACTCTGTGTCCTTCCCCTGCTCACTCACACATCCCATCTCCACTGGTCAGGTGCTCACACCATCTTATGTCAACTTTCTGGTGTCTGCTAATGCATTAGCACACCCAGTGCAGCCCTTCCCTTGCAGGCCCAAGCAGGAACTCTCTCCCTTTCCTAGCCACTGATCTAAATGAAACTTGCTGGAACTTAACATCTTCATGGACTCTGTGCTTTTGTCAGTTTGGGCTGCAACTGGACAGCACTCTCAAACCTCAGTGAGGTGGGAAGGTGAGGTGCATATACCCACCAGTCTCTCTGGCTGGTCAGTGCATTGCTCCCTTAGGGGAGCAGATGTCAAGACAGGTCTTGGCAAAGTAAAAGCCTATTCCCAGCACTGCTTATTTTGGTGAGAGCACAATCAGCCTGCAGAGGCACTTAGTGCTCAGTTCAATTACTGCACAAAGACTGCAACTGGGGTAAGGGTGGGTCACAGAGACAAAGGGCTTAAAGAAAACAGACTTAAAAATCCTATCAAGCACCAATTTAAATCTAGCAGGACTCCTGCAATTTTTATCCCATTTTGGCCTAGCAGTGCTCTGAAGGACCCTAGTTTTCAAGAGACACAGACTCAAAGACATCCACAATATAAATGGTGGTAATAACTTAATCCTGCTTTTGTGCAAGACAATTCTAACCATTTAGAGTTTAGCAAACGCTGGGAGGGTCCAGCAGATGCCTCAAGGGAAGAAAAATTGTTTGCTTTGGATATCTGATGCAAAGAAATCTCTGAAGTCTGCAAAACACCCTTGCCTAGACACCATCTCCTCCTGCCACAACAAGCAGCATTTCGGCATGTTTGACAAATTTCCACTGGTTGGTGTGAAGTTCTCAAAAGAAAAGCACAAAACAACAGGCTTAGCCCTTCAAGACAACTGGGGAGTAAGAAAATTTTAAAATTCCCAAAGATGTCTTTAATTTTTGCAACAAAAATTTTCTAAGAGTGTGAATATTTCCACTGTACCTTCCAACCCCTTTACTCGCAGTCTGTAGTGACAGAAAGCTCTTGGGAAAGAGCTAGAGGGAAAGAGAGTAGCATTTATGGAAGAAAACTTCTAATAATGCAGCAAAATGAATCTGGTCATCCAGTGATTCTCATTCCAAACACAGGATATAACTATGTTTATATCAGCTCTCTATCCAGTAGAGCAGTCTGATCAGAAAACGGGCTCCATCTGGAGGTATGACATGGGAGTCAAGGACAAACAGCCTATGCAGAAACTGGCACTTAGCTGGGGCAGGACTGATAACTCCTCCATGAAAAAACCCAGTCACACAGAACCACATAGCTGCAGAGGCCATGATCAAAAGCTTATGCATAAATAGTTAAAAAAAACACCCAAGCAATTAAAGATCATGATCTAGAGTTAAACTCTTCCTTGGCACAACCCCTAGAGACTCTGATTAGCGTAAGCCGGACAACCGAGGGATTCAAAGCTTGTTTTAGTATTACCCAATGTGCACATGGGCAGATATGCACACATATACACATGAGCTGCCTGGGAAGGCTGAAAAAAATGTTAGCAAGGCTTTGGAAACTCTCTGAGATGACCAGTATTATTACTGAGTAAATATAGTGGAAAGAGGAAAACAGGAGTCCATCATACTACACCCACATTGCTTTTTCAAATATTTATCAAGCCTTGCAATGCAGCAATAGATCAGAGGTCTCCTTCTAGGCTCTATATATCCCACAGAGTCAACCACAACTACCAAAAATAGTCCTAAGGACATGTAACCTTGAATTATCACCTGGAGAATGTGTTCCTAGCATAGTGCATGATGCTGTCAAAGTCATAGGTCTCTCCAAGTGAGTTCACTTCCCCAGCTTCCATCTTTAAAAAGTTGTACTCCTGACCTGTGATGACAAACAAAAAGGAAAAGAAACAAACCACTCTTAGAGAAACAACAAAAAGAAGACTTTTACCTGTGGGAGCCTAGAATGAAATGGATATGCTCCTCTGTTTCAACAATTCCAGCTGGACATCCAAAATTTCTATTCATATAGCTATTTTGACCCTTATTCTAGACAAGGAAAGCAACATTTCTTCTTCTCCATCCCAACCCTCAGACCACCAGCATTTTCCACAAGTATAGCAAGAAAGGTTTCTACCCAGCCAAAAGCCAGGTGAAATAACCTGAAGTGTGATTTTACCTTGCTGTATGTTCTCTCTGATGATAGTAACATGTTGGTCCCTGTCAGGCCGTGTGTGCTCATGCCAGAAACCCACCACATGACCCAGTTCATGAGCCACAATACCAAACTTGTCACAGTTCTTTCCAATGGATATAGCCTGAGGGCCCCCTCCTCGGCGACCCACGTAGGAGCAACACCTGGAAAAGAAAACCCACAAACCCATGCAGCACATCAGTGACTTGAGGAACTCTAAAACATAGGAACAGAGGATGGCATCTGGCAGGGTTCAGGACAGGCCAGCAGCTGCATACACTATATGTACTTACGTGTAAGTACAAAGAAAACAAAGAAAAAAGTGCGTATCTATAAACACACACATGTACACTTCAATGTTATCCGAGGAAAAAAGAATCCAGAAAGGCTTAGCACCTTCTGAGCAAATACTAAACTATCCTAGCAATCCTCACTGGAAGTGACCAGCTGCATCTCTGTGACAGATTCTCCAAGTTAGCCATTGGTCTGTCGTGGGCTAGACTTACAAAGCCACGTGTCACTGAAAGCCCTGTTTGCAATAAAGAGCTGCAGAAAATGTGTGCATCTCTTACCCACATGTTCTGTATGTGAACACAATGAAGCTCTCTTCATCAGTTCTCTCCACAAAGGTCACACAAGTGTGCTTCTCCCAGTGCCTCATTGCTTGCTTAAAGATAGCTCTTTGGGTTCCTGGAAAGGAAATCAAGATGAGCAAACAGTGAAGGCCTGGCTTTCAGGAAAATCTCTAACTGACTTAATCTGGGTATGGGAAGAGTCAGCCTTTCAAACAGCCAATCTTATGCCTGTAGACACCTCATGGACTCTGGGGCCCAGTTCCAGATATAGCATTATCTTCCTGTGTCATCTTTTCTCTCCTTGTGCCTAATGAATTTACTGCTCTAATTAAACAGGTAGAAAACTGTACAGATTAAGTACATCAATATTTGTGAATATAAAACATGTCACCTCTCTAGGTACAGGCCATTCTGGCGGAGCTGCCAGGTGTTCTGATCTGAACACCAGCTACTAAGTGATGTGCCAAATTTGCTCTCATGACATGAAGTAATGACTTTGCACATCTTTCAAGACCCAGGAATCTCATGAGTGCTACAGATGCTCCTCAAAACTAAGGCAAAGCTATTGTCAGGAACCCAGAATACTTCTGCTCCCGCTCTTCCAACAGCAGAGAGGATTCTCTTCCGGAAAAATAGAATCGAGGGGGCGAGCACAGCTCACAGCTGCTGGCCTCTAAAGAAAAGTGACTCAGTCACTCAAGTATCTCTTGGACTCCAAGAGAAGAACCATCTCACTGCACACCTCAGCTTCAGGCTTCCACAGTGCACAACTCCTTGTGCAATGATGTGTCCACCCTACCTCATGAGAGAGATTCCCAAGGACCTGAGTCATTTGTGGGAGAACTCTGCTCCAGAGATTTCCTACACAGTTTGAGACACAAACCCCATGGCAAACAGAAAGCAGTGTTTTCACCACTGACCAGTGAAATTTCCTCCGATCACATAGGGGATGACCCCCCCTGGCCAGATCCTCTCAGCCCTGGATGTGGTTGCCCTGCGCACTCTGGGAGAGGAGTGTGTATCCATCCCTGACTCATCTTTATATTCCTTCCTCTTCGGGCTCCTTGCAAGCGTTGTGTTCTGCCTGCCGTCTGCAAGACAGAGTGGCAACACTGTTTAAATCCTCTTTAGTTCCACGTGCAGCCCTCAGGTAATACCTTGGAGCTTCAGAAAAAGATAAAAAGAAAAAGCAAGATGTTAAATGAAACCAGAAGTCATAGCCAGACTTTCCAGTGATTTTTTTGGGACTTTGAGACTTCTAACCTATAAAAAATGGACCCTTCTTGCTTCGGAGCTTCCATATGCACTATGCCAAAGCTGTTTTCCCATTAGGATGTAAATGCACATCCCTCCCTGTCTCTAGCCACTCCATCTCTGCAACAGCAACTTCACAGATGGGGACACAGTACTTAAACAAGGGGAACAGGAGGTGGGAATCAAACAAGCCTAGATGTCACTGTATATTCTCAACTTGCCCTACCTATCTACCCATCTGCAGAGAATGGTTGGTTCTATTAGGAACAGCTTCACAGCAGCAACTACTCATTTGATTTGGCCTTGGAAGAAGGTGACAGATTTCTAACTCTGAAATTTGTACTCAAGGCTGAAAAGTATTACTTTGGTTTCACATACCAGGTCTTGGGTGGTTTGGAAATCTATAAAGATCGAACAGTCTCTGTTGGAGGAGGGATGCTCAGGATGGAAAAACAGAAGCGCAGATCTCCATCCATGCTGAATCTCTTCATTTTAATGAAAAGGAGCAAAAATACAAAAGGGAAAGCAGAACACATCTCATTTCTTGTTACAAAGGGTAGAGGAGCCCTGGCTGTGTGGTGTTCAGCCCTGGCCTTGAAATCTGCAAGAGGATTCATACAGGCTTCTAGGCAGACCCTGTACCTCGCCTTGCATTTGTGCTGCTGCAGCTCTGCTCACATACTGGTTAAGCCTACATGAGTGGCACTTTCAATGTGCTGACATCTTTACTCAAAAAATCCTTTACTCAAAGCTTCCTGGTTGTTCATCCCCTAATTGAGGTGCCACGGGCAACTCCAACCCTCAAAGCAGCCACAGTCCAGCTGAGCTTTACAAACCTCTGTGTGCAGACACCACTTGTTAGATAAGCTCCCTGCATTGCACAGCCAACTCATCAGCTGGACTAGGGCAAAGGAATAACAAAGTACAGGGGTTGCTATGGTTCAGAGAGTACTGGCCTAAAGGGTCACAGCAAGGTGAACATCCTTGTCACCCTGAGGAGCAGCACTACTGATGGTGGCTCACCAGTGGACTGCTGTGAAGCCCAAGAGGATAGCAACTTGTATGTAAATCAGCAAGACCAGCCACAGCTTTGCTTTCCAAGTCAGGGACATGGGCTGCCAGGTTATTAAAAGGCACAGGTCCTGCTAAGACCTTCCTCTAGTGACCAGGGGGGCTGCTGAGAGCCTCTTCCCCTATTCATCCCTCCAGCTGAAGCACCAGTAAGCAAACCACTACTGTCAAGGCTGAGGGGATCAATACAATGGGAAGGAAATTCAGGCAGTGTAGGGGAATGAAAAGAATGAACTTTAAACCCTCCCTCCTGCTTCACTAGGTCAAGCCCTTCCTGCTGAAGACCTTGCTCTGAGCTGCAGGACAAAAACGGGAATTTGCCTTTTGTTCCTCTTACTCCTAAGCACCTTCCTGGCATTTCAGAAGCTGCCCCATCCCCAAGCCAGCTGCTGGATGCTGGCAGGCAGATGTTCTGAGGCTGGGGGCTCTCCCAACAAAGAAAGAACCACCCTCCTGCATACACCTGGTACTGCTGATACCAGGCACCAGCACAGGCACTGGCATTAAAAAGGCCACAGCTAGAAGAAGAGAGAGGGTCTCAAGATAGAAGCAGTTTTGTCTTCTATTCATAAACTGCTCCTGGGCCAAAATCTCTGTGGCACATGGACAGCACCTGAGAGCAAACCCAAGTGAGGAGGTGTCTGCCCTGGGCTCTCCTGTGCCTGGTGCAGCAGCAGCTCTGCACAGGGGACTCTGGGTCCACACTTCTGTGCCACCAATGCTTCCATTCCTTGCCAGCAACACACGCTCTTGGGCAAATTCTCCTCACCAACCCTGCAACAGCTCTTGACTGCTCTTAACTCCTGCTGTAGCTTTCTGCCTTTAACAACTGAAATTTGTTAAATTCTCTTCCCTGGAGAAATCTTCAGGGGCTGCTTGTGGGTGGGGGTGAGCTGTTGCCTTTATATAACTTTGGTTATTTTTTCCCCTTTCATTCACTTATTAAACTGTCTTTATCTCAACCAATGGGTTTTCCCACTCTTGCTTTTCCTGCTTTCTCACCTCTCCTGCTGGAGGAGGGGAATAGTGACTGGGTGCTTGGCTTCTGGCTGAGGTCAACCCACCACATTATACAAGGCAAACCCACCCTTTCAGAAAGTTCACCAACAGCAAAAAATGCCTGGGCAGGCACACACTCCTCCCAGGCACGGAGGCACACACATGTACAAAACAGTACAAAAATAGATTTTCACAGGGGGTAAAAAAAGTAAATAAAAGATACCCAAAGGTCTGGGTGGGGTACCACATTACCCTTTTTAACTGCTTTGTCACTATGGTCGGTTGAAGTGGCATTTTCACTTGACATCTCTTCTCCCAGGCCTCCTGCAAAGGAAAAAAGAGCAGAGACTTATCTCTGGTGAGCTGGCTGGCAGAGCTCTCATGTGAAAAGGACAGCAGCTATCAGTAATGCCAGCTGGGGGTCTGCTGGCCACAGAAACTGTCTGCTTTCCCTGTTCAGGGAGCAGGGACTAAACCCTTGATAAAGCTAGGCACTTTTCCTGGATTTGTTCCTAGCCTACAGTGACACCTTGCAACTCATTACCATACCATGCCTAAGTTTCTCCATATGCTGAATAAGCAGAAAGTCTCTTTTAGAGAAGGCTAATTTCATGGAGATTCAGCAGGAACTGAATGAGCTGATCTCTGTAGAAGTATTGCAGGAGCAAGTTTCTGTAGTCTTGGCGGCAAGATAAATCACGAGAGCGTGGTAAACCACCACATGCAGAAAAGAATACACTGTTGGTCATACAGCACTGCTGGATGCAGTGTGGACACTTCTAAGAGGGATGTCTCACTTTCAAGACAGCTGGACATCTTCCAGCCACTGAAGCAGTCTTGCTTTGCCAGCTGGAAAACTCTCCTTTGCTCTGGAGCTGGCTTGTAGCAAATCATTCTCCAGCCCATCCAATGGGGCAAGGACAGGGGACAAAGTATATCTCTGGCAACTTGGAGAAGGACTGAGAGGATGGTAACAAATCTCCAACATTATACTACTATTACTGATATGAGTATCAGGAAAATTATGATCAAAGATAGTTACAAAACAATTCAGAAGAAAATAAAATACCCAGACTTTCAGCTGGCTATAGGTTAGAGCTTCCTGGTCCAAGAGACACAGTAAATCTGAGGTTTGTCTCCCAAAGGAAGTGCCGTAGTTTAACAGAGCTTGGCTGGACAAAAGCCACTAGATGTGTGAACAGGAACAAGCCTGATTCAACAAGATGGATTGCTCTGAACTCTATCACTCTTTTCCAGCTTCAATGTCCCATCCTAAGATTTCCCTTTGTTTTCTTTCATGCCCAGTCCTCGTCACTTCCTTAAGCCCAAGCTCAACAAAAGTTCCTCTTCTCAGTTTTACATCCCCAGGACTTCTCCCACCCCCACCCCTGCAAAGTATGCTATTCTTCACACAATCTCTCATTCCATTTAAAGGAAACCCAACTAGCCATTCATCACCAGAATTATTAAGGCATGCAGTCTTTGCTGAGGCAAAGGATAATTTTGTATTTCTAAATAAATGCAGCTTGCTTCCAGTCACAAACAGATTGCTTCTTAATTGAACTTAGGAGGTGAATTATATGGTGAATTAGGGAAAAAGAACAACTCTGTATTTAGTGAATTGTTCTCCTAAGAGGGAGCTGCATGGGATTGAATTGCAAATGATGGCACCAAACCCTAGAGCTGGCCCCTCTCCTGTGCCCGAGCTGCTGACCTCTGCTGTGCCGTGGTGCCATTCGAGCACACGGCTTTTCCAAGCTGGGAGCACATTCTTTCCCAGAGATCAGTGCAGGCCTTGGTTTCTTATGCAAAGAAGAGGTTTGAATAAACTAGTGTGACTAATGAAATCTACAACATCTTTGCATATTTTGTCTTATAGTAGCCCATGAAAAGGGAGAGCACTACACAAAGGCCGGATATGGGGATGCACATATACCAGATATTTTCAAACTCTAATCTCACTCAGACAGGGAGTACCCACAGCCTTGTGTCCCACAAGGGTGTTTGGAATCAAAAATGACAATTTTAGAAGATCCCTTTCCAATTCACTTGGGTTTTTAGATATTTCCTATCATCATGATGCCTAAAGATATCCCAAAAATTAAAGTGATTTGACGGACATTTAGTCCTCTTCTGATTCCTTCCAAGAGAATGCTAATGTAGGATCCCAGAAGAACTGATATGCCATTAACAATAAATAAGGAAGCCAAGAAATGCACCTTGTATCTGGAAGCAGCTGCACATAGGTTGCAGGTAATGTGTAGGTCCTGTTGTCCCCTCAACACATTCCTGAAGTTGTACCTCTTTGTTGGACTACTCTGTCACATCCAAAAGCAGAACATATTCCAGTGTTACTGCTCCAGAGCATGAAGTGCCCGTGTATGTACTGAAGCCCATTATCATTGGAAAACTGAAGAGCAGAAAGGAGATTTTCAGTTTGACATCATGCTTTGTGGAAAGCCAATAAAAGCAGGCTTGGTATCCCACAAAGACATGACATTGACTTTAATGGATTTCCAGCAGTTAACAAGCCCCCCAAGATCACTTTCATCCTCAGTACTTTCCACCCACTGCTGTACTAGACCAGCACTCATCCTTCTTCAGCCTAACTTTTGTCTGCTTCTCCCACAATCAGTTGAAGATACAGAATTTGTTAGGTCATGTCTCCATGCAGAAAGGTGTACTAGACCTCCTAAACCCTCTTAACCTCCACATTTTTGTAATTCAGTTCTTCCTAATAATTTGTCCTACCTAACAGCTGCAACCCCAGCAAACACTGCTGGACCCCCTAACTTGGTAACTGAGTTTCTGTGCATGACCTGGCAGAGACACAAGAGATTCTCTACTCAGGCTGGGGAATATTTCATCTTCTACCTAGAGTGTACTTGTACATCAACTTGTTTTTCTGTTTCTCATAGACCAGCAATGCCAAGGGAGTTTGGCTAACTGACGGAAATGTCCAGTAGCTTGAAAGCACCACAAATCTGAGCTAAATCCACTGTGTCTGCAAGCATGGCTGAAGAACAGGTGTATAAATTGTTTTCAGGAACTAAGAGCAGCCTGAGGTGGTAAGTAAGGGTCCAGCCAAGCAGAAAGCAGCAGGATGGGACATTGTTGTGAAGAAAGCGGTTTCTCTCACTCTCCCAGGAGAGGAAAATGAAAATCCAGTTTTGTTAAATGAAGTCCAAGTTGTTCAGCTGAAACCAAAATAAAGGACAAGATATTAAGAGAGAGAGAGAAAGAGTGCACAAAGCATGCCACCAAAACTATACTGTTTGCAGTTCCCTTGCACCACTAATACAGGCAAAAGATGTGCAACCTGAAGGAAAAGCAGGAAGCAGACTCCATTCAGTACCCTTACTTCCACTAAGAGAGGGTGGGACTTGGAGAAGTAGCAATATATCAGACCTGAAAAACGTGTCTTCTACAAAATGCAGTTTAGGATTAAAGGTATTTATTGCTGTGCATGTTCTAGTTTGGTTTTTTTGCTTAAGCCCAGGTAGTCTCAATCACCAAAGAAGGGACAAAAGAAGAGATCTCTTGCCAACTAAAGCTTCTGTGCTTCTTCCACTTGTTTACGGACCACGAAGGAGTTCTTGTCCGAAAAATGAAGACGAAAGCCAGACAAAGCAGTGAAGCAGCCTGCTGGTGAATCAGAATGCATGTAATTGGCCCAGAAATACCTACCACCCTTCTATTGGGTCCATTTAAGACCTCAAAGCTGCTTGAGGGGCAGCTGACTTCCAAAACATTTTAGCACCATCCATCTTTGAGCTTTCATTGGAAAACGCTACTCGGCGGCAAGATGAGTTACCCAACTGAAAGCAAGGGAGAAACATCAGTCTTTCCTGAGTCAAGCTTCATTTTCAAATGATGCTATCTATGATGTTAGTCTAAAACCCAAATAGTGACAATAGGAATTGTAGTTGTCTGAAAAATTGCAGTCTGAGAACACAGAATATTCTTATATAGGAAATTGGATGGGATGAAGCTTGCAACACCTCCCTTGTATCCAAACTGTAAAAGTTCCCATTAAAATCAAAACCACTTTCACAACAGGTCCAAGCCAGCATAATTTTTCCTCTCCAGACCAATGAAGAATCGCTTCATGTTTCAAACTCAGAAAAACTTCATAGAGTTTTCCTTTCCCTTTCCTGGTTGCTGTCCACACAGGGAAAGGGTTCCACAGCTGAACTTTGAAGATAACTGCCACCCATATGCTCATCACCTCTGCTGAGGACAAAGGAGTCCACAGTGAGCACTAAGGACTTTGACAGATTTTCCAATTTTTCTGATTTAGCAGAGAGTAACTTGGCTGTGCACATAATTGTTTGCTCTCAGGTGAATCCAACTACAGCACAACTTTTTCTGATATATCTTACCATGGAGAAAAGGCCATTTCAGAGCTGGGTCACAACACAGTGATAAAAAAAATACTTTTGAAAAATTATTAACAATTTCACCTCCCTTACCTATGCCTTAGAATACCCTGGTTTCATAGTCTCACTCAATATATAGGCTATTCACATGCCACAGCTTAGAGACTGGATTTCAAACAGACTGCAGTGAAGCACCAACAATCCAAGTAGTACAGTTAACACTAAACACTAGTTATTCTTTAGAATTTCAGTTCTGGTGAGTTCTGTCATATTATGACCATCAGAGAAGCTCCTGGAAAAAACAGGGTAAGTCAAACAATGTTACATGCCATTTTTAGCTTCATTAACCCATGGTCAAGAACTGTTTAGCATAGGAAAAAACTTTATTTCACTGGGTTTTCTAAGCACAGAAAATGTGATGATTTTATTAAAACAATTTCTGCTGGGAAAATGCATTCAGAATGCAGAACAGATGTTTCCCAGAGCTGGTGGAGAGTCTATAGCAAAAACCTTTCATAAACCCCTGTACCCTGGAGATCTGAGCAAATGATTTGAGATATATCCTTCCGCATTTCCTGTCAGTGGAATAGCTGAAGCTCCCTCAATTTACTTAAAGAAAAATAAATTAAAGAAAGGAAGAATTCTGAACCCCAAATTCCCTACAGGGATCTGTTTTTCCTATTCAGAGTAAGCTGACTAGCTGCAATAACTCAGGAGAGTCCCAAGGTCCTGAGGCTTGACAGGCAGATGTGTCATCTCCACATCAGCTGTGAATGCTTGTGCAGGGAAGGAGGACACTGGCCTCACAGGCAAGTTCACAAGAGGAGGAAGGTGAGTACAGCTAAGCAAACCCAGGGCTGCCACAGACATGAGCTGCAAAGCACTTAATGGACCAAAATGTTCTGCTGGTCAGCTGTATTTGGAGTGGTATGGCAGGCAGAGCAGAAGTGCAGGCAGCACCATTCCCAAACACTTTGTATTTTCCCTGGATACTGCCCGCTCTTCTGGAAGTGGCAACATTACTGTGGTGCAGCTTGTTTTTAAAGAAAGCATTGCAAGAAAGGTGACAATCTGACCCAACCTCCCAACCAACCTTTCAACTGAGAGTTAATGCTTAAGGGCATCAACATTCTCTGGATGAAAGGAAGGACTTAGAAGACTAAAAGGGGTCTTTTCTTGTGGGCTGTAGCAATCGCTTCTGTTCCCTAGAGTAAAAAGACAGATGAATGAGAGATAAAAGAAAGAAAAAAGTTACCTAGAACCTGTGTCATCTCACTGGTTTCTTCCAGTGAAAAAGAGCCCTGCAAGTACAGTCCTTTTACTGAGGCAAGTGAAAATGAAAAGCTTAAGTAGGTACATGATTTTTCTGGCCATGTGAGTGTGTGCTGTTTAGCCAGGTCCCCACACATGGTGTAAGACTTCTCCTGTCCCAGCATATAAATTGAGTAATACATAGTACCAACTATCCCCATCCCCTTGCACTTGATTTCTTGTCAATCTGATGGATCAACATCTATTCCTAACAGGTGTCTGCCTCACTATTACATTCCTCTCAATTCACAAAAATCACCTTCCCTCCTTGTCTCTCTTTTGGAAGGAAAGAGAAACAAGTGAACTTGCAGGCAATAAGGAAACTGTAAGAGCTGGTTTGGGCTCACCCACTGCTGTCCTAGTAGACAGTACCAACCTCACAGCCCCCCGTGGCTGACATTCTTTTCCTTCTGACCTGCAGAGTCTAATTTCTTCAGCCTCAGTGCACCCCAGGCTGCTCCAGATAAGGCCATGCACTATTCCCTGTGCTGCCCCGCAGCAGCTCCCTGCCCTGCTCCAGCTGGGGCTTCCAGGGAGAGCCTGGGGCTCTCAGCAACCCAGCCAGGCCACTCCTCCCCTTCAGCCTTCCTAATCCTCTTGTTTTCCCCTACCTTGTTTATACTGGATAAAAATTAACTCAAAATGAAAACACTTAATGGGAAGGTAAGTTATGTTTGAATGGAATTAAAACTCCTGTCATGAAGAATGTTTTCTGCCATTAGAGAGACCTTTCTTCCTGCCTAGACATTCAGACACTCAAAGTCCTGGAGCTTCTTGGAGAGTTTTTGGCACCTTCCTATGCCCTGAGAGCCTGAACCATGTTTAACAGGCAGCTGAGCAGCCTAAATAGATATAGCTGAGACACTTCATCTGCTTGGTTACCTACCAACTCCACCACAGCTCATTTAAAGAGCCTCTGAAACCAGCTGCCAAACCAGGGAAACTGAGGCAGAAGCCAGCACTGAGGCCAGACAAGTGGGACTTAAAACACTTTGGGAGCACAAGCCAAATGTAGCCACTGTTAGGAAACCTTAGACCATGTCCTTCCCCACGGTCTTGCCTGACTCCTTGGTGAAACGGGTGCCCAAATCCTTTGCTGTCATTAGAAGAGCCGTGGGGGAGCTGAGGGCTAAGGGCAGAGGCACCTTCCTCACGGAGTAAGCTGCCCCAAGAGGTGCTGGTGGAGCTGCCCTGTCCTTCCCAGGGACAGCTGCAGTTTGCAGGGGGCATCAGGTCTCAAACCCACTCTACCACAAACTGACTTCAGCACTCAGCAACAACTGAAGAAAAGGAGTGGCTAATCCCCTCCCTAACACAGTCTGATGCATCTCACACTCCCTTTTCCTCTCTAGGAAGTGGAACTGCAAGATAATCTGAATATTTCCTTTTGCTTCTGATCTTTGCCCTGGAGAAACTTGTTACCCATTCCCTGGGGCTGTCCAAGTCACCATCTGGCCTCAGAAATACAACAGCAAACACAGTCCAACGTTCCAGCCTAAAACTAATTTGCTTTCTTTCCCCACTTGACAGCTGAATAAATACTTTGTCCTCACCATTTGAAAAGGGGAGACGCAGCAAAGGGGATTTGTCCACTGCAGCTACAAGCATCAGCCTTGTCTCCAAATTAAGCCTGAACAAGTGGCTCAAAGTGAACACATTTATTCCACAAATGTAGCCCCTTTCTGCTCAGAATCAACCATGAGCAGTTTACAACTTCTAATTTATTTGTTGTTTGCTATTGTCCAACAATATTGTCCAACAAATTTTGGCCACTGATTGTTCCCTGGACCTTCCAGACATTTTTCTGACCAGTGTAAGCGACTTTTTGTGGACACAGCAACATTCCTGCTTGAAAGTAGAGAGCCTGAGGGTCAAGACAACCCAGCCAGTCTTTCAGAGTGACCATCCTGCAATGACTGCTCTCAGAGCTTATTAGACCCTACTCTTTCATGGACTGTTTCTGCCTCTAAACTCATTTGCCTAAAACACTCAGAAATTACAAGGCAGCCTAGGCAATTGAGGCAAATACAATTTTTCATTTGAGCAAGTATTCAAGGAAATTAGGCATTTGCCCAGCTCTGAAGCACAAATGCATGATTTAGTCAATTTCACAGTTATTGGCTAAGCACTGTCGAATTTTACAATTAGGGTAATGGATTTAACTTTCAATGTAATTTCCATATGGATAAATTGATCTCGTCAAGTACATTTACCCATGTGTTCCCTTCATCACAGTTAATTAATATAAAACTATTTAATAACCTCCACTTAAATACAAAAGACCATTCAGGCTCTTCTGGCATCAGTAAAAGGAGCAGCCTCCAAATGTGATCTACCAGCTGTAGACAAGAGCAAAAGAAAATTTAATTAAGAGTGATCACGAGCAGGACAGTTACAAACAGAAATCAGATGCTATAAATGCTACTACATGGTGATTATCCCAGCTCCTGAAAGGGTTAATAGTGCCAACCAGTACCAACTTCCAGGTGCTTTAGATGTGCCCAAGAGACCTTTGAGGACGGGGAAAGTAGTGGGGCTGGAAGCCAAAACCTGGCATAGTTTAACGCGGAGCAGCAGGGATTCGGCATCATCTGTGCAGGAGCATGGCAGCTGCTATGCCCAAAGCTGATGGTGGCACCACACTGAATAGGAAGAAACTACAGAAACAGGCTGTTTGGAAGCAGCTTCAACCATGGCATCAACAGACAGTTTCTGCAGATGTTTTCGGGTGCTTAAATAATGTTAATTTGCTCATTAACAAAATCCATGCTATTTAATTTCTGAAGTGCAGCATTTTACAAGAGTGATAACTGAGTTACTTGCCTTCCTGGGTGATTTCTGAAAGAAGCATATGAATTGTGACTCACAAGATAAGCACAACTAAAGTTTCCACTAAGAATGAGTAAGTGACGGCGTTTGAAATAGCTGGGGATTTTTGTTACAATGGAGAAAGCTTTATTGCTTGGATGGATTCATTTAAGCAATATTGCAGAGCTCATAAAACCACTAAAATAAAACTGTGTGAAAGGCTGAACAGCAGAAATCAAACCACTTATTTGACAGGTGGAAGGCCACCATCCAGAAAACTTGATTTCAGGGAACACTGCATTTACAAAACAAACTTTGTGGTGCATGTGACCAGTTGCCACTGGGAACTTAGACAAGAGGAGAAAGAACATCTTAGTCCACAGGAAATGTGGAGCAAGTAACAGGGCTGTGTCATTCAGGCTGTGCTCTGCCCATTCAGGTGTACTCAGGACCTACTGCTTGGGACTGTCTTCACCCTGCTCTGCAGAACCTTTATCACAAGCAAAGGGGAAAAAGGAGATGGATTACATTTCTCTGTTTGTCACAAGTCTGGAATACCACAGCCAAGAGTGTAAAGGAATACTGCAAGCCCACTAGTCCCACCTGGTTTCAAAGCAACATGCCATACTGGAAAGACCCTGGTTGAAAGAAAATCAGAACCTGCATATCTGTTGGTGGGACAGGTGGAGTAAAGACTCTAGCACCTCTTGTTGCTACCCAGGCAGATCACAAGCAGCACTTACTGGACAGGAGGGCACTGGACATCCCCTGAGAACAGGCAGATGTGGCCAACAATCTGACTTCCCCGCTCCTAACAGCCGTGCTGTCCTGACTCAGGGTCTCTTCTCCAACCTTACAAGGGAGATCTGTCCCCTTTGCTCATATACACAGTCCATGCTTCGGCATCTTGACTTGATGACCTTCTCTCCTCTCCTACCATCAAGCACCAGACTGGCTGATTCTGGTCCTGCAACTAGAAAAAGTGCATCACTAAGATGAGAAAAATCCCTCACAATAATTTCCAGAAAAGACTTCATGCTGGCACTCAGAAGCCCATAAAGAAAAGCATTTAGTGTGACAGTATCAAACCTAAAGATAGGCATTTTCTAGTGGAAGAGTCTTAACAACAGAGGGAATTAGAAGGTCCATCAGCTAAGGGTATGGGATTTCTAGACAGTTATCTTTATGCTGGAGAAAACCAGGCAAGTCTGAGAAGGTTGCAATAGGACTGCAAGACTCTGGGCTGGGAGAAAAAAAAGCACAGTATCTGCTTTTCTTCAAAGAAGATCACTGGCTTATTGCACGGAAGTGTAGATTTGGGACGGGGGATAACTCAGAAAGGCAAAACAAACAAGAACACTCTCGGCCCTAGAGGACTTACTCAGGTCTTCCAAAGGGGAGTTCCTGCTTTGCCTTAGCAAACCACAGAACTGTGGGAAATGCATTTCATGGTTGTCTGCTCCAGTAAAACCCCTGATTGAATTGACTCACAGAGGTAAATATTTGGACTAGTCATAGGAAAATCATCTGACACAGCTAGCCAAATCTCAGCATCAGGCCAGCTCTAGGCACCTACCTTTCCACTCTTGAGGCTCCTCTTCCTGTTAAGAATGTGCCTGGATTGCAGAGACATCCCCAGAGTGCATGTCACGTGTTGTGGAAAACTGAAAGGAGGTATGCAGACAGCTGGACAGAGCCCTCAGACAGGTCTGTTGGAACAAAGATGCTCCTCCACTCACACAGGAGGAAGCAACCTTCACTAAAGATTTCCCAGGGAAAGAGCAAACCCCTGCAGAGAGTTCACAGATGTGGGCTATGTTGCAGCACGCACATAGTTACATGCATTGCTCCTGGCCAATTACGACCAATACAGCTCAGATTAAGTTAGCACAACCCAGAGACTTGCTGTAAGCCTAAATGAATTAAAGGCTGGGCTCCAAGCAGCCCTAAATGCTATGACTCTCTGGTTCTGTGAAATCCAGCAATGCTGAAGTCCACTCCTTCTACCCTGAACCAAGTGACATTACCAAATAGAGCACCAAATACGAGTTACAATGGGAAAACCAGCTGAGTTTGGCAAGCATGTGTCAAATCAGCTGGATTTAACAGTCTTGCTTTCAAATCCATAAATCAGATCTTCCCTGGAATCTCAGTTAGGCACGGTCTAAATCCCTGGATTTTGCAGTCTTCTAAAAGTATATTTTGCACTAAGTTAAATTTCACTAGAAACACATGAATAGCATTCAAGAGGACTCTGATGTAATGTGCAGCACTACTACTGGCCACAGCCCCTACACTGAGGAAGCTCTCACAAAGTGAAACAGCAGAAACCCTGCTTGTGACTGCCACCAATACCTTAAGCATTCCACCAGAGAAGTCTTGCTCTCCACCCTGAAGTTAAGTAGCACAACTCTCAGCAGGAGAGCTGCACTCCAGCGACCTGTCCAGCAAGTAAACCCAGCCTACACAGGAATCAATACCTTTCCTCAAGAATGCAACCACAGACAGTGACCACGAGCATCTTGAAACAAGGAGAAGCATAGCAGCCTGTTGCAGATAGGCCCTTGTGCAGATGCAGTGAGGCAGCAGAGTAGCTGACTCTATTTTCAGAGCACACTCAAGAACAGCAGAGCTGCTGCCAATGGACCAGGTCCCTGCTCTTAAGACAAGGTCCAATGCAGAACTCCTGTCTGCCTCATTTGGCAGAGAATTACTTGCATGAATTTGCTGTCAGAGCTCCAGTCACTGACAGCAGCCTCTGTCTCCCCTGATTTCAGTAGAGAGCCTGGGTTCAAACATACCCCTCTCCCAGCTGCACTGTTATCTGAAGCACTACTCTAGCTAGAAAAGGTGCTCTTTGAATTTCTTCTGCCAGTCATTTGTGGCAGTGTGAAAGGCTAATCAAGGCCTTCAAGCCATGAGCCTCAAAACCTCTCAGGATGAGAGGTAAAAAAAACTTGTTTTGACTGTTCTTGAAAAGCATTCTTGGCGACAGTGGGATATGGAGTTGGCTTAGCAGCAAGCCCAGCACAGCATGGCATCAGTGAGGGCAGCCAGACACCTTTGGTCTCTGATCTCCTGCTGCCAAACCCTGAGGAGACAAACTCGCTCTTCTTACTCACAGAGGTGCCTTTCAGGACTAGAAACTGTCTCTATGATACAAAAATCAGGTAAAGGGGTAATGTATCAGATAAGTCCTCCTAATCCCTAAAATGCCCATAAAAACGTAAATCAAGCCAGCTAGTATTAAACAGGCACATACCTCTAAGAGGCATGGCAAGAAGTAAGGTCTTCTTCCTCTGTGGCTAATGCTTGCACCAGTGGACTCATTTGGGTCCAAAAGAGAGGTGACACTGTGCAATTTCCCAGCCTGCCTCTGGATTCCCTTTTTTCCCATTGCAGCAGATGAGTTCTCAAAGCTTTCAGTCAAATTTCTTCTAAACTAAATTATATTGTAAAAGCAAATATTTTCACTAGAGTTTAAAAAAAATACGAGAAACTTTTCAGAACTGCAAACTTTTTGAAAAATCTTTCATTTCATTATGTTCTGAACCATTACTGTCTCTCTCCAGGTCCAAATCCTAAGGGTATCCATTTCAACACCACTGCATGAGAACACCTGATTTTCATAATAAACATAGCATCTAAACTTGATCCCACAGAAAAAGAATAGGGAGGCAGCTAGGACCTGCATTTTAACGATATGCCTCATTGATTGTCCCTTTTTCTAGCAGCAAAACATCTTTAAGGAAGAGGAGAAATTCCTTGTTTGGCAGATTTTATATGGTATTACAGATGGTGATAGCAGGATGAGAAGGTGACGTGGAGGACATAGTTTGGTCTGCAAAATTTCTTCTAATATAAAGCAACAAACAAAAAGACCACAAGCAAGTCTCTGAGTTTAGGACTTAGGTTCAAAGGAGAACAGCCAATGAGAGGAAAAAAATTCCTGGTTTAGAAAATTAGAAAAATCTTATCTCAACTCAAAGAAAAGTCAAATGTTCAACTTTAAACAGCTCTTTTACCAGACCACTGATTAGTGATCTGGTCTAGAATAAAACTAGGTTTCAGGTAAAACAGAGCTGAGGTTGAGAGACCTGTGGAAAGGAGCCCAGAAGTCATGTAATGATCACAATCTAAAATTGGGTTGGAGGACAGTACTTTGGAAAAAACCTTCAGGGAAATTTTGAAAGGATCTTGACAAGAAATTAACTGGTTGGTAGCTCTTGGTAGAGCACATCTCCTGGCATTCACTCACAGTTCATCTGCACTGCATGCAAATACCCTCTACTAACTCTCACAGCTCAGAGCTTAAAACAAGTCAGTGCAGATCAACATGCAGACTTCTAACAACTACTTGGATTAAATGGGTTCCACTCAGCCACACATGCCTGCCTTTCCCTCAAGAGGGCCTGAAGAAAACTCCACTTGTAGCACGTAATCTAATGCAGTATGTTTGCACACAAGATGCTATTGAAAACCTACCGCAGTTTTCAGATGCTTGACCTGTACTCCTGATAAATTTTTAGGAAGGAAGCTCCTTTGGAGCAGATGAGACTGCTCACATGAATAAGGACTATCAGGTCATACACTGCACTCCAAAAGGCTTTAAGTACACAACAGAAGTGATGCAATTCCCTGAGTAATGTCAATTCCCAATGTGACTGCTACCACAAAAGAATCTGGGTATACTGGACAGAGAAATCCAGACAAAGCCAAAGAGGAACATCATCACTGGAGCACTGAAGTAGGAGCCACCCCTAAAATCCACATGAGCAGTTTTTGAAGGGATCACCAGAGAGCTCTGAGCCAGCATTCCTCAGAGGGAAGGAACCATGATCCTGCTCTGTGACTTTACCAAGGAGACAATGCTATTTGGTCTGTTGCTTTCAGATACTAGGAATAAAACACTAACTCAAATATTTGCTGTCAAAATGCTTGGAAACACTGAACTTCAAGGCATTCCCCTCTCAAGCAGGATCACAAAACTTTAGTTTCTGAAAAATTACCATGGCATTTCCGCAAGCAGGAAATTAATGGAGAAAACATGCCTGAAGCACACTCATACTGTGAAATTAAGCTCAGGACAGAGATCCATGGCAGAATCCAAACAGTTCTCTGATTCCTTGCCCTGTCTCTCGAGGACCCAGAGAAGCACCTAGGTATTTTTTAGACAAATACTGGGAGACGGTGAAGAAGGGGAAAACTTGAAACATCTGACAGTCTCTGTGTTTAGCAGCCAAGGCAAAGCTTTCCCTCAAGCAGTACAATGGCACTGGATGCAGAGGACCATGTGTCCGATCACTCCGAAGTACACGGGAGCTTCAATCTTCCTGCAGAGCCTGACAGCTGCAGGTGCTCCACACAAGCTATTAGGGTGCACACCCAGAAACAGCCCAGCAGTGTCAAATGGCACAATTTTCCCTTCTCCTCCCAGCTGAACAGCATTTTCTGGGAACAAGGGAACAGCACCAGGCAAGAAGAATGCCTGGCCTAATAACACGGTCAGAACTGCAGCTCCCAGATAGGAAGAGCCTGTGTGTCTGTATATACATGTTAAGTACTTCCTCCACTATACAGCTAATCCGATTAAAAGCTTTAGGAAACTCTGAAATGTTATAATTCAAGGGGTTCCATTCACAAAGGGTCTTAGGCTGTTTCTGTACAGAGGTTGCATTCTTCCCACTGGAAATAAAGCAGGGAGTAGGATTTTCTCCCAGGGAAGAATGGAGCCCAATCCCCCACCATACTGAAGTAGGCCACCCTCTTACAATTCACATGAGTGTCAAACAAGCCCCACAAGAGAAAAATCAACCCTTCCTGCCCCTGCAAAGAGCCCCTCACAGGGCAGGTGACCACAGAGATCCCTCTGTGTGTGCTCTGCAGAAAGCATCACGGTCACAGGGGCTGCCCATTTGTCAGCTGCACTCCCAGGAGTACAAATAAAACCTGCTAAAGATGAGGACAAGGGAAAGTGAGTGAGGTGACATCTCCATTCACCCATGGCAAAGCACTTTATGATGCACCAGTAAAAAGTGTGAGGAAGAGACTGTCCAAACACACCACACGAGCCGTGGCTATAAGAGACCAGAGCCAGCACTAAATGATACAGATGTGAGTTACAAAACCCAGTTCATTTTCCAGATGGCATGGGTCTGGCACCAGTGCCAAGTGAAGGAAATGTGCTAGACGTGACAACTAAAAAAGTTACCAGAGAAAACCGATACATTCAAACATCATCTGACTTTGCTTTCCCAGTAATGTCCTCATCTAACTTCAGGAATCACAAAGAGATGTGAAAGAGATTAATGCTGCCTGTCTTTGTTTTCTGTAGCCTGAAGATGCTCTGAAGCCAAAGCTAGACAGTTACAATGAAAGAGAACCAGCCACCAGTGCTTTCAAATGATAGATGAGTTGAGCTGCACAGGGGTCAGGTGAATATACAATTTCAGTGATTTTTGCCTGTACCCACCCTCACCCTACTAGCTAACCTAGAGGCAGAACAGCAAAGAAAAACAGAAGTTTCTTCTGACCTTCTTTGTCTCCAGTCCCTCTGGTACCTCTCAGAGCTCAGAGTTCCAGCAATTTCTCTCTTGCAGCATAAAGTGAGCTAGAGGGAAAAACACTGTGGGGAGCCCTCTGAACCAGCTGCAGAGTGTTTCAGAGACTGTTAGACCTGGAGTCCAGTCAGAGCTCCTGAGTCAAGAAACACCTTTGGTCTGGCATGAGACCGAGCACACATTAGAGTTGCACAGAGGGACAAAATGAGCACATGCTTTACAGAAAATTGACAAAATTGTTAACCTATTTTGATTAGAATATCACTTCTAGGGCAGTCTGGATGCACGACTGCAGTTGGTCTTACTAGGTAGACAGCTGAAAAAATTTTGTTATTCCATTAAGATCATACAGTGAAAGAAAAAGGAGCACAGTAAGAGTCAGAACTCCTGACAAACTGAGTGGCCCAACTTCAAACACCTTTCCTTCCAAATTAGAAAAAGGTATTTCCTCATAGAAAGAGACCAATGCTATAAATCTGAAAATATCCCTCAGACAAGATAGGATTTGGCTACATCAAATTGTGAATTGTTTTTTATTTAACAACATTCAATGCTGGATCCCACCCTCAGTGCCATAACTGAGCTCTGCACACACCACCCTGGCTGTGGGAACAGCATCACAAGTGAAATGGAAGTCATCCTTCCCTAAGGACAAAATCAGGTGACAAAAGGCACCACCACCCCAGGGCTGCCCTTACCTGAAGTGTGTCTTGCGTTGCCATCTGAGTGCTTTGTTAAGCCAACAGTTCTGTCTATTTGAAACAACTTCAGATCATCTTCATCTAAAGCAATATCTCCCCAAAAGGCAGCTGGAGGGAAACAAAGTACAATTAGTTTAGTTTTTGTTTTGGAAGGAAGGTACAGTTTCCATTTGGCTTGTATCACACATAAAATGCAATGACTTCATTGACCAGAAAAAGGTCAAAGATTGCTGCAGTTCTAAAAGTACCAACAGTGGACATCAGTGGAGGCCAAGTGACAGCACTTACATTAAGTCACAGATCCACCAAAATGAGACAATGAGCTGGGATTCCTGTGCCACTCATTCATATAGGTGTGACTCTCAACGAGGTGGTGTTCACTCCTCAGTAAAGCCTGCATGAGGCAACCACCAGTACTGGCCTATTTCCTGTGAAGGAACTAGGTAAGTCACAGCTGAAATCCTTACTGAGATGCTGCACTGCACCATCCCCAGGTGACCCATGTGTGTAAGACTGGAGGACAGCAGTGAAGCACTCGAGCTCAGCAGTGGATATCTAAAGGTTACAGGATTCAGGACCTCACACACCCAGACACACTGCACTGGTCCCAGTCTAACCTGAGAGCCAGCCTACCATTTCCACTTTGCTAGAAAAACACCAGTTATTTGTCACTTGTTCCCTAGATTTAAGTTTGCAGAGTTTTCAATTTTGTAAAAATCTTTGAATTTCAGTCAGAAGGCAGCAAAATAAGGTAAACAAACAGATCACTTGACATTCGCAGCTCAGAGAAACAGACTAGAAATCATTTAAGTGGAAAAAAAAATACCCCTGGAGTATCCTGGCTGAGTTGATGCTGCACAGTACCAATAGGTACCATTTTGAGAATTTGAACAAAATAAACACAGACAATGAGGCAGTTGACCAAGCCTAGCAGATCTTTCAGAGATAAACAGATTACAAACAGAGCTCTTGCAACTCATACAAGAAGCCTGTATAGGCTGATGAAAAATAGGAAAAAACAGAGCAAATTAATTAATGATATGGTTGAAGAGAACTCAGTCAGACAGACAAGGAACAATGCTAAGGCACTGTCTGCAACAATGACCAGATTTGATTAAATTTCTTCTTAGTTCTCTTGTTAAGTCAACATTTACATTACTTGAGGGGAAAAAACATCCCACTGCTACACTAGGAACATAACTGATCAAAGCACACTAAGCCTGAGAAACCAATGTGCTTTACCAATCATCTCATTTTTACTGTCAAGACCAAATGGAACATGGACCTTTGCCTGAATATCAGAAACTTCAATCAGATCTGTGGCAATTGAACTAAGAAAGATTAACTCAGAGTTTTCTCTGACACAACATGGTACTGGTTCTGATGCAGCACTTGATTCCTCTATTCTGCACCTCAGTCAGTACAATAGTATTGCCAATGTCACTGGTCTGGGATGTGGGCATGGAAAGAAATCTTTGCTTGCTATTGCCTGCTACAAGCAGCAGAGCCCTAGCATGAGCAGAGGGTGACTCTACTGCTTCTCCCTTTCCCTAGGACAAAGCTGTTTCCCCTGTTTACCTGGCTGTGGCAGCCTCAAGAGAGGCTGGCTTCCGCTTTTTGACTGGGTCTCCTTAAAATTGCTACCAAAACCCAGCTCCAGAAGAGGTCATAGTTAATGCAGACAAATCTATACACAGACTAACATCATCAATAACTAGGGTAAACCCTCCATTTGCTACACAAACACAGAACTCAGGCTCTCCCCAACTTCTGGGCAATCCAAGCCATCACTCAGAACAGAGAAGAACACAAAACACTGGCAGATCCCCACCAGGTAACAAGTCTACCAGTACAGCCAAACATCCCAAGCTAATTGGGATGAAAGTGGAAGTGACGTAAGTTCCCGTGACTGCAATTTGAGAAGACATTTTATCCATCCACAGAAATGACTTGCCCAGAACAGTGGGAAGTCAAGAGGCAGAGATGCAAATGGCATCCCAGGCCATCCAATTGTCTCCCCAGCCACGTTTGGTAAGTCATTACTGTACTGGCCACCTGCCACCAGCATTCCCTACCCTCTTGTCAAACCTACCGTCCCAACTAATTGCCACCAGCCTGGGCTCTCAGTGGCTCTTTTCCACTAGTACCACACAGTCTGTTTCTCAGGCTAAGGTAGCCCATGCCAAAACACAGCTTTCAGGGCAAGCCTGCAGCGTGGATTTACACCAACGGAATTGTTACGTTGTCCTTCCCAATGGAAGGCAGCAGCTTACTCCCTGTTCTAGCAAAGGAATCTCTTTCTGTTACAGAGTAATACATCATCCTGAAAGATAGCCCACTACAAAAGCAGAATTTCCCTAGCATTTATTTCCAGCTCTCTGCAGTCCCAGCGTGTTCCAAGGGAACCATGATTTATCACAGTCCCCAACCAGCTGAACAATTTTCCTTGCTGGAAGTCCTAGCTGAGAATGCTACACTGCAACTTCTCCTGTGCCATCAAAGGCCCCTTCCTAAAGACATGCAAGCCTGAAAGCCTGCCTCCACACAGAGGGAGCCATCCCACAGGAAAGCCCAAGTACTTTATTTTAAAGGGTCACAAGTTCAGAGACTGCTGGCAAATGAAGCATCTCAAACCATCCCTTCTGGTTTCTTTTACTAAGTTCTCCATTTTAATTTAACGTGGGAGGATTTCCAAAAAAAAAAAAAAAAAGAAACAAACAAAAAACATAAATCTCCAAACAGCAGGCTAACAAGCTTGGAAACGAAAGTTTCTCTTGGCAGAGCACTGTAGTGTACACCCAGGTGCAAACTCTTAACACACAGTGCAACAGCATGCCAGCTTTTCTTTGAAAAACTGCGTTAATTGCTCTGGATAGTAAGAACAGAGTAGCTTTTATTGAGCTTGATGGAGCCAATATGAAAGACTTTGCTTCTCTGCTGACTGGTAACCTGCACCAACCACCTGAAAGCTGAACCTCATCACCCCCCAGCATATGCAACCAGACAGCATTTGTCTCCTGGGCAAAGGGGAAGGATGACCCTGTTTAACAAACAAATTCAGCACCAAAATGAAAAAAGCAGCCTGGCAAGCTCTCTGCATTCTTAGGACATTTCTCCCACAGGAAAATAGTCCACATGCTGACATCTGAATACTGTGCTGAGCACAGAGGTGCCACGACACCAGGAAAGTGTGGCAGGTGGCACTGGGAAGGAGAACACTTCCTTCTGGGCAGAGGATAGGCTCAACAGGTTTTCCAGGTGGTTCCCCCACAGCCAGAGCCCAAAACCATCAATGTCTTCACAGTCCTCATTTTCCACAGTAACATTCTGGGGAGTCTCCAGCAATGTATCTTCTTTCTAAAAACTTCACCACTCTTCCCTGCAAATCACCTCCAACTTGCTTTTCCCCCCTAACGCCGCCCTTCTCCTATTCCCCACTTGCATTTTCTCTTTTCCTTGGTTCTGAGTAGCACAATCTTATTTCAGGGGAGAAAAAAAATTTTGCTCTCTCTTGTGAGAATTCAATTCAGAAGTATTCACAACAGTTTAAAACTTTCATTTTCCATGAAAAGTGTTTCATCCAGGTTTTTCAAGAAGAATCTTGTACTTTCTCGGGTTTTTTTCTCTCCTTCAAAGACACATAAGGAAAAGAATAAATCACCAGAAGAAGCTTATGGTATTCAGACAGAAAACTAAATAATATTGTTCCTAAAAATACATCTTAACCCAAAATGTCCTGTTGCAATTTCTTAAAACCAGGCTTATCTGTAACACTTCAAGACAAATTCCTGGGGATGGGTATCCTTCACCTTCCACAGTCAGCTACAAGCTTCTACAAGAACATGAGCCACTTGAGCTACCAGAAGAAAAATATAACTCCATACTTGAAAAACATCACCCAGTGTCTGTGTTTGAACTGATCTTCAGCCACCAAGCTGGAGCAAACCTTTCATTCATTTGCCTGTCACAAACTCTTGCCAGGAAGCCCCTATTCCAGCACCAGTATAGGCCATAGGTTTATCCTGATGACAGGGATCAGCAAAGCTGTCCCCCTCTGCGCACTATGGAAGGCCACTGCAATTTTCCCTTTAGCACTGATCAGAACTAGCTGTGACAGAGACTGACAGAAAGAGAGACTTTGGAAACATGTACACCCTGCCTGCCAGGAAAGCACCCTCCATCCCACCCCACTTCAAATACAGACTCACCATCTGAAGCTTTTATTAAAAACTGGCAGGTTTTAAGTGCTGAATGGGATCTGAACCTAGACTGAAGACTATGTCTTCCAATTTGAGTCAAAGGGGCCCTCTTGCAATGGGGTCACACCAAGCTGTGTATGTCACCAGCTCAAGGCTCTTCTCTGCATTTGCAGCTAACTGGCACAGTTCACACTGACAGATTTCCTTTCAGTCCTTCTAGCAGAGCTCTAATACAATTCTGCTGCTCTTTTTGAGCAGGTGTCCCACAAGGCAATACAGGAATGGGCAGGTTAAACAAAGAGCAATGTGAACCCAAATAGTGCCTCAGATTTTTTAATCAATACTCACAACTCAAACTCAGTGTTCACTAGCATTCCCAGCCCCTGTGTGTAGATAATAGCTGAGTTCCCAACCAGAGGTACCTCATCACTTGTGCCAGTACAAAATATACAAGGAAGAAGTGCTTGCACAATTAACCTTGACATCTCCAATTCTGTGAGCATCACAGGCAGGTGACTGACACAGACTCAGCTGTGCCACCCAAGTGATGAGCCACACCCTCTGTCTGTGCCTCACAGTGCTAACGTAGGATGTGCTCTGAACTCACCCATGAGATCAATCACACCAGCATTTCTAAGGCACAATCTCTATCCCCACCCACATCTCTGCTGTCCATCATGCACATTATGGAAAGCTCCTAGGGCACCAGTTAGTTCCTTTTGTTCTAGAGCTGACTGTACCACATCCAAGTAATATAAGAGAAAAACAATGTCCTTCCCACCTGAGCAACAGGAGCACCTGGCAAGGGGTGCTGGGCACATGTGGACACAGTGACACATCCCACCTCCTGGCAAACAGCAATATAGCCCCTCATGCACTGGCAAAAACATGCCAAGCTGTTTTTGAGCATTTGCAGAATGCTTCCCAACCTGACAAGTGTGAGTGGTGGGAGATTTAATTTTCAGGGCTGGCCACACTCTCGTTAGGGCTAACACTTTGCCATCTAACAATAAGAAAATAAATCAACAGATCAAAGCACGTTCCCAGCACCTCCATATTTCTTTCCTTGCAGGAAGACAGGTCTGTTGCTGAACCTCCTGCTGGCACAGGAACCAGCAGAACAATATTCTGAAGTATGCTAAGATTTATACCTTAGAGAAAAAACTCAATACATTCCTCAGGGCAAAGTAACAGCTGTGTCAGAGGGAAAAGCAAAACCTCAAAAAAAGGCAGAAACCAGTGAAAGAGGAGAGAGAAAAAATCCCAGACCAGCAATCTGGAAATAAGGCCAGATCATGAAATCAAACACTAAAAACAAAGGAAGATGGGAAACAAGAAGATAGTTAACAAAAAGCATCAATACTACCACATTCAGCCATTGTGTTTTCACCCAGATCAATTTGTTTCTCCTCAGTAAGAATGATCAGAAGTTTCCCACTGGCCAGCTTTGGGGATAAGCTGCTGTGGAGGCTCTGGTGGTAAATGTGTTTGGAGTCAGAGCTGTGTCTGGCATCAGTGGGGTTTCCTGGCAATAGGGACTTGGTGATTCTATCTTCAGTGGGAAGTTGCCCTGTCCAGGGAGCACATTTTGTTTCAGAAATTGCTCTCAGTTCATGTAGGAATGTCTACGAACATGGTCTGCTTCTAAACGGCAACAGATATTTCAAAAACATCAAAATCTCCTGGGAATCAGAGTCCAAATCCCTATTCAGATTTCTGCAGAAACCTAAACTGCCTAAATTATCATGTGTAGTGCTCCCAAAGCACCCTCTCTTGGGAAATGATCTGCAGGAGACCCAATTAGGCCAGAAATCCTGATTCATATTCAATGGATTTCCTATCCTGGAAGGTGACAATGCAGGAACAAAGAAATACTTCGGGCTTGAGTTTGTTCAAAACTGCTAACATACATGTGAGCCTACACAATGCCCAGCTTTGGTGTCCCTGGACTGAATACCATGTTATTTTAACCACGAACTGAGCAATAGAACTTGCCAGAATCAGGTTAGGAGAAAGGTATTTTCCTTTTAAAATTCACAGCTCTCCTTGCTGCTGGTTACTTCCTCACTCAAGGTCTTCATCATTTGCACTTGAGCACGGTAGTCACACTAATCCAATAATCCACGAACCCCTTCCCGGTGAAATGAGCAGTGCAGGAGGGCATATGTGAACGCACAGAGCTGGAAAGCCATGCCAGGCAGCTGGAAAGCCATGCCACAAGCAGCAAAGCAGCTCCCTCTATGGGCCCTGAAATGGTTAAACAGCTGCACCTGCACAGGAGAGCTGCCCGGGATGGGTGTCTGCTGCCCAGTGCTTCAGAGCACCCCACAGCTGTAAGGAAGCTGCTCCCCTGTAGTGTGGAGGGCAAAACCCAAGCAACTGGCTTAACCCTTCATGCTTCCATAGGAAGTACATTAAGCTGTAGGAGCTTCATAACACTCTGTTTTCTGCTCTAGGTGATGGTGCAAGTTCCATGGCAATGCTGACATGAGATAGGGATCTGGCTGTGCATCTCTGAATTTTTCTCCCTGAAAGCTGTACACACTCTGCAGAGCGCCTCTTGGCCACATTTTTTGTGTAGGCAGGAAACAGACTTTAGGGAGAAGCTATCATGGACACGAACACATGCAGTTTGAGCTCTGCCCCCCAACACAGACAGACAAACATCCTCAAAGACGCCCCAAAAGCAGGTAAATTCACTTGGAGACCTCAATCTCTTTCAAGTGAAACCAAGCTCAGCCACTCACTTGGCTTTCCTGACCAGGAAACTCGGGCCCCCTCCTGCTACCTGATGGACACAGGTATCCTTCCTGGATTCTGTCCATTCCACCATGGCCATGATTCTCCAACAGCTTTTGTCACACCCTGCTCAAAGTTATTTTGGTTAAATGAAGGCAGCAGACAGAGACAAGAGACCCAAGAACCAGCTGTCTCCATCCCCTGCCAATGCCTGCACCCCACAGTGCATACAGAAGTGGGAACCAGTAAACAAAACCATAACCAGATAAAAGGATTTTGTGGCCTGATCTTAAATGATAAGACCCATAAATAACACAGTAGCACTATTTGACAGAGGAAGCCTTTTCTCCAAGTGACCTGTGAAGGGGCTCCAAATGCCCCTTTTTAGCTCAACCTGCAAGGCAGCAATGCTGTCTTGGAAATCCAGCATTGCTTCAGCTGCCCTTTAAGAGCAGGAAACAGCAAGGTTCTGGGTAATGAAATCCAAGAATGCTTTTGTCAATTAATTATGGAGAAAGCTGAACTACACAAGCCCCATCTCACCCCCTTCATCATTTTTGCTGCTCAATATAACTTTAATTAATCTTTCCTTTGGCAATTTGAAGGAAGGGTGAGCACGCTGCAAACACCCACTGAGTATTAAATTGATTTTCTGTTTTATAGTCCTCTTTCCATCCCTATTGGCCAAGCTGTGATTTGTGCCCCTTCCCTTGGAGGCATTTTTTCCATGCTAATATAATCCAAAGCCCCAAGCAACAATAGCATCCAGAAAAGTAACACTTTGCACAGTCCATTGCTTCAGCGCAGCCTCTGCCAGCACAGAGAAGATTCTCTCTTGCCCCCTTTCCCCCCACACCACAAAATTCAAAGCAACCACCTCCTTTCCATATCCTCATCATTTTTGCCTAAAAAACTGACAATGTTTTTGTCCTAATAACTAACACATCAAGTCCCTGTGGTTTCCTGCCTGCCATTTGTAGCAGTGCATCTCAATTACCAAAGCACTAATGGAAAGCCTATTCTGCTGGTAAACATGACCTCCTAGCTGAGGTACCAGGCTGGTTTGGTACTGCAGGTACCTGGACCTAAAACCAGAAGGTGGGAAAAAAGCTGAGGTCCCTAATAACTTGACCTACTCTCAGCAAGAGACAGCATCCCACCTTGGGCTTGTGGGGCTGAAAGCAGGATCTTTAGCAGCAAGCACATCCCAGTACAAGGAAAACCAAGTGCAGCCCAGCTGTGCAGCAATGGAACAAACTCTTTTCATGGCACCTTCTCCTTTGTCTTGTAGGAACCCTAGGCCCTGACTGCCACCAGTCAACCATTTAAGGATGAGAGTAGTTAGGGATCACCTTTTTAGCCCAGCACACCTCAAGGACAGGCATGGAGACTGGCTGCCAGCAGTTTCTGTCTCAGGAATTCAGGCTCTTTTTCATCACTACTGGTCTTGGTACCATGAGGTAGGAGACCTTGACCTAAAATATTGCATGTCCCTTAGCAGCTGTCCCACAAGACTTTCTGAGCATTATGGCCACTAGTTTCTGTCTGCTGGGAGGAGGCATCCAGGTCAGACCTTTTCCTCAGATAATTCCCATACCATGGGACTTGCCCTGGATTTATTTTTCAAAATTCAGATGAGAAACATAACCTTAGAGATGACAGAATAAAATTTAAGACTAAAGCCGTTCTAATTTCATTTGGAATGGTTCAGTGGCTAAGCACTGTCCCTCCACTGAGCATACTGCATTTCAAATTGCATCATTTGGGGAGGGATGTTTTTCCTTCAGGTGGCCAGACACACACAGGTGTCAAAACCTCACTGTTCTCACCCCAAGCACTGCAACAGGGGAATAAGTAACCCGAAATAGGCAGAAAATTCCCTGTCACGTGCCCACCCACAGAAGAAATTAGCTTATGGCAAAAATGAACAGAAGAGGAGCCATGAACTGAGCTGCATCCTCAAAAAAGGAAGGTGGCAAAGCAGGCCTGATTGGAGCAAACTTTAAGGCAGGCTGACAATTTAAAACCACATGGTCCTGGATGAAAGGAGGCAGTTCATGATAGATCACATCTATTCAAGGGCCAGACAAGGAAAGCAAACATAGGCTCATTTTACTCATTGTTCTTTATCCACCAACACCAGGAGAGGAGTGTTGCAGCACTGTTGGAAGAGAAAAAAGAAACGGACAGCAGGCAGGAAAGAAATGGGAGCTATTTATGGGGGATAGCTAATTTGAGCTGTTTACAGACTTTTCCTCTGAAAGCTTGGGGATGGGAGGGTGGGCAGGGAGGTGGTTTCAGCCATTAAAAATACAACGTGCGAATCCATTAATTTTCCATAGAAACAATGTCATCACAGAAGCGAGACAAATCCGATCAGTCATGCAAATGTGCTGATGTTAAATTCTCAGGCCTGGGTGTGGAATTTGGGTTGCCAAAAACACCACAATGAAGAGATCAGAATGAGATTAGAAGCCAGAGTGCCTGCAGCACTGACAGCACGGTGGGGGCACGGGATGTAACCAAAGGCACCCCAGATTACAGCGGACTTTGTGCCTTAAGACAGGCACAGGTGTCCCAGCAAAAAAAGACAAGAAAAAGTCATCCTTGCATGAGATCTCAGGAACTAGGCAAATGCCACATTTCTACTCTGCAAACCAGAAAGGACCACAGCTCATTGCAGGGAATGAAGGTCTCAGCAACCCATAGGACTGGGGCCCTCACAAGCTGCAAAGTCACAGCATCAACAAAAAGCAAGAGGTGATAGCAGAGGAAATGGGTGAGCATAACACAGCAAAGCACTAAGCAATTCCAGTTTTGGACAGAACTGTCCCAAGATGGCATCAGCACTGTCCCAGGCACATGCTGAGCTGTGATGAAGTCTTAAACATAGCATTTATGTTGTGTTAATAAGGGGCAAAATAAAAGTTTATTTCCCCTCTGATAAACAAACAAAAAACCCCTAAATGAACAACCAAAGACAAAACAAAAAGAGACCAGCAGACTTTATCTCCTTTCTTCATTCTTCTCTATAAAAATCAAACTTTACAAACACTCCCTGGAAGGAGATACTACACATGAAAAATTACAATGGCACTCTCAGCAGGAGGAGTGGAAATCACTCACCCTGGCAGGGAACGCAGCCCTTGTTGCTGTCCCGTCACCATCCAGTCACCACCCTGGACTGGCCTCACCACAAATATTTAGAGGTTAAAAATAACCTTGCAAAATGAAGCGTTGCATCCCCTGTAATACACAAAACATTACTAGAGCAATACCTGGGACAAGGATGCTTCGCAGAGAGCCTTGCCACCGGCAAAAACAGTCCAAAGAACCATATGAATAAAAACAAATGAGAGGTCAAAACACATCACAAGAGATGTTCCACCCAGGTTCACCCATCAGTCAAAGTATCAGTATTTGTCCTCACAAACAGCAGTTTGGTTCACCTGTTCATTTTGAAAATGCATAGATTTTACATTTGAAACCTTTGGTGCTACAGCCATGGGAATCCACTCCACACAAGGGCTGTTCATGCTCATCAGGTGGCTGCTGGTGTCCACAAGCCCAGGAAAGGGCTCAGCCCACCAGGGTCTGAGAGGTGGCACTCAAACCACACTATGCACCTCAGTGAAACTCCCTGTACCACCACCTTGCCCAGAAACAGATGTTTACCAAGTAATTCAGCTTGGTCACTGAAACCTGCCTTCTAGTGTCATGTGATTCAAAGACGTGGCTTCTCCAGAAGGGGACAATCCTGCAGGAGACAGTGGTGCCCCAGATGGGAACTGTGCTGGTAGCTCAGCATAACACAGCCCACAGCACGGGCTGCTGAAAATACTCTTGGTGCAGAGAGGCACTTGGTTCTAGAACCCCTAAAATACCACATACCCCTCTGGTACCACATACCCCACCCTGTCTGTTTCAAACCCCTACAAGAAACCTGAAAAAAAAATGGTGATTGCCTGATCATTTATACAGAGTAAACAGGACCTCTTGCATCCCCTTCTGTAATAAGGCTCACCAGCAGCCTGTTCAAATGCCTCTCTGGAACTGCACCTGTAGACACACAGCAGAGGATGGAGCCAGCCTGCTCCGACAGGCGCTCTTCCAGTCTGCTTTGCCACGGCAAGCCCTACAAACCTGGCAGCAGCACACCCCTCTATAAATACTGCACTGTGCAGACATCCCTGTGCAGCACACAAAATCACAGTGCTGCCCTCAGGGGAGAGGTCTGCACCCTGCTGTGGCTTTCCTTCAGATGGCTCTTTCTGATGTCCCAAAATGTTCATTGCTTCCTCCCCCTTTTCTGAGTATCACTGCCATAAATGCTCTGTTCTTGTATTTCAGTGTTACTGTTCCACATCAGCTCAACTCACTCACCCAAACATCTATAGCAACAATCACTGATTTCTCAGTGACTCCCACCTCGGTCTGTCCCATCACAGTTGGCATGCATAAAGTCACAGTTCTCAAAATTCAAGGGCATTTTTATTGTCACAGCCATACACACCGCAGTGAGCATCTAGGACTGTGTAGCAACACAGTCCTCCCACTGTACAGAGCTCCCTCCACACAGCTTCAGGGGCTGTTGTAGCTCCAGTTACAGAACCATCCGTTTTGGGTGCAATTTCTTACCATACAAAATTGCTCCCAAGATTCACACCCAAAAGCCACAGCAGCCACAGTTTTCTATTTTCTTCAGCAAGATCTCATTACACCCTATTTACTAAGATTGCTCAGAATGGTGTAGAATTGTGCTCTGATCAGACCTTGGAGTTTTAAAGTAGGTTGTTGATAGACCAGCATACATGTGAAAGATGCTAGCAAGGGAGTCATGCACCTTGTCTTCTTTTGACACAACTGATCCTGCTCCAGCTGTGAGCAGCCATGAAAGCAGTGAAAGATTAAGTGTTGTTACCTCCATTCATATTATTTATGCCGTAGGTACCCATAAGAAGTTGGTCTTTATTGATACATTCTTTAACATGCTAGTTCTGTTTCACTTCAAGCACTTAACTACATCTGGGTGAGGACATGTTCTCACTTCCCAAGCGAGCCAGCTGCACCCTTCACTCGCTCAAACATCAACGATAAAAGCCTGCTCAAGAACATGCATCTGTTTCACGCATGGCTCATATGGCTAATTTAAACAGTTTCCATATGTTGCCAAAGAGCTGTGACCAAATGCCACTTGCAAATAAATGAGAAGATTGTCTGGCTTCCACAGAGAGAAGTTCCATCTTGGAGCAACAGCTCCTTTGTTCCCAGGTCTGCCTGGGCTTCCCCAGCCCCTTCCACAGTCAGATGTTGCTGATCAGTCCAAACACTGGCTCCTCCTGGGATCATACCACTGCAGCCACAGACTTTACAGATCAGGGTGGGTAGACTTTGGAAAAGACCTGTGATGAACACCTCAACATGTGGAAATGATAAAATCATAGAAGGGTTTGGGTTGGAAAGAACCTTTAAAGGTCTAGTTCTAACCACCTGCAATGAACAGGGCATTTTGAACTAGATCTGGTTGCTCAGAGCCCCATCCAACCTGACCTTGAGTGCTTTCAGGGATGGGGCAGCTGCCACCTCTCTGGGCAATCTGTTCCTTCTAAAAGGGCTACCACCTCCTGCTCCTTGTTCCAGAAAAAGTTACTTACTCATAGAACAGCCATGTTTTTTGCTCAGTCCTTATCCAGACATTCCCATTGGGCACCAGGCTGTAACTGTTGGAATTGCTCAAAGCATAAATGAAGTTCTGTGGCTCCACATAAGCTATAATTTCATGTTTCCACATGTTGCTGTGACACCAGAAGCTATCATTTCACTTCTAAAGTACACACAGTGGCTTTCTTCTATATTCCAGCTTGCCAAGAGGTCACTTGCCACATTACAGCTAGAGCCCATCCAAACCAATGGTCTGTAGATGTGTAGATGGGAGGACTGTCAGTAAGGCCTTCACTCAGGGTTATTGCTCTCCAAGAGGTAGATGCAGTCAGGGAAGTATACAATAAATATCTCTATTTGGAAATGGATGGGAAGCTATTAGAAGGATTTAAAAATTCAAAGGGGAAAGTAAACAGATGCCACTATTTTCCTTGACAACAATGGCACATTGTATTTGCACCCCAGGGAAGTGCAGTGCAGAGCCTGTGCCTACTGGAACTGGCCTTGCACAGTAAAATCCACATTATCTCTTCAGACAGAGCTTGCTGGAGCAGGCACCAAACAGGTGCCTCAAAGAGCCATCCAAAGATGTTTTTCAGCCTGTCCTGAAGAAGTGATTATTTTATGGTTACAGAATCCAAGATAGAGCTGGATGTCCCAGATCTCCACCTCAGTGCTCCACTATTAGAAAGACCATCCACTGCTGACCAGCACCAATGTGCTGGAGCTCCCCTCCCTTTCTGGAGGATGGAGGGTGTCTACCCCTTGCCACTTCACCAGGCAGAAAGGGCAGTCGGACCAAGTGGAATACAAGATCATCCAGCTCCGCGCTGCCTTGCACAAGGGGCTGTCTCCCATTGCTCAGGGTAAGGGGATCCACACTCACCAAAGCTATCCTACTCCTACATCTAGTGGCCACCTAGCAGCATCTCCTCCCTCTTTGGGGAAGTTGTTGGGGACCACAGACACCGTCAACAGAAAATATCCCTCAAATCTGATATTGGGTGAAGCACATGAAAAATTGCTCATGCAATTGATTCACATGGTTTCTGTCATTCAGAAATTCCTACGCATAAAGGGGAGATGTGGGATTTGCACATAACCGACTCAGACAGCTGCAGATTTCCATAGGCACTAAATGTCTGCAGGCAGAAGCCACGCCTCATGTAATCCCATTAAACAGCTGGAATGAATGAAAATGCTGTGCAATTCAGCATACTAATAGCAGCCACCCCTGCTTCCTCCATTAGTGCAGGGTCCTCTCCAGTTCAGCCTCTTCCCATGGGTCCAAATTACAGGAGTTATTTCATGCCCTAAACTCTGCGGGAAGCCTGGAGCACATGTGAGCCTACAGTAATGGAAGACTGATGTCAAAAAGCCCTCAGAACATATCCAGGCTCCTCATCAGAGTCTTCTTCGCTTTGGGGATATCACTGCAGAACATACAAGCCTTCTCATGAACAGAAGTCAGTGCACTGGAGATTGGGAATAGAATTAAAATCAACACAGCACCATCTCCAAAGGCAAGATGGTGGAACTCATACAAAATATGAGGTTGCCTGTAGGTTGCAGGTCCAGACTGGAATCAAAGGCTCTGGAATCAGGAGGATCTTGGGTGGAAGTTGTTTGCCATTTAAAGGCCTTTCAGGGCACTTAGAACTGTATCACACTACAGCAAACGTGAAGAGCCAGCATAGAAATATAGTGTTCAGCAATTTGAAGGAGGCATCATTAATCCTTCACCTCCCAGAGAAGGCCAGAGCTGAGCTCTGCTCCCCCAGGCATGCAGCAGAAGATGATACTCAACAAGGCTTATGCTTCATGCATATGCAAATATTGTCCACCTTTCACACCACCATTAACTGCTAACTCATCCTTAGTGCTTTCCAGTCACATTTGATTGTCAATACATGAAATCTCCTACAGCTTCATGGGAACTGTAGGGTCTCTCAGGGAAGGTTAACTACAGCCATGACTCTCCAGACAAGCAAGCAGTATGAGACAAGCACATGCACAACAGAAATACCATCAACTGTAGATGGTATGCAGCTTGCAGAATTGTTCATTTACTCTCCCAGAGGCAGCTGGATTTATCCCTTTATGTACCATCTCCCTTTCCAATCACTTGTTCCTATGGCCTTTCCTGTGCTACCACAAGCATTCAGAGGACTGGAAAGTAAAAAACCTTTTGGCTCTAAGTAAAAATCAGGTAAGTCACTCTTTGTGCTCAGTTCCTACAGCTCCCTGATACTGGGAGAAGGAGGATGAGAGGGAAGACCATCTTCCTCAACAGCATTAAATTGGAATGAAGTGGCCATGACTGCAGCATCAGTGGACATGGCTGGGTCAGAGAGCAGTTGTTGGACCCTTAGGCAGTAGGTGAACTTCTGCCTCAGTATGCCCATCCCTCACTTTCCAGCTTTGTCCTAAATACAAAGTATCGGTCAGAGATACTCATCCCAGGCCTTCACAAACATTCATAAGCTTACATTGTAAATATTCAACTATACAAACATATAAATATAAATCATAAGCATTTCTGCTGGCCATCCCCCTCTGAAACACCTCAGCTGCACCCTGTGCATTAGCCTAGTCTTTGTCAAACCTCTGCTCCCCACTTTGTGACAGCAAGTACTTGGCACTTTTGCAAGTGATCCATATGCTTCTATGCCGAACACCCAGGAAAGCACAAGGCTAGCAAGGATCTTTTTTCATCCTTGCTGTGTGTGTACTGCCCTGACTCTGCAAAAGAAGAGAAAGGATGTCTGTCCAAATCAGTGCCCTCTGCCCCACCGCTGGCTCTGCTCCTGAAGCAGTGTCATGCATGATTAGCAACTATCACAACATGTAAGCAGGGTAGGGCTGGAGGTATAAAAGCAAACTTCAATTTTGGCATTTCTCAGCTTTAATAAAATATCATTACACAGACAAGTTCTTCCCGTGCCATGCTGTTTGTGCCCTCTGGACAGCAAAGTCTTGTGTCAGGAGTGTGCCTGTCTTTGAAGTGGGAGATTGCAGTTTGACAAAAGCAGGGAGCAAAGGTGAGAGGGACCAGAGCTGCTGTGAGGCAGTTGCCAGAATTTAGGAATTTAGCAGTGCCAGTACGGTCTCTGTGCTAGCCTTGCTCTGAGACAATGAAGCCCTTTTTTGGCTCAGGCTCTAAAAACATTTTCCAGCCGCAGGCAGACTAGTCAGGGAAAATTCCAACCCAAAAACCAGCAAAACAGAATCTAATTCCTGTCCCACAGCTTCAAGCCGGGCCTTATCACGAGCAGCCCTGAGCATCAGCAGCAGACAGGGTAACCAGCCCTGCTGGAAAAAAAAAAGGAAGGCACCAAAATAGAAAGTGGCTCATTTACTGCAGGACACTTGTCCTGAGTTAGAAAGAAGAGGTGATGCTCAGGTGTTTGCTCCAGTGGCTGCTTGTTTTCAATCTCTCCTACTCCTCCAGAAGATGCCATGGACAGGGGATTAGCTCAGCAGGAGAGCCTGAGGAAGCAGTAGCAAACCCCTTTCTCTGCCACCATAAGCACAAAGGATTAAGACAGAGATTTGCCTCTGGCTCACCCTCTCAGACCCAGCTCTGGATCAGTGGAAAGCAAAATGCAGGCACTTTCCAGAAGGGCTGCCCCATCAAAAAACATTTCCATCTATTCAGCTATTGTAACAACCTAGCAGCAGCAGATCTGTTCCCCCTTCTGCCAGTCATCCCTCTGCAGCCACATCAACACCCATCAAATGCCAGTGTTCCCTGCATGGCACACACCTTGCACAAGATGAAAAACCACCATAAACCAGCATGGCCTAACACCAAGGTTTTCAAGCTGTGCTCTTCTTATTCCCCTCCAGATTTTGTACAGACCTGCAGCATGGTGGGGATCAAACCTTCATGTACCTAGGTGCAAGAGAGGACAGAGCTCCCTCATCATCAGACACTGAAGAGCTGAAAGCAGGCAAATCCACTGGTAAGAAGGGGTATTACCAGGGTCTAGTAGTCTGAGGGTGTTTAGAAAAGTAATATTCAAGGTAGCTCAGAAAACATAATTCAGTTTCCAATGTACCATATTCCTCAAACAAAGCAACTAACATGCTGGTTAGGCAGGATAAGCTCACAGTGTTCTTTAACATCAAAAGTGTCCCTACTGCAGGATATGGCATAACTGTCACACAGGAACTGGGTGTCATTGGATGGGGAACCATTATTTCCATGGCTGGAAATGCCTGGCTTTGTTTCCTTACCAGGTCTGACTACACAGAAAAGATTACAAGTGTGGCACAATGGGAGAGACAGCAAGGGAAAGGGGGAACCCATCAGTGTCTTCCTCTGGGCTTGTTGCTACTACACCCCTTTTACGCCCACACACTTGATGTTGAAAATCTATCATGAATCATGTGAAACTTCATCTGCTCCACTAGTCCTACACAGAGGACAAGCAGCCATTGGGAAAGTTTGGGGCAGAAAACCCAAGGAACTTCACAGATCTGAAACAATAAATAAACCCCAAAATATTCCCCTGGAGAGGGAAACCAATGCACTACACTAAATATACATGCTTCTGCCATCAGCAGGGAATACTGGGTATGAGCTACCCAAAGGACTTGCACTGCCACTCTATGCCTTCCAGATGCAAACAGAATGAGGACAGGTTGTGAACTTTCACAAGCTAAGAAATGCCCCTATCCATTGCTCTTTAAAACTGCTCTTCCTGGGTCGCCCCAGCTCCTAATTAGAATCCCAAACCAGCTGAGAGCCAGTTATAAGCTTGTATGATCTGCTGCAGTGTGCTGCAGAGAAGCACTAAGCAGTTCCCACGAGGAGTGGAGCATGGCTTCCTGCTATTGCCCTCGATGGTTCCCCTCCTTCTCCACAGCCAGTGCAATCTCAGACTTCTTAAAGAAAGGAATTTTCCTTCAACAACAAAGGATGAGCATTTTCTGCTATTAAAAACAGCTGAGTTCCTCTGAATCTCCCTGAGACAAGAGTCAACACATGGGAAGCTTTGGTGCAAAAGGAAACAAGAGTGGAAACAGGTAGGCAACACTAACTAAACCTCTGAGACACCAGATGCTCTGACTCCTTTACAGGTGAGTAAGAAAAGAGCACAGGGATGCTGCAGTTAAACTCTGGCACTTCTTATTCCAGCAGGCTATGGATGCTAAAAGCTTACACAGGTTCAAAAAAACAGCAGATGGAAGACAAAGCTATCCAATACCATTAAAGACAATGAGCCATTCCTGGACAGGGGATTGTGGAGTCTACAGCAGTCAGGGAGACTTTCTGGATGTACCACTCTGTCTTACCCTGCTTTTCTACATCTCCTTTGGCATTTACTGCTGCCCCAATGAAACAGGTTACAGAGTTTGTTTTGAGGCAGATCAGTCATTCTTAAGTATTAACAGTGCATTTCTAAGGGATCATTTTAGCTTTAGCAAAGCTCCAAATATAAAAGAACAGATTAACAAAGGCCTTTAGAAGGTATTTTCCAAGTGCTTATCCATGCCTTTTGGCTCCCAACTAACTTTAAAATTCTGGTCTGAATGGTCTTGGTGAAAAAGGATAATTTTTATAGAGGGTCTTTAACAAAATGGCAGGATGTCATCATGTCTCTGGGATGATACTTCTCTTAGAGAGAAGTCACAGTAAAACATGCAGTATGTCGGACACTGAATGACAGGGCAAATTTTGTAAGCAGGAAAGAATACCATGGTTATCAGCTGGGAAACAACTGAAGATGCAGAGCCACAGACCAGTCTCCATGGTTGGAAAACCCCAATTCCCACCACTTACAGTTTTCTTCTAGCCCAGCTTAGAAAGCACTAACAGGCTGAATAATTCCTGCTAGTCCCAGAGCACCACAGATGGTTTCAAGAGTGGAAAGTTGTTCAAGGCAAAGACCTTGCTTTGAGGGCCCAACTTTTAGGCAGCAAGAGAGAGAAAGGGAAAATGCAAGGCTGAAATCAGCTCAGACACATTCAGCTGGGCCCAAGCCTCCAGCAGTGGTATTTATCCAGAGCCTAAAGCATTTCTCTGGGACTCTTTGTCACAGGAGTGTAGGTACAAACAAACAGTATCTGGGACAAAGGGAGGCAACACACATTTTATTAGTAAAAAGTTAATCAGCTTAAAGTGTGCAACTAAATAAGCAAAGCTTGCATTAAAGTGACCCACCAATAAAAGATGCCATGGAAATAAAGTTATAGGAAATACAATATAGTCTCTATGTTCTTTTGTAATCCATCACGATAAATATTCATGATTCCGGGTTAATGGGGTATGCAGCTCTCAGCCACCACAATAGTTTTTTGTTTATTCTCAAGACCATGAACTTTGGAACCATGAACCTGAATTTCAGGACTCTGTATTCATGCATGTTAGCAAAATTCAGGGCAAGGCAGGGGACGGAGACGAGGCCAGGACCTTGGCTTGTGACAACATAACAGAGTTTGCTGCAGTTTGACAATGAGTAACAAGAGCCCCAGGATGCACAGAACTTCTGGTGTATCTATCTGTCACCCTCTCTGCCTCCACGCCAGCAATAGGAGGACAGAAGAAGCACAACCCTGTCCCTCACTTCCAGGCCATTCAGGACATGGCTCATTCCAGAGTCTCCCTCTTCAGAAGACAATGGCATCCTCAGACCTGCCCTTGAGGAAGCAGAAGCTGCTGGCATCACACAGCAGCACCACAGAGCAGAGGTCCACTCCTCACACAGAGGAAGGAAGACTTGCACGCCCCTGAACACAATCCTTAGAGCCTTCAACTCAAAGGACACTTTGCATTCTGAAAACAGTCCTGAAGGAACAGGACACCAAACTCCAGTCCTGTATTCACCACACAGAACACACCATTCCAAAGTGTGTTTTAAAGAGTCCCAAGCCTCCCTAGCCAGGCCCACATCCAGTTGTTCCTTTGATGGTGCCACCCTCTGCAGCATTACCAGCCTTCCCTATTGTGCTTATGAGACTGTCCAACCTCTCTACTCCAACCTGCATTAATATGTACAGATTACAGTGCCCCTTCCAAGGTATGATAGGAGCCTTTGGGATTAATGAAGGACATGTAGAAACTTAAAAAAAAAAAAAAAAACAAACCACAAAACAAATAAACCAACCACCACAGACTCAATGTTCAAAGCCTTGAAAGCAGTAAGAAGAACACAACTTAAAACGCCTTTGGTCAAACATTTAAAGACATTTTAGTTTGTTGGGGTTTTTTCTCACAACTGCTTACAACTAACAGCAAAGACTATGATCCAGTAAGGTCTTCAGCAGATTTCTAGTGTATTCAACTGAAGTATACACCCTCTTTCCCAGTAAAAACTTCCAATTACCCTTTTCCTCTTTCCCCACATAATACAGCGAACCATGAAAGCAAGGCTTCCAACAGCCTGGCACCAGAGAGTCAAGTCCTGTTTTGCTGAGAGCTGGGAGCACAGCCCTCCACTCTGCACCACTAGGGATCAGTCTGCAAACAGAACTCATAGCCCTTCACTGACCCCTTGGGTTTAATTGCCTGTTTTAGGGAAAGCACAGCCTAAGACTCATAAATAAACAGGATCTATTCTTCATGTACCTTTCTTTAGGATAGTCTAGATGACAATCCTTGTCACACAGAGCTCTGTTCCTCTTTTGGGCAAAGCTGATCACTGTGATCAGCTGAACATGAGCAGCACTGGGACCAACCACTAGGACCAACTGCAGCCCAAAGACCAACCATAGCTTCAGAATGCAGTCCTGTAATAAAGAAAATCTCCCTTCTATTTTAAGCCTTTGATGCTTCAATTGCAATAGTTAAACAAACGACCAGAACATTTATACATAGAGATGACAAATTCAGCAAGAACCATGAAAGTTGAGAAATTAACACAAAAGATGAAAGTGTACTTTTGGAAAGAAAACTATTTCTCCAAGTACTGAAACATCTGCCTTGAATCACAGAAAGGCTCCATCTAAAAATCAAGTACACAAGAAAACAACAACAGCCTTCTCAAAACCAAGGTGTCTTGCTGAGACTGCATGTATTTAGCATTAGCAACCATAATATTTGAAATATTTTATCTTTGCAATACCTGCAATAGCACAGAGATGGCTGTCCAGAGGGAAAAATACACAAATGTGCACAGTAGGAGGAGAACTGGTTGAGAAGCAAACACCTACCCCATGCCCTGTGTGGAATTTTGCAGTGAATGACACTCTTCTGAAACAGGGGACATCCCCAAGCCCTCCCACTCAGATCCAAGGAGAAGCCTCTTCCCCACACACTTGCCACAACCAATCTCTGTAACAACAAGTGTCTGGGACAAGCCCAAACCTGGCAGCTCCTTCCATTTCACCACAAAAGCACCAGGATCCAGCCACTGCCCCAGCCCAGGAGGACAGAAAGAGCAGGCACACGTGATGGTTTGAGATCTCCCTTTCATGCATGCTTGCAAACCCCATGGCAAATGCGTCACACCTCTGCCAAGAGATGAGGGATTGTACAATGGACAAAGAGAGAAAAAGATGCTCTTTTCAACAGCAAAACAAAAGAGGGCAGCCAGGAGGTTTTACTCCTCATGTCAACATCCTATTACCAACCAGCAGTTTGCCTTGACAGCAAAGCTTTCCAAGAAAAGGCAGAGACGTGGGCACTTGAGCAATGGCCTCAGGAGATCCCAGCTCTTTGCCCAGGAAATAGCAAAAAAACAACCCCAAACCAGTATATCACATATCACCTTCCTACTGAAGCATGACAAAAAGGAGAATATATGGCAAAAAAGGCCAACGAGGGGAAAAACAGAAATCAATAGGATCTAACAGAGCGTGACGGAA
Organism: Leptocoma aspasia; assembly: GCA_013399835.1. Lineage (NCBI taxonomy): Eukaryota > Metazoa > Chordata > Aves > Passeriformes > Nectariniidae > Leptocoma > Leptocoma aspasia. Next base: position 106,392 of record VXAX01001246.1, on the reverse strand, counting down.
AATCACTTCCCTCATAAAAAGAGGTTACTTACCAGGTTAATGAATCTTTTCTGTTCTGTACTTAGACACCGAGGAAATGGAAGGGGTCACAGGAGCAGTGTGTGTGGGAATGAAATCCCTAGAACATGCTTTCAAGAACAATGAAAGGTTAGAGATTAAATCCAGACAGCAGTCAACTGCACACCACGTCAGCAGCTTGGTACAGGCACCAGCTGCAGCTCAGAGTGTCACCAAGCAGAACACTCTTCCACCATCAGCAGCACAGCAAAAAACCAGACTCCTCTTCCAGGGCAAACCCGTCTTGACAGACCACCCCTGCCCACTCAAAGGGTCAACCCCAAGAGCCAGAGCATCTCTGCTTGGGTCAGCAGTACCAGCACGGTCAAAACAAAATGGTCTGTGGGTCTCTGATGTGAGAAACTGCAATAAAACCATGAAAAACAGACTCCAGAAATCACACAGTGCAAATCACATAGACAGGTCTTGGTCCCATGGCCAAAACTTCTCAAAACTCACTTTTATATAAAGTTCTGTTCCTTATCTTTGGTGGAAATGCACAGGCAAAAAAAAAAAAAAACCAAAAACAACAAAGAAGCATCTGGGCAATGGCAGAGTACAAGATGTGGTGATAAAAGAAGGCTGAATTAGACCTCTGGAATATCAAACACATCTGAAGTCAGATGCATTCTGAAGCCCTACTGGCAGGCCCACAAATAAAGCACAGACCCTTGCTGCTTTCTCACTCCCCTGCCCACATCTAGTTTGAGCTACTGACAACAAGTGACCCAAGGAATAGATCTACTTAAATCCAAGGTACTCAGTGAGGGAAATGCAGGTGCAAGAGTTCCATCTTTTTTCAAGGCCACTGAACTTGTAGGTCACTATGTTGGGTTCCCCCACTGCCTACAAGAATTATTTACCAATGGATGTCTCTCAGTTTGGGCCATCTTGACTCCAGCACAGCTCAAACACCTCTGCCACACAGCTGCACAAGCCTCTCCTGCAGCAACCACCTTGTTTACTACCACTACCCAACTTCTGCAACAGAGATATGGATAATGCAGCCAGAAATCCCCTTTGTTACACGTATTTAATGCAGTCTCAGGTTAGATTTGTTGCACAGGATAGCTGTTCAAGTCAGAGTTCCATGTCACATCATCTGCCTTCATGCCCAAGGAACCACACCACAAGCTCCAAAGCAGACCTAACACTGGCATTTCTGTGAGTTTTGACTTTGCAAGTCTAGTGAGTTTAAGGATCTTTATATCTGAGGAATCTCAAAGCAAAACCAACGCCTTACTGAACCAATACCTTCATCACACACCTCCTGCCAACACACACAGCAGTGTGGACAATCCTTCACAGCAGATGTCTGTCCCTGGACCTGGGACAAGCCCTTCTGTCCCGTATAGCCGCTGTTAGTGGGAAGAAGGGCACAGTTTGTAATTACATCTGTCTCTTTCAAAGTCTGCTCTTTGAAATGAACAACCCCCAGCAGATCCCACCTGAAACTCCGCATGCAAAATGCCAAAAAAGCCAGCCAATTTTGCCAAAGTTCTAAGCAAATGAAAGCACTGCTGGTTAGGCCATGCTGTTTGCAAACAATGCCAAGTTCAGAGTCACGCCGATGGTGGGTGTTGCCAGTCTCACACTCCTCCGTGACATGAAAAGTGGAGAAAGGTAATTCTCAGCACCCAGTACTGCATCAATCAGTCTCTTCTAATATGGAGGCAGAGGGACCCTCCCAACAGCAACTCTCAGGAAGAGAGGAAGCACTCAGCAGACTTAAATGTCTGTCTCGTAACACTGTGGTATGGTTTGCTCTGTGAATAGCACTGGGGTTTGTGGATGGAAAAATTAAATAGATGCTTTTTACTCGAATGCTGACATTTACATGAACACAAAATGACTTGAGAGGATGTGAAGTTCCATTCAGGTCTAAAGTTGAGCCGATTCATGGACCAGCAGCAGCTGCGGGTCTCTGACTACTTGTACCACTCAAACTAGAGGCTTGAGAAACCAGGATTTAGCAGTTGCTGAGATTTCATGGGGGCTTCCTTCTCAACATGCAGTTAGAGATTTCTCTTCATTGCATCTAGGCTGACACAAACTGGCCAATAAGGAGCAATCAGTCATTGAGAGTTCTTTAATAAAAGGGCCTCCTTACACATTTTAGCAGTTTCTATTGATAGGGAACCTTCCTGTTCAGGAAGTGCTAGAATGGGAACATCAAAGCATGCTTGGAGATCAGCATTTCTGTAAGCTCAGCTGCAACAAAGGAGAAAAAAAAAACCAAAAAACAAAAACTAAACAAACCCAGAAGTCCTAGTAGCTGAACAAAAAGAACAGCCAGTTTCTGCTTAGTCATCTATCTCTTCCGAGTACTGAAATCACATTTCAGCACTAGTTGAAAGTGGTTTTGTTGCAGCTTAATACCTGCAATACTTGTGATCCAGGACAACAGAGTCATTCAGTGTCAGAGGTACCTCCTTTCTGCCAAGCCTGCCCATCTCCAAATCAGCATACAGACTGCCCTGTCAGGTCAGTGTCCCCCCAGTCCCACTGTCACCACCTCAGCACAGACAGCTCTGCACTCTGAGTCACAGAAGCCAGCCCTGCATTCCCCTCCTGTTTCTCAAAGGGAAGGGGAGCTGGGTGGAGCAGCCCATTAATTACAGCAAAGAGCCTGTTGCACAGAACTGGCTGATCAAGGGCACAGCAGGTGGATTCACAACAGAGCTGCTCTTGGGAGAGCAAGAACCTACTGACCTCTGGGAGTTACTGCCAGGATGGGAGAGGAGATGCCAGGAGAAGCCTGGGGGAGAAGGCATCACAGAACAGCTGAGGCAGGAAGCAGAGAAGGATCTGAGCAATTCTCCAGGCAGGGCTTGGAGAGGGCTTCAGCAAGAGGGAGACAGGGGAACATCGGAAATGAATCTGTAGGAAACACAGAGGGAAGCAAGCAGAGAGCACAAAGGTCTCCGCAGCAAAGACAGGGGAAAAAAGAAGGAAATTAAAGTATCAGGGAAAGCAAGTTAGAATGTATCAGACACATGGCACTGTCAATTTCCCAAGGACTAACTGAGCAGGTTGCCGTGGGTATCTACAGCCACACAGCTCTTCCCCAGACCGAGCCTGAGGCCACTCACCTGGGAGACAGGCACAGTTTTAGCAGCAAGAAAGAGGTGGGTTGCCAGCAAATGCAGCAACTTCTTGTGTTACCCACTGGCAAGGCACACTGCACAGGTTAGAGCAGGAAGAGGATAAAATCCCCAAGCACAATCGCAAAGGTATAATGTAATTACACAAATGCAAAGTGCCTCCAACCAAAATCCTCAGCTTTGTGGACTTTTAAGGCCTGGAAGACTTAAAGCACAGTTTCTAACTGCCTTTTTCTGGGGCTGTGTGATTTACTAATCTTATGCTACAAAAACAGCTGAAGAACAAGCAGCATTCCTTGATCCCACCTGTGCAGGCTATGGTCAGGGGCAGACACCTGTGAACTGCACACAGACTAAGAAGTTCAATAAAAGCTCTGGAGAAGTATCCATGACAACTGCAAGCACCTCTTCCCCACCCTACCAGGCTTTTCTAAGGGGGAAAAAAAGAGTCCTCTGTCCTAAATTTGCCCATCTTCTGTCCTGTTCATTGCTAAATCCCAAGGCGTAGGTATAGGACAGAGGCTTACATCTCCTACAGACCAAGCAGATCCAACACACCCCAAGAAGTGTCAAAGATCAGTCATGATTTAGTCAGATCCCAAGAAGACAGATAAACACTGGAAGGACTTCAGACCCAGATCTCAAGTTGCAGTGATCATAAGGTTTTGCTCTCCAATTCCTCAGGCCATTGACTTCCTTACTGAGGAATCTCAGGTGCAATAAAGGGGTTGGTGGTTATTATTTCTTTAAGCCAGAGCCATTAGCTTGTGCTCAGCTAGGATTATAATCAAAGTCACCTTAAACCTTCCCTTTGAGGAGGAAACTTCTGTTGCAGCTCTACCTCACTGCAAAACACCTCCCCAATGGCAAACAGCTGCATCACTGAACAGTGACTCCAGTAGTTTTCACCCACCTGTTTTCCGTTCTGTAACTGCTGTCATCTCCCTAAAGCAGGTAAATTAAAGACTGAACAGTCTCGTCTCTCATTCTTTCCCAGACCACCCAAAAAGAGTCAACTTCCTCCTTGAGTATTTAACCCTTCCTGCAATGTACCAGGGAAAAAATGCAAAGGGAACTATTGCCAGTGAGAGCTCTCTCCTTCTTCTATAAAAGTTTCTATCAGCTCAGCACTGAAGATTCCACAGACTGGGTCATGTCCCAGACTCTTCTCTCAAAGCACTCCTATAAGAATTGGTGGCAAAGGAAGAAAGCTTCCTTCTCTGGAAGGCCATATACCTTCTAAAGTCAGGAGACCAGGACTCAGCTCCCAGCACTGCCACCACCACAGTGACTGCCCCTGGGTAAGCATATGGCTCCACTCTCTTCTACAACTCAGACCCCACACCAGAGGACTGGTACCTTCACCACAGCTGCACTGCCACTTTTCATACAAGCCCAGAGGCTTCAAAGCTGTATAGAAAATCTGTAAGATGGAAATGATATTTCTTCACAGGATTCTGTGATTCCCAAGCAAAGGGCAGGTTGGCACGCACTCTGCCAGGGCTCCCACCATTGCCACACTAAATAGGACCACTTGTAAGACTGCAGGAAAGATCTTGTCAAGAGTAGGCTGGACATAGGAGAGCCTGCAAAGAGCTTTCTGGTTGCCCTGCTAACGCGATGGATCCATGCTTCCAACTGGGAAAACACCATCTGCATCCCACTCAAAACCCAAGCAACATTCAAATGACCCAGACTTTACAGATGCTGTCTCCCCTTTCTCATTTGATTACCCCCTCAAGGCTTTCAGTTCCTAACAGCAAATTCCTCAGCTGCCCACAGAAATGTCTGCACCTGACTTAAGATGTTTGCACGACAGCCCAAATGAAATGTGCGGTCTGTAGAACAAAAGACACTGTGTCTTTACAGAGGAAGAGCTGTGAGGAACAGAACAACAACGAAGCACAATTTACAGCTCTCAGGACAGCACTGGGTGTGAGAACTCTAAATACATGGGGCATTTAGGAGTTAGTAGATCAAATCAGCAGGTGGAGCAGGAACAAGGATACACAGCAGTATCCAGTGATGGACAAGCAGAATCCACACTTGAAGGAGCCTTGGCTTGCAGGAAAAAATGATCTATCATTGTCAAACTGCTTCTCTAATAACTTTTCTAGTGATAAAGAAACAGGAGATATGGAATTGCTGCTCAGTTGATGCCCCTTCACGCCTCTTGCTTCAGTTCTTCCCTTTTGAGCTCATATCCTGAGAACTCCACAAAATCCATGGGGACTAATTCACTTTCTAGGTGCTATCTCCCTGCCAGAGCCCTGCTCTGTTTTGCAGCCTCCCCAGGCCAGGCTCTGCCCTCTCAGAGCACTGCAAGCAACAGCCCAGAGCAAAAGCTATGGAGACATCAAAGTCTCATGGAAAGAAGCTGAGCTTGAATGCAAGGCTCATTTGTACCTATAGGCAGCTCCTCCTTGGTCCAGCTCTCCTCAGGCACACAAACCCTCCTGAAGGACTCCTGAGACACAGGGAGGCAGCAGAAGCCCAAGGCCACTTTGGCCTGTGCCTCAGGAGCACATGGCTGGGCAGGAGCTCTGCCCATCTCCCACTGCAAACACCTGCACAGAGAAACACTGCAGTTGGCCTGGGCATCTAGACATGTAGGTTGTGTCCAGACTTGGTCAGCCTGTAGTCAGGACATGTCACACCAGGATGAACTGCCCAGAGCAGAGAGAAACAGGAATCCAACACAAAACACCCTCAACTGAGCCCTCCCTGGGAGACAGCTACTGCACTCCAACTCACAAAAGGCAGGAAGTACCACGTTAGGAGCTGAAGTACCCAGGAATCAAGGTGGTGAAACCAAACTGCAGCTTTTTCTCCCCACGTGGCAAGTGGAAAAGAGCCTCATGGCAGGTTTGAGCTAGAAGAAAGGGATCATCAGGCCTGTACACATCCAGAGGACAAGTTATTCAGTGCCCAGCTCTCCCTCCTGTTTACACCTCCCACCTCCCCTTGTTGACATAAGTTGGATGATACTATCCCCAGAGGTCACTTTGAACCTCAGAGATTCTGCTCTTCACCTCAAATTAAAGTTTGTACAAGCTTGCACCCAAATAACTACCAGAACAAATTAGTCTATTTAATTCCTTTGGTTCCACTTTGTCTGAGGAGTCTCAGAAGGACATGCTTGTTTTGAAGGCATCCATGGTTCCTCCTGCTGCCTGCCTGCCATACAGCCTCACTCAGACCTGCACACTGGCCTGGGTGTCCTTAACTGGATCCTCTGAGCAGCAGATCCATCCAAAGGACATGTGAGGCTTATGACATTCTCCCATCTATTACAGAGCAGTTCTGGGCAGGAACCTTTGTACTATTCCCTTTGAAAGGCTCCAGTGAGCTGCTACAACACTCAGCAAAATCCACCCCACAGAGCCAGCACTGCCACCTTCCCTGGCAACTCAACCTGGCAGTGCAGTGCTACCTCAGCTGCCCCTTGATCAGCCTTTCAGGAAGCTCCTTGTTTCTTTCTGCCTTACAAAAAGGCAGGAAAGCAGCCACATCAGAAAAACAACATCCTGGATGGGTGGAGTTAAGAGCTTGAGCAGCAATGGAGTTACAGCCCATCATCTGAGCCCTGGTAACTGGGCATGTGTTGACACCAGTAGCCCAGTGGCTGCAGTGCTTTAGGAGGTTACTGCCCTGTGCTGTCCCTCCTGCTTTGCTGCAGGAGATTATTACATCCTCCACCAATGCAACAGAGAGGAGCATGTGCCAGGCTTTCCACTCCCAGTCTAGCATCAACAGCCTGCACTCCACCTCAGGGCATGAGCTGCAGGGGTGAGGAACTGCCAAGCTTCCACACCATAACCTGCCAGATTTAAATCCATCACAGCTTCTGGGCCACAGCCATTAGCCCACAGGAAATTAGAAAAAGAAGATAATAAAAAGAAATAAGTAAAGCACCATAGTTTTAACAGCTTTGAAAATCATGTAAGAGGAGCAGCAGCTTGTCTTCACAATGGGCTGGGAGCCTGTATACAATCTGCAGCCACAGGACCATGCACAGGAGCCTGTGCCTACAGCGGCGATGGAAGCATCGCCACAAGTCTCATAGTGCCAGCTCTGTTTCCACCTGTTTCCCCTTGCAAAACATACCAGACACCTGAGCATTTCACAGCAGGTCTGCAGCCATTGCCCTCTCCAGTCATGCTTCTTGACAGATCCCGACACTGTCCCACGAGTGGAGGAACTCAGGCCTAAGGAAGTTAAGAAGACTTGTCACTGCTATAGCTCATAAGGAACAGAGTGTGATAGATTTCCCATACAGGCATTACACCACAGCCACAGTCTCTTGGAGAGACAACTTATTAATGGTGTCTTCACCTTGTTTCAGCAATAGAAATAGATCTCTTATTGATCTTAGCTCAGCTAAACTTTTGAGAGGGTGTCTGCAGAAGAGAACACCTGCCTAGCTCCACTAGGTGCTGATGGTCTAGGACAGGAAGAGGAAGAAGGCTGTGAATGCAAGGCAGGGTCTAACACAGGTCCTTGTGGTACAAGCCTTGTTTGGTTTGTCTTGGGGCTAACTTTAAAAATTGAAACTACTCAGTACACTGAGAGAGGTACACAGCATGTAAGGAGTGTCCTGTTCTCTAAGTGCACTTTAGGGGGACACAGCCACATGAAGAGAAACTGGATCAGAGAGCCTGGAAATACAGCCAGTCAGGACACACTGAAAGAACCAGAGTCTCTTTCTTCTACAGAAAACAAGACTGAAACTTGAGAAAGCCGGTAATGGTGCTCATCAGCGCAGGAGGCACTGCACTGCCCTCCACACACGCACAGACTGGTGAGAAAGGCAAACTCACACTGCACTACTGGAGCCTCAGGTCAGGAAGCCAGAGCAGTGCTGGGCTAGGCTGCCTGGCAGCCCCCACCATGGGCAGCTGGGTGCCAGCACTGCCAGAAACACCTGTCTGCTCCTGGGAGGAAAAGGAATCACCTGTGTGACCTCCACAGGTCCTGTTCACTCCTCCCTTTCTACTGGAAAGAAGACATTGGAGAAGCATAAAAGGCAAACACTGAGAAGTCATAAAATAAAAATAATTTCCATTATTGATCCTGCCTGGATTGAATTAACAGGAAAAACACACACAAAGTTTTTCTGTCCACCACAAGAAGAGGTGCTGGTGTGAATGAAGGGATCCTGTCCTTGGCAGTCCAGGGTCTTTTCTGTGTGCATGCAGAAGTGAGAGGGAGAGAACTTGGGAAACTGTGGGACTGAAGGAGAAAAAACTAAAAGGTCCTGCAATGAAGGCAGGCAAATGGAAGGCTGTGAAATTTCTTTTTTCTCCTTTTCTGCCACAGGTTCCCTGTTAGATGTAGAGAACCCAAATAAAGTAAATGTTCTCTGTGTGGTCCTTAAAGGAGCATTCCTCATCCTCCATGTACTTGATCTGACAGCAGCACCCAAACAGTCACAAGGGCAAGTGAGGCAGCAGAGATGATGGTATAATTTTGAGGAGAAAGCAAGGATCAAGGATAATCATTTTCAGATGGGAAGGCACTATACCTGCAGCTCTCCAAATCTAAACCATAGCTTTGTCACTAACAACTAGTCTCACTAGCAAGAGAGATCAATTCATTACCATTTAGAAGCAGACACAAATACAGTAAAGCATATTTGGGCTGGATCCCATATTCATTACAAAGAATTAACCTCCACACACACAAAACTATATATCAAATGACAAATGACTTGCTGATCAAGAGAATGTCTTCTGCAAAAAATACTCTCTGGAGAGGACTGAGCTGAATTTTGGAAGGAAAACCACCACACTCAGCCTACATACAAAGCCAGCTAAACTTGTACCAGGCAGAGAAGCTCTGAAAGACATTACATTGACAGAGCTCATCTACGTGAGCAGATACGGCTGCAAGTACCGCAAAAGCAGGCAGGAGAGAGCTGATAAGAGAAGCTATCACCGAGGGACACCGAGTAACAGCGAGGAGCACATTCAGGGGGCAAAGCCCCACGTCAAGAGACCAAGAACACCACACACGAAGAAACACCCTTCTTTTTTCAACTCCTACAGTATTAAGAAAACAGGACTTCACACAAAATTATCTGTAAACGTAACACAACTAACAAGGTATCAGTTGCCAATTTCTCAGCAGAAAAGCAATTCACAAGACTACGACATTCTCCAACAGCTGGAACAAAACAGTTACACTCACATCAAGAGTACCTCCTAGTTTTCCAAAGAGAAAATCTGGGTCCATATTCTCTTTAAATTAAGGAATGCAACATTAGGGATGACAGCAGCTCTTTTAGAACTCAAATAGCTAAAAAGCAACGAGCTCAGAACCAGCAGAGTGCAGTCTGACATGGGAACGAACAACTCCAAGAAAGGGACGGAGGGATCAGTTGGAGGTTTCCTGGAGAGGATGCGGTAACTCGCACACAGGCAGCTGTGGAATACCTGGATGCCCCGGGAGGCCGGGCTGTGCGAGGCGGGTCGCGCCGGCTCCTATCGCCGGAGCGCCCCGGGGAGCCCCGCC
>VXAX01001246.1:44757-96345 GCA_013399835.1 Leptocoma aspasia | reverse complement strand
GCCCCGCCCCGCCCGCGGGGAGCCGGGCGCAGCCGGTGCCGCCGCCGCGCTCGGGAGCGACAGCCCCAACGGCGATAGTGGAACGCACCAAACATCCCAAATGATTAACTGTACGGTTAGATACTACTACCGCTATTTAGTGTTGTTTTCCCTCAGTCGGTACGTCAGGGGCAGCCAAAGAGAATTAGCTGGTCCGCCGCCGGGAATCAGCGTTTCATATCGCAGCCTTAAAACCCGTGTGTAAGTGGAGTTGTTAGACCGTGGATGGAGAACGATGGGGGAAAAAAAAATCACTCCAAACTAAAGAATGGAAGAAATTAGGAAAGATGGGACTGAACATCAAGATGTGCATTTATCCCTCTCACCTGCTTTTCACAGTAGTTTTCAGGGGCAACTAGGCTGTTTTACTGGAAATTTGGGCTTTGGGATGATCCATATACAGCAGAGTCTGGGAAATCAGGAAGATGGATCACATGCAAGATGCTCAATTGCATCAAAATCTACACCTTGGTATCTGATCTAGTGGCTGTCTGAGCCTGTACGATATCTTGGACATCTCTAACAGCAGAGCGTGGGGTAACACACTGGAAAGCATCATACTTTTAGGGCTGCTGGCTTGTGGTGGAGGTAGATCACACAGGCATGATGGCTCTGCTGTTTGCATAGTGACAGGGAAAGGGCAGATGCCCAAAGCCCAGCCATCTCACTGGGTGCTGAATCGTCTTACAAATAATCTCACAAAGGCCAGCCAGGTGCTTCCATATGAATTCAACACTGCCTAGCACAGCCTCTGGTCTGACAAGATGTTAGGCTGAGGCTGAAGCACTATTTAGGGGTTGGTCATCTGTGCTCGTGCTGCTCAGGAGGCACAGCATTAGGCAGGGAGGGTACAGCTGCCATCCCGGTGAGCAGAGGAGAGCTGACAAGGGTCCAAGCTCAGCGGGGTGTTCTTGGGGTGGATGTGTATTCATTTCCTTGTGCCAAAACTGCTCCTCCAGCTCTGTCCTTCCAAGCTCCCACAGCAGGATTGTCAAGCAGCATTTCCCAATACAGCACAGGCTCCAAGCCCTCGCTTCACTCAGACAGATAATCATTTGCCATCCATAAATTTGTCCCTTCTCTTGCAGCCCACAGCAATGAATGATAACTCAGCACAAAAGGGAACATGATTCAGGCATCTCCTCAGCAGCAATGCAGTCTACTGCAAACTCTTCCTGACTGTTGCCCCTGCCTCTCATTTAGTGTTTAAAATTGTCTTTGAACCTTCACAGAAGCCAAATAAGCTGCATCAAACTCTGACATGAAGATGATGGTGAACAGCTCTGCTAATCAAACACACTGGAGTTTCTTACAGCTGGTGTTCAATGAACCAAGGATGATCTAGGTTTCAGGCAAGCTTTCTAGCAGTGAAACAGGGAAGTCCTAGAGCAGATTGCCATGAAGAACCAGGGAGTTTCCATCATTGTAGGTTTTTGAAGACTGTAGGCAAACAGCCATCAAGACTAAAGTTAGTAAGGTAACTTTATCAATTTTCTGAGTTTTACACTGCCCATTTACACACTACCTACTTTTACTTTTTCTGTATTAGGTTGCTACTTTCTTTGATTTTGTCAGATGGAAAAGCAGTCTAATGGTTATTTTAAAATGAAAAGCTGATCACCTCTGTGTGTTTCAGAACTCACAGCTTTTATGGCACTAGCTGCTCTTTTCTCTCTGCTAAAAGGTCCCGGCAATATAACTTTCTGAGGGTATAGGAAGCTGGAAAACAAAAACTTGAACCTTTGTAAGGGTGGTCAACAGTTTCCCTAATCGGCATCATGGATCCTTGTCATCCCTGTGGGAAGCTGGGCTGTCACCCACTAAGAACAGTCTTTTGACCACATGGAAATTGCTTGTTAGCCTCTTCCAGCATGACAGTTTACACTGGGGAATCTGGCACCTTCTGCACACAGAACCTCTATTACAGACATGTAGGGATGTAGAAGAGGACATCCTACAGCTTTGAAGGAGGAAGAGAGCAAATTAAAATATGGATCCTTTATTGTGCAATTAGAGTGAGTCTGTGAGGGAGTTCAGAGGAGTCTTATCACTATTATCCACACACAAAAAATAATGTTGCCCTACTGTGGGGAACTCTGGAAGTCTCTAACATGAAAACTGCTCAAACCTTCCAGAAATAGTTCTCAGTAACAATTGTGGCACTTGCAACTGGCAGCCAAAGCAGTGTACCCAGAGCAATGACTGCTACCTGGTATTCAGGAGATCAGCTCCTGTCATCTGGATTGGCAGGGCCACATCAGTGCAACTAAGGAACACAGGAAGCCCTGTGAAAGGATCTTTTTCATCTGAGCTGTTAAAAATCAGTAAAGTCTCACAGCAGCAGAGCAACTCATGACACCAATAGTTAATTATCTGGAAAGAAAACAATCCATATCCATTGCTGCCAAAGGCTGTCTTTTCCTTTGCAGAACCCTCTCCTGCCCAATGCACACAGACAAATCCACTGTCCTTTCAAGCCTGGCTGAGCAAGAATGCACACAGCTCTTTCTGAATAGCATCCATGAGCAAAGCTATGTGTGAGCTACTTAGTGCTAATGGAATATCCCTGCACACAATATGTCCTGAGGCCAAAACACACACAAAGTTTGTTAGGTCTTCCACAAGACCTACTTCTTCCCTCTTGCCAGCACTTGGGGTCCACCAATTCTTCTAGCAAAGTGACTGAGGCACCACTCCCTTGGAGCCTGTCCCACTGCTGATTCCACAGCTGCTGCCAGGTTTACAGAAAACCAAACACACCAAGGTATTTGCATCACCAATACAAGGGCAGATAGAGTCCTGGAGAGATGGAGCATGTTTCTCTGAACCCAGAGCATTGTCTTTCTTCTTCCCTCTGCATTTCTAGTGTCCCTCACTTCTCCTTAAACTTCTTTCATTGCTTCTTTTTATGGTAGGAAAGAACTCCTGCTGCAGTTGTAGCCCAGTGAGCCGCATCCCTGCCTACAGGCACCATGGAGCCCTCTGCAGAACCATCACCCTCCCTTTGCTCCACTTCCTTCTAGCAGAGGCTCGTTTACTCCTAGTACCATAACAGGCTTCCTACCCTGACAAAACCTCTTCACTTCCCCATCTCCCTTTTTCTCTGACTGGTTTATATCTAGCAGTCTATTGCTTTCAGCTCCCTTATCACTCATAGAGTTGACCACTCCTGGGAGGTCCCTTCTTCCCTGAGCAGTCACAGACAAATCCAGGTGATAAAGTAAGTATCAACCCCTGCTCTCTCTTCCTTCCATCACCCATTTTAGTTTCTTGTACAGTAGATTGGGGATGGGTAATTTTTTATCAAGTTTATTGCATTACCACCCAGGAAATACCTCCAATAAGGTTAAATTATTTGCTGCCTAAAATGAATCTTTTAAGATGCTGACACATACATGCTTAAATGTGTTCCAGGGGTTCTGAAATCCACTGTACAGAGCTCACTGCAGTCACAGGCACATTCACCTGTGCATTAACAACTCAATGTATAATTAACAACAGCCTTGTAATAACAGGCAGTGACACTTAGAGAAACTAGAAGTAAGCCATGGTTGGAAAATTCCTTTTTGTTCACCAAAGTAGCAGCAGGAAGGATTTGAAGTCACCCCACATAAAAAAGCACCAAACATTTTTCCCATCATTAATGCAATCCTTGAACTATGTGAGAAAAAACAAGATACTTCTGGGATAATTTTGAGTTGTATAGGGACAAGCTGTGGGAGGCAGGGAGAGAAATCTGTGTTATCTGGAAGCATGAATTTTGGCTTGACCACTGTTTCCCAAACTGAGGCATGTCAAACTGATGTTTCATTACTTCACTTAAAATCCATTTTCAGGGTTCACACAGGAGTCAGTTATGCTTGGAAAACATTGAGCAAAGCTGGTGGTTTTGGTGATCTCTGCTGCAAGGTTAAGAAGAAGGGCATGGGAACATCTTTGGAAAAGCATCTGCTGTTCAAAATTTGAAGAGGTGAATCCGTTGGTTTTTGGTTTTTCCAAAGTACTTTTTGCCATAAGAGAAGTTCTTTTTTTTTTTTCTTTCTCTTTATGCAGAGGACTAAATCTGGGAAAGTATAAACATATCTCCAATCCTCTGTTATGAGATGAAGATGGGATAGTTGCATTTCCCTGCTCACAGACAGGCATCCTTTACAGAGGCTGGAACATATGCTACCTGAGTTAAGGCTGTTTGACAAGTGGGTAGAATTTAACTAATCTCTCAGAAAAGATGTTGCTCCATCAAAAATTGCCTTCCCAGTTACAGCTTCTGCACAGGATCTCTGTACAGAGAATAACTACAGTAACATCTTCATCCAAACCACAGACAGAGAACATGCAGGTATTTCCTCTTAGGTAAGCAACACCTTAAAATAGGTTCATCTTACAAGTCACTCTTTAGACCACTAAATCCAGGACCAGTGATTTCCTTTTTCATTATTTATTTTGCTATACATATAATTAAAAATTATGGTAATTTCAGCTTCAGACATAGGTGGGTGTTTGATCACTTTCTGGTAGTGAGATAACCTGAAAAAAATTCTCAACAAAAATAATCTTTTATCTTGCCAATTAAAATTACTAAAAATGATTCTGCAGAATTGAAATGCAGAACTTAAGTAACCTTACAGTATTTATTCAACATTTTATTGTGCAGGTCTCCAATTCCTGCAAGTAAATGGGTGCCTGACTCTCTAAAGCTGTCACATCTTTTTAAAGCAAACAGTAGGTAATATTCACTATTCACCTGCTAATGTCTGGCCAGGCATTAAGAAAATAAGGTATTTCCACCCCATTCTTGTAGTTACTCCTGTGTAGCAGAGCAAGAGAAGCCTCACACTAAGTTAATTACATAACCCACTTTTCTCAGCCCATTAAAGTGATAAAACAAGTGACTCAGAATGAAAAAACAGCATAAAATGAAATCTAAAGAATTCCATGTCAAGTAGCACAGAAAACCACTGTGCCTTGCTTAGTGCTTTAAGTCTGAACTTCCTGATACAAACCTTTGGAAAATGAGAATGAGCAGCCACAAAAGCTTCCTTGAGTTCAGTCTCATATGATGTTCTCATCCCTGTTTGGAAGCTGCTCAGAAAAAGTTCCTACAGCTCTCAAAACATTTCAGAAACCAACTAAAAGCTTGTGACACACAGGGTTCAACAAAAAACATATTCACTGTGTGGTGTCTAACTGTAGCACGTTTTTCTACGTCGGGCAGCTTGCTACACAGAACTGCTGGAGTCTGGCCTTTCCCACCCTGATCCAGCATTTCCAGTTTACAGGACTTGGGTCTAGGCTTTGGTGAACTGGAATCTATCTGGCTAACCATCGTATCATATGGGTAAACACACCTCACAGTATTAGGAGAACACTAAAGTAACAGTTCTGTAAAATTTGGTGTTTTGTTAATTGTACATAAACTCCCAATCCTAGAAATGCATGTGATTTCTGGAATGCTGTAGTCACCCCATACCAGCTGAAGGGTAAGCACAAGCTTGTGAAGGTATGTTTTAGAATGCTCCAAGCCCATGGAGCATGGTCCTGAAGGAGATGTATCTAGAACATAAGGAAAGTTCAAATGGGTTTGGTTTTCATAACAAAACAAGCCTCAGCACAGTAGGACCTCCAGAGATATTTGACAAATCATTATGTATTGTATTATTAAGAGCTGGTAAGAAAATCAATACATCAAGAAGCCAAAAATGCTGGTACCAGGCAATATCACCCCCTTATTCACAGCAGATGAGTCCTTGGTTTTTTGCAAAAGCCTTGCACTGTTGGCAAATAACTGATGAAAATAAAAACACTGTAACTGGTACAGGGCTGGGGGTGATGACATTGTTAACAGCAAATCTGTTTCAAGGTCTGCCTTTCAAATAGGTTAGTCCACCAGATAAAAAAGCCATTCTCCTATCCTTTTCCCAAATGAATTCCTGCCCTTTAAAGTGCTTCTCTCCAAGAACTACGCAAAGCCTTTCAGATTCATGGGTCCTCCCATCATCTTTACAGTTTTCCTGCACAAGTCAAAATTGGAAGAAAAATTTCAAAACCCCTTAATAAAAATATTGAAAGTAAGGAAGAACCCCTTTCCTGAACTGAAAACGCACTCCTGGACAAAAGCACACTACTTGCAGAATGCACATGCAGATGTCTCCTCTGCAGGTTTTGAGAATTTTCTCACTGAAGCCATTCAACAGAATGAAAATGTTCTCTTGAAAGGCTTTGGAAAACAAATTGCATGAAAACTTTTCTTTTTTTTTTTAATGAGATATGATGCTCCTGAAGAACATAAGCCATAAACACACTGCTCTAACACTTTCAAGTGTGGCTTTATTCCAACAGAAGTCCAAGACCAGCAGGGGCTTTTGTGACTTCAGGGCTAACCCTGGTATGACACTGATTTTAGATGGCAGCAGTGCTAACAGCTACTGCAGGGCTGCTCTGCCACAGCGCATTAACCTGGAAAAGATCCAAGGGATCCAAAACTGGAATTCTTCATAAATCTACAGTTCCAACAGACTTGAAATGAACCATAAGATGCAGAATCACGAATTCATTCAAGAAAACAGGAGCCCTAAACTCCAGCTCCAACTATTCCGTTTACTTGTCCACAGACTGGAGAGGAAACTTGTCTTTTCCTGAGCTGATGCTTTTCAGGGACATTCCAGTGGAGAAATTCCTGAAGCATTCACAGAATTTTACTGTCTTCAGTGAAGCTGTGTATATATACTTCACGGGCAAATTTGGCTCGATACTGGTGATGTTGAAGGTAGAGCAAAGTGTAACTTTGTCATTTGTGTTAGCTCTGCAGTAATGATCTATCACTTTTACTATTTTAGTACCAGAAGTGTAACAAGTGTTAGTGTTTTGGGTTTGTTTTTTAGCCTGAAGCTTGTTAAAGAAATACACCTCAGACTATCCTACAAAAACCAATTTGTATGCCCTTTATACACCTCGGAATGCAATTCTGGAGAGGAGTTAATAGACACTGTGGCTTCAAAACATTCAGACATCAAAAAGAGCATAATGTAATATTTATTTGCAGTCTCCATTCCCTCCAACCCAGCATTCACCATATATTTTCATATATGAATTACAAGAGGCACTTTCTATGCTGCACTCTGCCTCAACTGAAAATATTTACAATTGTATTTACCTAAAACATTCGGTCAAGACTGGCTATTGCTTATGCAACTATTTACCCAAATCCCTGGCCCCTGTACCAAGAAGTAGTAAGAAAAGCACTGACCAGCCAGCTGAAGAGTTATCAAAAACCAGAAACTCTTAAGAAACAACCATGGTAAGAGGAGTATTGTCTGTAAGATCTTTATTTCTTCCATAAAAGAGGAAGGACTACATAATCTAAGCAGAGAGCTTCCAATTTCTATTAAGCAAGATGGTTCAAGCTATACCCACATTTTTGGGGAAGAGGGCAAGGAGGGGGAAGAGGAGCAAACAGCCTTGCCCCAAACAGCAACCATAAAGACAAGCTGTTCAAGACTGGTCACATTTTGCACTCCTTCAGAAACCAAAAGGGAGAAAAACAAAGCAGACTCCCAACTTACGTGCTAGGGTGGCTGTATAAAAATGTCAATTATTTAAACACAATAGTTCTCCAGAGGAACTTGCTTGCAGAAACAAAAGCAATGCCTGTGCAGTAACTATCTTTCCAATGTCACTTTAGAAGATATACAATCCTATCTGGATATGCAAAAGCCACTAATGCCAGAGGATAGAAAAAGCAAGTAGGCAGCCCACCATCCTGTGGCATTAAAAAGCGATTAAATGAAATTCACAAATGGTTTAGTGAAGTTTCTGATAGACTAATCACATAGCAGTGCTCTAAACAGAGAAGCAGACCCATTATCAAAACATTCCCTTTAAAAAAACTTTTATCTTGGCCGAGTACTTAATGTATTTATTGTGTGGAGATAATGGCTTCTCACTTCAGATTTAGAAGGAAAAGAGAGCTTCCCACAGCTGTATGCACTAGCAAGTACTAGTACAAAATCCATTCTTTGCTTTAAGTCTCCATGTTTTGGAACAAAGACCAACTAACTGGTGACCCAGTTTATAAGCTCATCTTAAAATGGGCCCATACTTCAAAACCAAACAAAACAAAACAAAATTATTCTGTTTAGCAGCAGAGTGTTCACCTACAGACACCAATGATCCACTTGAATCAAAACTTAATTATTTTCTGACAGATTGGTTAAAATTGGCAAGGGAAATCAGAGCTGAAAGCTCAAATACTTTTCAGAAGCCATAGGCAGCAGGATGCACTCTTCCCACTATTACCTACCTGTACAGTTCACCCAAGCTAAATACGGATGTTTCTCATTGTGGCTACTGCATTATCCATACTTTTTATATAGAAACAGTACAGTGCTAATCAATAGAAATATTTGGCTCATTCTTTAAATTCAGGAAGTTTCCTTCTCCATGGCAGGTGCTCTATTTCAGACAGCCACACTGATGAAAACATCCCTACATGGCAGATGTCTAAAAAAACCCATGAAAAAATCAAGCCCAGTGGCTCTCAAATCTGTCACAAACACATTCAGGATATTTCTAACTAAATGCAGTGCATAATTACCAGTCATCTTAGAAAGACTCAACCTTTATTTGCCCATTTATTTCAATCCACACTTACCCCCACTTTTCCCAGTACACTGGCTGGATCACAAAACACTTCACCACAGCCAAGAAGAATCTTTTTGGGTTGGTCGTTCACTTTGGAGTTGTATTGTACAATACAGTTGTAAGCAAATTCTGAATTCAAAGCAGGGGGTTTGATAGATGAAAACCACACTAATATTGTATACAGAAACTGGCGCTCAGCAGTATTGCCTTTTCAAACATTCTCAATTGCAAACTCATCTATTTTCACAATCAAAACATTTTTGTCTGAAAAGTTTATTTTAGTTTTCTGAACACTCTAAAGCTGCTGTGCTTTTGATGTTACATAAGTGTTCAGATAGGATTAACAAAAATTAAAATGTTCTAAATTACAAATTTAATTCCTGTAAGAGCTTGAGAAATAGAACAGAAAAGCATGACATACACACATTGTGAAGAAACCCCAACTTTTCATGCAATGGCAGGCAAGATGTAAAAAGCCACCCGAATTCACACATTTTTACACCGAATCATCAGAAAAAGTACTCTGTAGTAAATCTGTACATCCAAATACATTTGGGATCTACACCTAAGTTACATTATTTAATGTTATATACACTTATTACCCCTTGTATGATGTCTAAAGGAAAATCTTCATTCAACCCAAACCCAAAAAAAAAAAAAGCAAGACTAACTTGGAAAAAAGGAGAATCACTTTAGACATTCAGTTAAAATGTTGGTTTTGTTTTAATCTAGACCTCAGAGTGTTTATTAAAAAACAAACAATCCTCTTCATTTAACATTTTGCTTTCTAACTGTACAGTAAATTGCATTGCAGAGAACACACCCCGTCTTCAGACTGTATTTTCTTTGGATGGATTTAAGATGTAGCTGGATATTATTTTAAAGATAAATAAAGGGAAGTTGGTCCAACTAGAACAATAGCTGATATATTACATGCATATGGGATTTCATATATGTTTAAATTATTTTTTAAACAAATGAGTGTAGGGTAGTTGATATTGCAAATAAACCAAAAAGCACCTGGAGTTGAAAATACAAAACATACCTCCTATCCTGGCAATGGCAGTAAAAATCAGAAGAGTAATCTTTCTGGAACAGCACTTTTACATAATTTAGAAATGTTGAGTACCAGGAAGACTACTAATCAAGTAGTTTTAGCAGCCAAGTTTCCCTCTTTTTATTGAATGGAACAAATGCTTTAAACAAACTGTTTGTCCTCTTCACTGAAGAGAGCTAGTCTATTCATCTTTAATGAGCTAGGTTTTTTGTTTTTTGATGTTGGTTTTTTTGGGGGGGAAAGATTAGCCACATACTGTAGTAATGCCTACTGCATATAATCCAAGCATTTGCTGTGAACAGTTGGAGAAAGCAGTCAGTAAGAACCTAGGATCAATGAAATAGATGTTACTTTAAGCCATCCACAAAATGGAGACCCATATAGTGCCCAGTGTTAAAACCCAAATCTCTTCTCGCGCTTTTTGCTGTGCAAATTCATCCCCAGGAAAACAGGAGCTGATCCATAGTTCAATTTTCTTATTTCCTTAGTCAATTTTCACATTAGTGTAGATTTTACGAACAAAGGCACTTGTTCCCATGTAACCAATAGCTCCTGCAAAATAAACCAAAAACATTGAATATATTAGAGAGCTGATCATCAAAACAAGCCAGCGGTATAAACCACACACACTTAAACAGAGAAAGTCACATAAAGCACATACTCTGCACACAAACTTCTCTACCTGCAATACTTGTTCTCAAACTCTAATTATCCATGTTCCCCCTGAATGGCTGACAGGAACTTCCCCTGTCTGGCAATGTAAATCCATTAAGCCATGTTACCAAGAGGCCACACTCACTTGGCCTTGATAAATATAGCAGCCCCCCTACTGCTGCCAATAACCAAGTCCATTTTTTCTGAGCAGAGGGTAAAAAACATACAATCACCCACTCTGCAGGGAAGGTGGATGGGAGGGCAGGTTTTTATTATAAGTTACATGCCTTCTGGATGAGTGTTTTATTGGCAGATGGCTCCTTCCCTCCCACAAAGCGCAAATAATAATAGATCCCCATCTCAGGGGTCTTACACTCCAAGAAGGTCTGTACAAAGACATTAACAAGTAGCAGTCAGTAGTCAAAAAAATTGCAACCTGTGGTTTTCAAATTAGTAAGAGTCATGAGCAAAGTATGTATTGTCACAGCAGTAATAAAAAGAACAGGTCACTGAGTTTTTGATAGGGGCAACAGTTTATGCTAAACCCAAAATACTGCAGTATTAAGGACGTCCAGAAAAATTAAAGAAACACACTGGACTAAGGCCTCTTCTCAGAAAGAGATTCAGCAACCTACCTGGTCAAACCCAAAACCTCAGGTTTGCCAGGCTCAGTAAACACTGTGGTCTTACATCATCAGCAGGGAATGCCTTCATCTCTTCCAAGCAAAATGAGGGTAACTCAATTTGGCTAATTGTTGTGTTTGAAGTGAAGTTGAAAATCAGGCAAGAATTAGAGACAACTGCTGTCTGACTGCCAACATAGTCACACAAAACAGGATGGATAGAGAAGTCAGGGTCTGTAAATCACTACAGAGAATTCCTAACATTAAATGCTTGGTAAAGAACACTCTTAAGAGAAAAGATATTTTTGCTTCCTTGAAGCAATGAAGAAAAGTCCAGAACAAAGCATTGCAGTGAACTAGGATGCACCAGAACTGCAGAAGACATGTTAAATATAGAAGTCTAACCCATGCTAAAATTCTTATGCCAAACTTTCCAGTAAAAATATGAAGTGGCTGTTTTGCCTTCACATATTAAGACTGTACAGACCTGAAGCTGGCATTGCTGACAATGGAACTATTCAGATCCTGAAGAATTCTTTAAATCCTGGAGACTGATAGGATAATTTATGAAGTCAGCCATTAAGCTGTCACAAAGTTTTGATTTTTAGACCCTCAAAAGCCGAATATTCATACCCAATCAAGAAATCTGCACAAGGCAAAACTAAATTAATAATAATAAATCATTCCAATACTTTTGGAGCAGTAAAGAGCTTGTGGATTCATCTTCTGTACAGCACAGCATTCCAAGTTGTATAAATATCATGGCAACCATTACACTGGCCAGCAAACAAGGGATTTGCATTACTAACTTGGGCAAAGTAGAATTCAATTAAAAGAAGTAAAGCACACACAAGATCAGGTTGCTGCTTGCAAGCAAGCTGAGGATGCAGCAGAAGGAAGGCCTGGCTGTTCAAGGAAAGACCAGTGCAGCACTTGGACAGACCCCAGTGTGGGCTGAAAAGAAGTGATGTGAGCTTGGAGTCATACAGAAGCACATGCAGATTTTTCTGCAGCTTGTTGAGAAACTAATCTTCTGTCTTATGAAGTAAATGAACAAAATAATGGCACTGGACTCCTGCTTTAAGACTCATTTAAGCTTTTCCTGCTAAAGCAAACACTGCCAATAGATCCAATGCCCATTTCTGTTGCTAAACTGAGATATGTTCCAGAACTTGCTCTTTAAGAGTTCCTCTGGTGATGTGATGCCAGGTATCACAGGGATTGGAGAAAACAAAGCATTAACTGCCCTTCACTTGGGATCTAGAGAATGCATGAGGTGGAAGTGAGGGGGAGGAGGAGAGAGTAGCAGTCACATGAGACCACAAGCTCTCATCCCCACAAACAAATCATAACCTATTCTGAATCAGAGAGGTGCCTTAACCATGAAGGCCACTAATGGCCAATACCCAAGGCAGGGGTTAAGCCTCAAGGCTACTTCACAGGCATTGAATAAACATGGAGTAGGGAGGCAGAAACCCTGGGCAATGAGGACCAAAGAATACCCTCCTGATTCAAATGCAGGGCACCTGGCTCATCTGAAAAAAAAATATAGTAAAGGGAAGTACTTTATTTATTTATTAAACATCGTACCAGATTATATTTATAACCTGGTTATGGCCTATATAGGTTCAGCAGAAATAGACTGCAAGCGTATTTCAGCAGAACAACAAGCTTTTAAATAAAGACAAAAATCCAAATACTGAGGAAGAACAACCACAAAGCAAAAAGAGATTAATTTCCATCTATTACTTCAAACCAATTACTACAGTTGTGACTTAGTAAGCACCAAATTTTTTTAAAAGCTCTTTAAGTATACTTACAGTGCTTATCTGAATGCTGAAGTGTGGTATTGCAAGAGACCCTTCTATGTTATGTAGCCCCTAAGCCTTCCACTAAGTGGAACTTCCACTTTTCTGCCACTAAGAGGGAAACATGAGGAGCTCAGAAGGTTTGGAAATTCTCATGGGCTCCCTACTGTCCGGTCCCAGAACTGAGATGCTCTTCAGAGAGCAGCAAACTTTGTGGATCAAAGCATCCCACTCCATGTGGGATTGAGTTCACTTGGCATTGTCAAGGGCATTAAACCCAGAGCTGGATGATCCATGCCTACAGAGAGTTTCCCTGTGGCTTCTTTGGGCCCTGACTAGTTCATCTCACATCCAACTGCGATACCCAACACACCCACCCGTGTGAGCCTCCAAAGAACAGCTCCACACACTTTTCACAGACCTACAGTCAGTAGCATACACACTGCACAATTCTTTAACACAAATGTCTTTGTTACATCTCAATGGCTGCAAGTTCCCTACACAAATGCTTTTTGACAGGGGATTTTTTTTTCTCCACTCCACATGCTGAAAATGGCACTTCTCAGTAAAAAGGAATCTCACAGCTTCTCTTCCAACACATTTAAAGAGACAAAAAGAAATCTCAATAGAGCTGTAGAAATAAAGTTTAGTGTGCTGAAGTATTTTCTGGTTTTGAAAAATTTGGATTTTACTCTAATATTCCATTAAATAGTATCCTACCGTGAGAAGAAATCATTTGACAATCTCCCTTTTTTGTGTTTTAAAACACATTTTAATTATAGAAACTGATGGACAAGCTTGGCTTCTGCATCACAGACATTTTAATCAATACTGGCCTGAACACTTTAGAAAGAAAACATTAGAGCTGAAAAGTATAAGCCTATTAAAGAAAAAAAAAATAGCTGCAAGACTACCGAAACAGCAGGGAAGTCTTGTAGTGTGCCAAGAACCTGATGAAGCAAAATGACATTGTATGAGAGAAAAGGTACTCAGCTGTTAAGCGATTAATTCCCTCCCCTTTTTATAAAGCATTGTGATATTACCCACCCTCCTGAGATATCAAGAAATGTATACTTTACAGAAGTAAGTTCCTGTAAGACATCTCGTGTCTCAAATATAACTCTAAGATATCTTCCCAGTAGCTATAGGACTATTCATTCACTGCTAAGAAGTATTAAATTAAGATCACTCACAAAAAAATCCAACATTATACAAAAGTGCAAAAGAATCAAGAAGCACTTGCTGAAGGTCATAAAGGAAATGATAAAAAGAAAGTTAACATGTGAACAAGTGTTTGGCTTTATCAGATGACCTCCTTGCCCTGAACTATGTTTTTCTCTAAACATCTGTCAAAATAGTATCTTAAAAAGCAACGAAATCCAGCTGCACACAGGAGCACCCTGCACTCTCCTCACCTGTGAATATTGCAATACTTATTTCTCAAATGTTATCCTCAAGCTCTCAGTCCTCTGTTCTGCTCACCCTCATATAAACACGCCACAAGATACACATGGTACTGTCATCAGTATAGTGCTATCACTGATGCCTCAATGGGTGCATCTAGCTCCTTGACTTGGGTGAAAAATCCAAAGGAAAATGGTCTCAACTTTATTTGGAACTTGTTTTGCAGGATTTCTTGCCAAATACTGAGTCTTTCAAGCTTCACAGAGGGTGATATTCCCTGCACAGTATATAAATTATCAGAAGACACAATCCACAGGAATCTCCTCTGTAAGGTAGGAACCAAGCATAAGCAGAAAACTCTTCGGATTCTTCTTAAAGACTTTTTGAGCAGATCTTGCAGACATACACATTCCACCACCAAAACCATGAACTAAAGTCAGAAATACGAGTCTGAAAAAAATTTGTTAGAAAACCATCAAAATATCTGGAACTTACCACACATTATGCCCAAAGCTGTGCTAAATACTGCCATATAACCAAAGTAAAATGATGTCTGAAACAAGCCATACATCCTGAAAAAGAAAGATAGACATTTATGCTAGGCATTTCCCTGTTTTTTATCAATAAAACTGATTTGGCAATACAGTAATCTGATATTCAAGCCAGAAAACTATCACTTACTTTGTCTTGAAAAAGTAGTAGTAAAAGGAGTACATGTAAACATAAATCGCAGTTGATGCCGCAGAAAGAAAGCTTGTCCATTGCCTAAAAGTAAACACAAATGTTCATCATAGAGCTAGCCAAAAGGCTTCCCAAGAAGATGCACAATGCACTTGGAAAAGACCCATCTAGACTGAAGAAACACTACTTTTCTACAGAAGCCTCACAATCTGGTTAGCTATGAAAATAATGCAACACTTACCACCTGTAATCCTCTGCATTTAGCAGGAAATACGTACACACGATGGTCACACAAACTGTCACAATGCAGAGGATAACCAGAACCAGCATCATAAAGCCATAAACATAGTAGATCTTGTAAGCCCAGAATGAAGTAAAAATGAAATACCTGAAGACAGTAAACAAAATATGCAGATGATATTGTAATTTAACTTAAATTGTAATTTTTAATTAAACTGGGAAACAGCTGATGTACTCACATTTCAATAAAAATTGATCCAAAAGGGAGGATTCCACCTAGGCAAACAATAACAGCTGGTTCCATGAACCTGGAAGATATTAGGATTAGTTTAGGGACAATTGAATTTTTTTCATTTATAAACATATTAAGACCATATTAATATAGCAAAGAAGATTGTTTAAAAGGCATGCTAACAAGAACATTTCTGTCTCATACCAGCAGATTAGAAAGATTCCCTCAAAAATGTCACATGTATGGATAAAACAAGAAGTTACTCATGGGGAAAGCTGAAACAAAACATGAGGCTCATGTCTATCACCCAAGGCGCAAGGTTAGCCTTCTAACCAGCCTTAAGGGCACAGAAAGAATCTCTCTAGACAAAAAGGCCCTAAGCAGTCAAGCTCCATGACATCCACTAGCCCTGTATGAAGGCAGTGAAAACACAGTGCTGTTGATGGCTACAAATACAGCAAAAAGTGCAAGCAAAATTTCACAGGAAAATGGTTATACAAATAAGAACCAGTGTTCATTTTTAATGCTATACTGAGTCATGAACATATAGTTAAAAAATGAATACCCAGCTACCTGTAGAAGACACTGTCACTAAAAGGTGACCTTTCTATAGTACTTGCAATGATGCTGAATCCAGCTAATAACCAGTGATTTCATTTGCAGCTTCTTTTATTATTTATAGGGAGACTTGTCTAAGCTGATGTTGTGTTACTTCATCATTGTCAAGAGAAGTATCTTTAACTGTCATGCTGATCTGGAAAAATTCATCAGATTTCCAAGATACAGGTCACAATATAAATTAACATCTGAGCTGCACAACTCACACTAACTAAGTGTGCTGCACTTCTTGGACATTACAGGGTTACATGTTTCAGTGCCCGTTTCACTTTGTCTGTTCCATTCCTCTGAACAGGGAAAGCAAGAAAAGTCTATTAAAAAAATCCTCTGAGGATATTTTAATTTCTGTAGCTTGCTGCTTTCACCTCAGAATTAAATTAATAGGAAAAAGTGATTGCATTCATAATTTTCCAAAAACCTAAGTATAGTCTTTGAGACTAGGCACCACTCTGCATTCACTTCAAAAATTATAAAGGCTTCTTCACAGTTCAAACCATATACCTGTAATATTTTAGGCTCTGTGCCATCAACAAAAGTACAGAACTGGGAACAGCACTGCAAGCTTCTCTCCACCATAAACCTGCAAATATGTCTCAGCTTGTGTAAGGAGACCATTAATCAGAACAGTTCTCCCTCCAAGGCACACTCAATCCTAAACCTGTAAGAGGCATTAACTAAACAGGAGAGGTTTTAGTGTCAATATATCTACACAAGAACTGAGCTGGCACCACCCCATTTACACAGGGACTAAAGAGCATTTCAGGCAAAATGTGAATCAGTGATCCAGAAGTGTAAAATCTGCTACAACTATTAACCATGGTGTTTTAATTCAAAAGAAAAATCATATTAAGAAAATGTCGGTTGAGCGGTTCTTCTAGGCACAATTCAATTTAAATTAAAAGGAGTTATTCCATTAAAGTTAAACACCAGAAAAGCCATTTCAAATGTACTGAAGTGAATATTTCCAGTTAACATTTATGCTTGTCTTTACCATTTCTTCTCTGGTATAGGACGAGGCACTGCATTGACACGACATGGAAAATTAGGCTGTCCTGACAGATTTCGGCCAAGAATAGTCCCAACGAGGTTCAGTGGAAGGATGACAAAGAAACAAATACAGCACACTGCCACCTGCAAGCAAAAAATTACAGTTGCAATTAAAGAAACAGGTCTAAGACAATAATAGAAGATAATCAACCAGTATTAGTCCTTAATAGTTATTGCTGTAGAATCATACTCCTACTTACAAAGCATTAGTCACCACATACTTTATCAAACAGAAGCATTTTTTCCCTGAGAAACTTTCTAATAAACATTATTAAGCATATTTTCATCCATCACTTGAGACAACAGAACCATTACAGATTGCTTTACTATTTCCACCTAATCATTATACTCAATACCTTGCACAAGAAATAAAAAGAAATCTTTATGATACTTCATAACAGAAAGCGTTGTCAGCATTTTTTACAGTTTTGCAGAGAGTGCTAACTCCGGGAATGAACATTGAGCAGTTAGATAGTTGCATACAAAATTACAACTGCTGGGTGCAAAATTTTTAATCCAATTAAAGAAAAAAAACCCAAGCCAACCAACCAACCAACCCAATAACAATCACAAAACCATGTTAAGAATGCTACCAATTTTGATTCAATTTTGATTCAATGTTTTCCACTATGCACCAACCAGGCAATTAAGAATATCAACTGACAAAGAAACCAGTGACCACTGGTATGCAAAGATACACAATTTAGAAGCACAACAAGCCTACTTACATATAGAAATCAAGTTTATGCACAATACAGGAAAGGTCAAGCCAATGCTCCAAGCTCTTCCCAATGGAACAGCCTCTCTGAAAATCTATCACGAATCTTTTTATGCCACTATACTTATGTAGCTCCATTTTTTCTATTCCTTAAAGGCAACATAATTTATCTCCCAAAAACAGGAAAATTTCAAGTGTTAAGCAAGACATTCTCTACTGGTAACTCTTTAGCACAAAAAGAAATAGTGTTAGACAGTTTGGTAAGTATTTGATATTGATAACTAAAGACAGAACAGTTGCCCATAATGCAATCACCACAGTACTGAATACTGACCCTGTGACCTTTTCTATGCAAACATATGAAAATACTGCCTTTTAATGGCTTTGTTGCCTGAGGCTCTGTGTACACCCAGGTGCCTCCTGAGCAAAGGAGCTACATCTGTCCTCATTCCAGCAGAATGCCAAGTCCATGGCAGCAGATTAATGCAAAACAACAGAGCAAAACAGATCTAAGAGCACACATTGACTTGCTTAAGAAGCAGTTACTCTGAGGATAAATGAAAGCTGCTCATGTATGTTGTATATAAGAAATCTACGTCAAGCAGCTGAAAATAAAGAGTAACATTAGTTCAATACAAACTTAGCATTAGGTGAATCACACAAATTTAAGGCAGCATTTGACTAAAGTCAGTGGGTTATTCTTCTATTACCGGCTAGCTTAGGTCAGATGTGAAGGGAAAACATTGCCTGGGGTTGGATGGAGCAAGCCTTCATGTTTCACAGGAGGGGTATACCAAACTGGTGGGTCAACAAGCAGAAGCACTTTCCAGACTGTTCTGTATATCTTTGAGGAGAGGTTATTAAAGAATTACTTCATGAGCTACTAAAATATGAAGCGTCACTGGTAAATAAGGAGACCCTAAGTTGTAGTTATACTTGAAGTATAAATAACATAATAACAATAAAGCAGTTTTTACACAATTAATTTAGTATCTCCAATTTATCTTCTTCCATTACCCAAAAAACACAGGTAAGCAAGCATAATGTTTTAAGTAGAACACTGAGGTTGCCTAAGAACAAATTTCAGAAGAAGCATACAACTCACTCAATGGATACAGGTTCTGCCCTTTAAAACTGCTCAGTCTAAATGAATGAGCAGATGAGAATTTTCAGAGAAAAATGTCAAAAAGTATCAGAAACATCAAAGAACATCGAGTGCTACATTCATAAAAAACCTCACCAAAAAGTCCCAGCTTGTTTGAGGTGCAGTGGGTAGAAGAGATTAAGAATTAAGGCTTGGATAGGATCCAAAAAATTTCCGAGCTGAACATACTGAAACCACTTCCATTTTCAAGAAGAGTGTGCTCTGCTTCCTGCAGCAAGGCCCTCTGGATGTGGCAGGTGGTCCATTGTGCTGTTGTGTTGTTCTGGCAGGTAGGTTTCACACCTGGCTGAGGCAGAAGCTCAGATCCAGGCAGCATGAAAGGGCATCTGTACTGCTCATGCAGCCACAACTGTCTTTTATAGTGCATGTTTTAAGATGACTGTAGCTTAATTTCTTGATCTTAAAAATTTCACCTGACTGGGGACAGTGGTAGAAAGAGAATCCACTGCTTTACTGCATAAAGAAACTGCCCAGGAACAGCCTTGGGCTCTAAGCTCCCCTGGAACACTTAGCATCTTGTATTTATCCATCTTGCAAAATGTGTCTATATTACAGAATGCACACAGAAAGATTATAACCTTGGACAAGGAACCAAGCAAGGAATATCCAGGCCTAATTACTGATTAGCTGGCAAACTCCTGGATGAAACAAGGCTGTCAGTAGCATTTCATTCTAGTGACACCCTCTGCAGAGCTGAATGGCTTCAAACCAGGTGGGAAAGGAAATGGCTCAACTTGATCCAGCAGGGTTTGGCTGTTGTGTTATCCAGGAAACTGACTCAGCAACAGCTTTGAAATCTAAAATGTTCCATCTGCATAAAACAAGCTGAGGCAGACCAAGGTTCCTTGAATAATTATTTCCGTAAGTACAGTCAAGCTATCCACAGTACACCTATAATTGGCATCCATCAGAAGATCTGTAGTTTCATTATCAGATCAGTCTAAGTATGACTGATAATGGTGTAACATCTTACATTCTGTTATCCATTTGGCTGAAAAATTAACTGATTTCAAAAAGAACAGCCAGCATGTTCAGTGATACCTAGCAGCAGCATTAGATAAAGTCAACATTTTGTTAAACAATGAAATGCCACCTGTCTTAATGCTATGCTGTGTTCTGAGGATACCTGAAAGTGAAGTAAATTTTTTTCCTTTTATCTTGGAGCCATTTCAGGAGTCTAAAAATTATCTGAGTTAAGTCTGGAGTGCAAAGGAGACACAATTGAGCAAGCACAGATGAACCATAGCACAGGCTCAGGAATGTCTCCTACTCCCACCTGGCTCTGATAACTTGTCCAAAATGAAGATGTGCATGTTCTTTCTACTAAGATAAGACCATCCTAGTGACAGCAACCTGCTGGTCTTAGTAATATGACCAACAAAACCAGTACTAGTTGTACACACCATGTTGAACTTAGCAGCATCTTCTTTCTTGCTTTCCACTCATTGTCTGACTCACAGGTAGTCTACCTGCCCAGATTGATGACTGGTAAAACAACTTTCTTCACTCTTGGCAATAATAAGCCTTCTCGGGATGTGAGAGACGACTGGAGATAGCTGGTGTTTTTCAGGCATGTTCCTCTTAATTACAGGCCTGAAGTAAAATCAGTGCCCCTTCCCTCAAACTAAACAGGTAGTGCCTGTAGCTGCAGATGGCAAAGACAATGTTTGCAGACTGGGCAATATCCAAACCTACAGAGTCTAAATCCTAACCAAAGCAAACACAGGGTATGGGGAGTAACAAGTGTCTTAAAGGTGAAGTTACAAGATTTCTGCCTAAAAGGTTTCCAAGAGTAAGAATACAATAGGAAAAACAGTTCAGGCACTTAATGGCCTCCACTTCACCATCACAAATGGAAAGGAGAAATGAAGACGAGATCAACACACATTCCTGCTCCACCCTCCTGCCAAAGTCACAGACACCACCTTAAAAAATCCCATCCCAGTAACAGTAGTTGTATGACAGGCAGAGATGAGGAAGTTACGTCTTTATGAGTGTTTTAAGAGTTACCAGTGTAACATCAGCCATGAGAAATTCAGAGAACCATTTTAACTACTACTTCATAAAACACAAATTATGCAAAGAGGCAAATACATCACATCTTCACATCACAGAAAAACCTGTTTTTTCATAAGGCAAACAAGCAGAGGTTCTCTATAATCCATGTTACCCAAAACAAATTATGTGAGTTTTTGTACCAAGCGAGTACATTAAAAAATACTTCTTTTATTTTGACTGTTGCAATTTTGTTGTACAAAATATCTTATTTATACACTAGCAGCTGATTTAGTTTGAGGGTTTTAGTTGCCATAAAACAGACTGTCAGCCTCACCAAGCCTGCATTCTAACTCATTTTTGTTTTGTTTCGATGGGGAAAGAATATTCTATTGCCCTTGACTGAATGTGCAGAATTCAGTTTTCCATATCTGAAAGGAAACATTGTCAAGAGGGATATAATTTATTTCCTAGTGCCACACGTTTCATATTTCCTGACAACTGTAGATTAAACTTCTTTCAAAGGTGATAATTAAAATTTTTATGAGCATATCTAATATTAAACAGCTACTGGCAGGCTATGGTGCCATGTCTGCTTAATGCACTGGGAAGAAAAGCAATAAAAATTAACTGTCAAAGCAGCAGCTTGATCTTCCTTGCCAGCTACCAAAATGTACTCTCAGTCATGAGACTCCCTCCCATATAGAAGTTACTAAATTTGTATAATGCAACAGTTTTCTGTACATTGTCCAAACATTACAAGAAAAAGAATAGAACAGAAGGCTTCAAAATAAAATGTTATTAGTTTTATTACAACTAAGTTGTTAATCTAGAGTGTTGCTTGAGGTAATAAATTGAACTGTTGAAAATGTAGGCAGAAGAATTAAGCTGTGTCTATTTTTAGCAAAACAAAGGGGTTTGACCAAGAGTTGCACAGCCACTTTCAAGCAATTTGACGAAGCACCCTGCTGAATGCACGTGACAGGATTTTTTTTCCTTTTTTTTTTAGCCAGGTGTATTTCTTTATCTGGCTCAAGGCATGAAAATCTTTGGCACTACCAGGTCTTTTTTTTCTTAGTGGCAGTCAATACTCATATCAACTCAAAGCTGTCAGGGAAAGCTGCAGCTTGGATTAATCTATCTGTTGGAGGAAACATTTTTTTTCTTTTCAAAACAAGGTAAAAAGATGCAAACAGCAGGGTCTCAATCCCAGGAGAAATACAGTGTCCTTAACCTTATTTAATTAAAACCTTAAAAATGCACACTGGAAACCTTAGCCACAAAAGGACCTACCATTCAAACAAAACAAAAATGATAAATCTTAAAAAAGTTAATAGAAGCTGCATAGATTTTGGAGTCAGAATATTACATTAGTCATAGTAGCCTTGATGGAAATCTTTAAATTATGCATCACTCACAGAACAACATAAGCAGTCACAACTTATGAAATGCCACAATTAAAATGGTCCCTTCAAATTCAATTATGCTGTACTCTGTACTCCTGCATTAGTCAGTATTTCTGCACAGAACTAGTACCATACTCCTCAAACATATTATGGAGAAGTCACTTCACACACCATTATTTAAAAGTCTTCTTAAATCTTCCATGCTCCACTTTTTACATATCATTCACACACACACAAATATAAAGATGATTGTTAAATACACCAGAAAGACTGATAAACATCAACAGAAAGTAAGTCAAAATGTGTAACAACTTCAGAACTCAATGTTCACCAGTAAGAGGACATAATAAAATACACCAAAAAATAAAATTTGGACTCCAAAGGCATGAATAATTGAACAGTACTCATTGCATTTCTATAACGGTGAAGGGATGAGTGAAAAAAGCAGAGACTGTATATCTCCTTCACATGCTCCAGAAAGCTTCAATGCATTAAGTTTTAAAAAGGTCTTGTATTTGAATAAAATCTGTCACATTCTTGATATCATTCTGAAGGGAAGGACAGCTGAAAGCTACCCCAAGGAAGAGATTAAGCCTTTGTTCATACTCATGGCTTATTTCACTCCAGAAGGTTTGTCATTCCATAGGTAAGACAGCTTGCCAGTGTATCTAAAGAGGCTAAGAGCAGAGTCCCAAGAGTGAAGACTGCTTTCAAAACAAGCTTTGCATTTTCCCAGGCCCTGACACATCTTCAAGGAGATCCCAGACACCAGGAATGAGCTATACAAGGTGAATGAAGTTCGGAAGTTCAAAACAGACTACAATGAGATGCATGAAGGTCCTGAAGAGCCCAATGAATTTGAGGACTTCAAGACAAAGTGTAGGAAAACAGATACCAGGCAGGTGAAAGATACAGCAACTGGGTGTCAGTTTGGATGTCCTGGATTTGATTCTATCAGCTGCCCTTGCCTAAATTCAATAGGAAAATCCCTCTGGAGGGAAGAATTAAGTCACTGAGACAACTTAGATACTTCACTGGCAAGTGGCAATGCAAAATTGGCAAAGTTCAGGATGACATATTTAAGAATAGTCTCTTAGCAAGCTTTTAGCTAAGGAACTTTTTTCAGTAACTCAGTTTCTGCTTTTTCCAGATTTACAGCAGTCAATATGAGGGGGCAATACTTGCCAGCAATTTAAATCAAGGAGGGTGGTTTCAAGACATGTCAGGGTAAAGGAAATTATTTCTGTGTTCTAGTACATTTAGGTGGCAGAGGTTTTATTTCCCCAAGCAAGCAGCAAATTTGCATTAGACAATTCTGGAAGCTTCTTCCCATTGAAAACAGAGGTGGAAAGACACAAAGGGATCTCATCCATAAAGCCAGAGGGCTTCCTGGGGACTTCAACCTGAAGCATAACATGGTAATTGCAAACAATTTCCATTTCCTCCTACAAACCAGCTTGTTGATTTGAAGTCATTAGAGCGTTGCTCATTCTGATGAAGTTTCCGATTCATACCCTGCTTGCCTGCTAACTCCATTTAAGTTTTATTGCCACAGTCACAATGATTCAAATGCTTTCATAAAACCTTGCAAACATTAAAATCACTGTGTATAGAGAGTCTTAACATCCTGATGAATTGAACCCTGAAGATTTATGTATCAGTTTGCTTTTCCATGCACTTGCTCATGGTCTTAAAATACAAATCAGTTGAACAAATTCACAAGACAAACTTCAGCACACGTGGAATCGCCTTCCCTCAGCATTCCTGGCCTCCAAATGAGAATACAAGTGAGAAATGGGATACCATAACTGCTTGCTTAGCAGTAAAACAGTCTCTTTGCACATATCCAAGATCAATGCTGTAAATCTTTTTAACAGTACTGTATATGGCTGCTAGCGTAAGAAAGAAAAACCAACACAATATTGCCTTGAGACACACTGACCAACTAACACAAACATACTTAAAGATAGAATTTTAATCTAATTTCTTGAAGAAGAAAACCAGAAAAAGTAAGTGAAGAGTTTATACATGTGTTTAGCTTTATAATACATTTAGTGGTTTTATAAACATGAATTCAATGTTAAAAGCTAGTGTTTAGGCATGCTTTGAAAATGCTGTTAATAAGGAGGTGACTAGAACCAGTAACGTACACAGAATGACACCTCCATAGGTAAAAAATTATTGAAAGTCTTTCCCTGAAGAATTCTCTCTTCTTGTTACCATTTATAATCTCTATCATATTCATTCATTAACAATGTGTTCTTTAGAAGTATTTTCAGTCACATACTGAATTCCCATCACAAACCCAAATAATACAATATATAGAGACAAAAACTTCTGATACTAAGCTTCATTTTGTGGTAGATTTAAACTAAGAAGAAATCCAAGGCTGCTTGAATGTCTCTGAATTATTTGGACAACCTAACATATCACAAAAAAACTGATATGCAAAGAAGAAATCTATAAAAAAAGCTGAATTCCAAGATTTGCCACAGATATTACTGAAAAGAAAACAAGACTTCCTATATCAAGATATTATTTTAAGTTAACAGTGCTACTGCACAAAATTAGAAAAAGCAATTTTATGGTGCATATTTTAAAAAAAATTATGCTTTAAAACACTAACCCTTACAAGCTCAAACAGAAATTCTAACCAAGCAGCAAGTGATTATTTCCTACATTTTATTCACAGGATTATTTGAGATTGCTTGAAAGGGGCCAACACAAACAAAATCCTGACAAAGGAAATAGAGAAAGTCATCATGACTAAATGAAAAAGTACTACAACAAGCATAGTTTTTCAAGTGATAGGGTAATGCACAGACACAAGACCATAACTGGACAGTAAATAACACTTAACAAAGTGAAAAGTATGAGTCATTTTTGTAAAGACAGATTTGCTCAGAATGTCTTATCTCATATTGTTGGCTGATAATTTATTTTTTGCTTGATTGCAATGACTTAGGAATATCTTTAAATTCGAATTGCTTTGTATCTGATTTTCTATTATAATCAGTTTGCACTGGCCACCCAGAAGGAAATTCAAGTTGCTAACTTTCCACATTGTTAAAACACTAAGCTTGAACACAAAGCAGAAGTGTCACTTTAAGCAGAGATAAGACTGGTTTTGGCATCCAACAGCTGTTGCTATTGTGATTAAAATTAATTATACTTGAAGCACCTTAACCCCCTCCCATGATAAATTTCTAAGTAGCTAACTCTAAGCTATGACTCACAAACATATTTAGATTTAAACAATATAATTTTTCCATGTGTATAGTGCAGTTTAAATTCTCCAATAAAACAACTCACCATGGTTGCAAAGGGTATAGCTCTTGAAGCATGGTAATAGATGGCAATGAAGTTGATGAAGAAGGCAGTTCCACACACCATTGCTGGAATGAGGAAGGCTCCGATGAACATCTGCTTTATCCATCGCCTTCCTGTAACAAGGGACATTTCAATGGGACTGGTAAGATACACCTTTTTTTTTTTAGCAAGCACTCCAGAATTTACATGTTTGATTAATTCTCCCACAAAAAGGTGAAAGAAATAAGTAACAACATAGTACATCAATACAAGAGCTAAGAGCAAACTAAGTTTCATCTGACTCCTGGTAACTCACAAGATTGCAGCACATTAATCAATTTAGTAGGCCAGGTGAAAAGATAAGAAAAGTGATACAGCATGAGAACATTTCAGCTGAAGAACAGCTTGTGCTGACTAAGCTGGCCAAAGAAGCTGGAGTGTGAAACCTAAGGCTGTGTGTAGCTGCAGATGAGAAGAGACAGAGATAGCAGAGCTGGCCCTGTGCAGAACCTGCTCCCACTCTGAGAGCACAGGAGAGCTCAGCGCTGCTCCCAGGACAACTCAGCACTGCAGCTGCTTCCAGGCACCACCTGCTCTGGGTGGGCTCGGTCCAAGCTGGACCAGGCCAATCCAGACACATGTTCAGGATGCATTATGGAAATGGCTAGCCCTGGTAAAAAGCAAAATGCCACAGCTTTTAACATACAGGAAAACTGGACTCTTGACATCTTCAAAGCAGAAAAGGTAGAAAGAAAGTGATTTCTAAACTCCAAGCATCAAGGGAACAGAACACTTGTTACTAAGTTTACAGGTCCCTGAGGAGCTCAAAGAAATCCTTTTGGGCAATACCGTAAAAATTTCCCCCATCTGCATTCCCTGTATTTTATGAGTATTTTATGCTCTTAAATACTGTCTACATTTATACACCATAAAATTAATACGCAGTAAGTAAAAACAATTTTAAAAAGCGTATTTTTTCAAGACAATCATATGTATTTTCACCATGAGCCAACACAATCAGCATTTCATGGTTTGACACATGTTTATCTGTAAAAAAAGAAGCGTATCTGGCTCAACTATAGAGCACAATACATTACAGCACAGCAACCCTTATCTAACTAAATCTGGTTTTGTACAAATTGCTAGGTTTATAAACAAGCCACATGAAAATAAACATCTAACCTTCAAACTCAAAGCACAGTTGAGATTGAACAGTAACAGGTATATAATGCTAAAAATATACAAATTTTCTTTTGTGAACTTACTAGAATTATTTTTTTAAGCACTCTAAAAGATAATAGATATTGATTATTCTTTTATTGCAGCATTGGGAATGGATGAAGCTAGTGCACTGCAAGAATCTAACTGAGGCATAGTGGGGAGCATTTGAAGATAGCCTGTTCAAATCTTCTGTCAATTTTATTTGGCTTCTGCTCTCTACTATTGTCCATTTTGATTTGCTAAGTATAAAGTAGACCATATACTGGAAAGTAGAACAACTTTTTTTAAAAGATGATATAAACAGTTTTCCCCATCTACAATTAATGGTCTAGTAAATAATCCATACTGGTCCTTTTTGTGTTAGCCTAACATAACCCCCCTAGTACATACAGATGAGGACCATGTAGGAGTCATCTGAAGAAGATGACATGAGCTGTTTAACAACATGTTACACAAAAGGGAAAGGCTATTATACTTTGTGGATGTCATGAGCCAAAAATTATATACAAGAGTATAACAAGCAATTCAGAAGTCACAGCTGTTAACAGTTCTTTAGCTCTTTTAAGTTAACCTAAGACTTCAGTTACCTTTTTAGAAAGCATAGCCAGTACTGACTGAGTAGATAATATGAAAGTTAAATAGACTCACAACATTTTCTGTTTATTAAGAATCTAATGGATTCCATCTAACTCCATGAGGACTCTTCTACATTGGTGCAAATCAGAAAATAGTAACTTCTCCATTTAACAATGCAATGAAAATGCTGAAACATGAAAACAATTTACCTCCTTGTCTGGCATAAAGGCTTCCTCCAAAATA
Organism: Leptocoma aspasia; assembly: GCA_013399835.1. Classification (NCBI taxonomy): domain Eukaryota; kingdom Metazoa; phylum Chordata; class Aves; order Passeriformes; family Nectariniidae; genus Leptocoma; species Leptocoma aspasia. The sequence goes on along the minus strand of VXAX01001246.1, from coordinate 68,669 downwards.
TCCATTCACTGGTGATGTTGCAGCATAAACAAATATAGCTGTACTAAGCATTGATCCTCTCCTACAAGAAGGGATGGTTTTGGTAAATGAGATACAAAACCAAACATAATTAGAGCAAAAAACCCCTGTATTTTTAGCAGGAGCAGTTATTTAATATTTTTATGTAATACAAATATTTAGAAGTGCTTAAACCATAAAATCAGCATAATAATGAGAACTGTTTGTACACAAGGCTTTGACCAAGTCTAATTCAATGTAGGAAAGGGAGTTTTGACATACTACATTATTTTCTAACATGCATTTATTTTAGCTGGAGTACAGACTCTCACCTCTGATAAATATATTCTGACATTTGGATGTGTGTACTTTGTGCATAAATAACTATTTACATGACATACATTAAGTGTAAGATTCAACTGCAGATAAAATGTCAAAAGGCCAGTATTAACAAAAATGTACTAAGATTGTGAATAATGTTTCTGCCATCCCCCAGAAATTAATTTTTAAGATCGAAAGTGTTCATCTGGCAGCAAATTAGATTTAGAAACTATAAATACTATAATGAAGTCACAAATCAGCATTAAGTAGTGCAATCAGAAGAGCTTAGTAATTTTTAAATGTCACCCCATTAAATGTTGGACTACTAATTTTGGCATAATTTTTCTGAAATTTTACAAGCAAAGCTAATAATTTTAAATCAATGAAGCCATTTCCAAATACATTTTAAAAGATCATATCTAAGAATAGGAAGATATGGATGTTATCCATTAACAGAGTTGCTTCTCCACATCCCTCTGCTATTCTTCAACAGCAAATAGCAGTAGGTTTTCAGCCGACTTACTGTACTTTCTTCAAATTAGCTGTTCTGAGTGATTCTAGTTACTGCCATTTTGGTTTTTGAGGAACCATTCCTGGATGCCTGCTGTACTCAAAGAAGCAATCTTTAGCATTAAGCTTCCATGACAGCACGACCAAAACAAATATACCTGCTGGTCACACACACTAAAGGACTGTTTTGCCAATGTTTGTTTTTTAAAAACTTCCCCTAACTTTAGACAATTTAGAAGCACATGCAAAACCCCCAAGAGCAGGCACAATCTGAAAAGGCACTGCCACTGTGTAAATCCAGGCTACCAGTAAAAACACCAGACTTGGTGCTGTTTTCCTAAACATAAGAATTGTCTGCACCACATTTGGTCAATTGTTCCACTATACAGCCAGAATTCAATTTACTTTGGAAGTGACAGAAAGGCCTATTTCAATAAAAGACTATGTGAACATATCTTTTCAAAAAATACTGTTCTGATACATTTTACAGCTGACACGACTAACTTACAGCTTCCCTGCAGGATACATATATTCTGAAATGGTTTCATTTTGTCCTCTGAAGGGCTGATATGCTGCACAATTAGAAGTGTGTGTGTATGCCTGTCTAGCAATTTAACCATGAGACACAAGGAGGGGAATAACACCCTATGAAAAATGAAAATATGCCAAGATTCTGGTACTACAGAGTGGCTTTTTAAACACACCGTTAGAAGGCCACTAAATTGAAAAGCAAGAGTTCTCTCTAGTGGCACATTAGAAGTATTACAATTTGTTAAAATCAAGTTACAGGTGATATTCACAGATGAAAGTTTAGTCACTGTTTGAAACAAATCACTTGTAAAAAACCCCAAAAACCCCAAAACACAAGCCAATAATTCCCTCCAATACCCAAAACACAACCACTACAGAAACAGATGAAGTCCACCCAGTAACCCAAAAATCTCAGTCAAATTAAGAGGTAAAGGAAGAAAACAGGTGAACTACAAGGAGTGTGTTAAATTTAAACTTGAGTATTGTTTCTTTTTCTAAATTGATTCTTTCCAGTCAGGACCTATTTCTGAGGATTTTACATCAACACAGGCTGAGCACTATGTGTTCAAAAGAACTTAAGGAATTACATTTTCATCCCCAAGCAGACTTGTGATAAGACTGACTTAATACTGACTTGTCAGCAGAAAACAGGACTATTCACAACAGAGCACACTCTTATTTCAGTCTTCACAGGACATGGTGGGGAAAGGTCAGAAATATACTAACATCTTGTTACTCTAGATGAAACTAGGAGTGAAATATGTACCTTTGAATACATATAATTCCCATACCATCTACTAGTGATTCTGCAGAACAACAAACTAGTTTCATAATGAATCATTCAAAAAGCAAGCACTAAAAGAGAAAATCAAAGCAGACTGACTAACGTGGTAACAGTAGGACAAAGTTTCATTATAAATTAAAAGACCACTTCTTAATACAACATCTGATCTACAGATTACTTCTGAAGACTCTCAAATACTTTTTTGCAGGCCAGTTAGAACAATAATTTTTGTAATTATTTTGTTCACTCAAACATTTATATATGGAAGACATGGCACAATTATACTTACTCTGTGTATAAATCTTCTATCATTGCAACAATAATGACTATAAGAGACACAGCAAAAATTTGACAGCCAGAACCAATAAGCGATGAAAATATTAGAGGATGACTGGATGGTCTAAACACATCTCCATGGACCTGCTTCCACCCATACTCATCACCTAGATCTCTGTCCTGGGAACAACAACAACAAATTTTAAGTCTAGTCATGACAATTAAAGACAAACACACAAGCTACATAAAAACAAAAGGTCTGATTTAATAAAGCAACTTCAAGTGAAGTGTGTCTTCTCTTCTGAATGCATCAAATAGAAAAGTTTACTTTTCAGATGCTTATGGAAGGCAACAACAATTTACTACCTGAATGTATGATGCAATAAAATCTACCAGAATCCCTCCCTGTCCCTAAAACCTCTGAGGTGCTTAGGAGTACATCAGGCTTCTACTACAAAGTCAGAATGGACCTAGTTTATCCTAAGGTTGGATATGAACATTAACATAGTGACTAGAGAGAGATTTTTGGGTTGCAACCCAGAAGCATGTTATAAAGAAAAGCAGTAACACTTTCAAGACACACAAAAGGCATTTTCTGTCCAATTGAAGAAAGCCATTCAGAGCTGCTAACACAATGAATATACAACAAGGAAACAATAAGGTTTAAAAAAAGTTTTTAAAGCATGAATGGAGGTCTTACCATATCATCCATTTCTTCCTCCTTGCTGTATCTTGCATAATCTTTTCGCAAAGTTCTCATTAATATCATAGACACGAGGCCAACCAGAAAGATCACCATCATAAAAGAATTGAAAATTGAAAACCAGTGAATCTACAAAAAGAAAACACACCCATAAAGTTTAGAATTGTAAATGTGTTTCAAATTGTTCCAAGAAGGATAAATTGTTGCCTATAAGGACAGCTTGTCAGCACTAGCTAAGTAAAAATAAACCCAACTGTAAGTAACACTACACTTTCAGAAAGTGACACTAAAAGTGGCCTGTGAAACACCATACATAAACCTATTTAACAGCCAGCCTTGCTCAGGACCAAGTTATCACAACCTAGTTAAGCAGCAGCAAAGTTTGAACAACTGGCTGTGCACGCTCCCTTGGTAAGCAAAAGGCAACACAATGTACTGCTGCCTTCCTGGAGAAAAGGTTTAAGTAGCAAAGCCAAAGGAATTACTGATTTGCACAGGATGAAAATGAGAAGCAGCATTATTTTTGCTCTCAAAAGCATGTACTTCTGGTTTTCATTGAGCTCCAAACAGAATGCAAAGTCTCTACCTTCAGAAAGTAGCACAGCTCAGTACATTACCCCTCAGGAGATTACAACCACAGATTTAAACACAACTGATAACGCCAACTGGTTCAGGCTAATGCTTTTTGCTCTGCATTTGCTTCAGAAAGGTGTGTGCCTATGGTCAACTGCACTTCTTCAGCTTACACAGTTGCACAGTCATGTCCCTGAAGTTTCATTGCTTCTGGTCACCTGAACGTATTTTCTTGAACTACCCTGTATTTCCTGCAAGCTTGAAGCTTGCCTGCATATTTGTTGAAGCACTCTAAAAAATTGAGCCATCCTATTTTAGCAACAACATTACCACTTAAACAACAGTCAGACCTCCCTGTTTTATTGTCCCAGAACACCTGGAAAATCTGAAAATTCAGACACAATCCAAAAATTCCATGACATCTATACTAATGCAACCATTGTAAAGGGATGTATTGTAAGGCTGTCTTAGAAAAATACATACTCTGTGCTGAAAGAAAGATGGGTCAAGATACTTGTCAAATCGGTCTTCAAACTTCACGTCTGATTTCTTCCATTTCACCTGAAGAGAGAAATGTTTATATCTGAAAAGCTCCTTACAGTATTTTTAGCTATACTCAAATGCAGAAACCCAGAACACATATTAAAAATCATCCACTTTTGATGTTTTCTTCAATATGAATGGGGTTTGGCAAAAAACAACGGAATGATATTTTTAAAGACTGGTATCTACAGGTCAGGCATAGAATGAACATCAGCCACCTCGCCTCATGGATCTAATTTTGTCCATGCTTATGTTTAAGAACAAGGAAGAATCAGTCTTGCACTACCTCAGTTCCCACTGTCTCTGTGAGGCTAAGCAAAGATACAAATTTGTACTTGTCAAATACAACAAATCTTTTTCATGATTACAGAATCTATATAATGTGTGTATATATATAAATATATACATATATACATACATACACACACACATAATTACTATGGCACGCACACATAATTACTATGAATCTAGACACTTCAATTGCCAATAAATTACTCTGAAACCAAATGGGAAAATATGTGTTTATGGACAGACTATCACAGGGTAACAGCATATTACTGCTGCCAGTGCTCCACCAGCTGCAGAGAGGACTGTTTTGGATTTGGAAAATGTAATTGCATTAATAAACTATATGATGCTAATATGGTTGCACAAAGTATTTTTTGTGAATTTTTGAAAGACTGCATTTAAAAATTAAAATTAGAACAATTTTAGAAACTAAATACAAGCCCACCCAAAAATCTTTTTCAAAAGCATGCTAAAAATTATGAGGATTTTTAGTGATATTGAAACAAATGCAGCCCCCTTGTACATACCTATTTTAAAATACATGAGAAAGTACTATCCCTTCCAAAAGCTGTTCTCTTAGTGAGTATAGAAGAAAGCATATAAACATAGATTGAACACCCCAATCACTCACCACAGTCCTGAGACATGTTAAAAACCCCAAGATGCCAGCATTAGTCACTTTGAGGTTTGATATTAACGTTCCTCAGTTCAAATTACAACTTTGTTCAAGATTAGTAGCTCAAAAATTTAACAGCTTTCAAAATTGTTCCAAGCAGATGCATTTCTCATTAGAGCATCTGCCACTATGAAGCACAGTTTAGAACAAATCCACCAGTGACAATCTCTGAATTAAACACCCCACACAGGCCAGTCCAGCAACTGCCCAGTGGTGCCAACAGAATTTGATAGAGAAGTCCTGAGCTTTGTATGCTAAGAAGCCTTTTAAGGGAATATCTTACATTATTTTCCTTACTGGCCGCTACTCAATGCTGTCCAACGTAAAATTTAGAGCAAATGGACTTCACAATGATGGTAAAATTTGAAATAGCAAATTCTGAAATTTCTACTATCAATTTTGCAGCAAAAATAGGGAAGTCAGTGTAAATGCAGTTCTAAAAAGCACATATAAAATCCAGTTATCTGCACTTCAAACTATACAATTTATGCAGCACAAGAGAAATGTAACTGTGGCAAGAATATTCTCTGAAATAAAATCCTATGCTGACATCCACTGCTAACGCATGGAAGAAAAGCAATGCATTAAAAATGGTTGAGCATAACAAGTGAACCATCACTCGATTTAAGTAACATCAAGTAAATAAAGAGGAAAACTGAAAAAATTAATTTGTCTCAACCAGCAAGCATTGTTTATTCATTACCTTTTATCATAGCAACTCAATATTATTGCAGAGAGCTTCAGAAAAAGAAACTTAAAACCTTATTAATGATAATTATTATGTTATATAAATAAGAAATTACTACTGGAATTGCAAAACAAAGTAAATTTTTATATTAACTGCTTGCAAAGCATAAAGGCTTACAGTGGGTTCTTATCCTAGCTCAGAATCCAGCTCAAACCCATGATACAAAAGTCATAAGTTCAAACATGAAGACAATCTGTACCTTATGACAAAAGTCATAAGTTCAAACATGAAGACAATGTGTCTCCTGTACTTCTAGTCTCCATCCTTTCAGGGTATCTTCCTCTCCCACTAAAACACTTTTCTGCACATTACAGAAGCTCCAGTTTCTTTGGAGTACTTCAAAAATCATAATTTTACATTTGTTATTAATAAATCTATCAAGGTTTTTCAGCAACAAAACAAAATAATTAAAGGAGTGAAGATGCATCTTCCTCTAACACAGCCCAACATATCAGTGCATATTGTAGTATACAAGTACCTATTTTTGAGCTATTTCACCATGTAGAATTTCTTATTACAGGTGCATCACCAAATTACTTACTGAATATGACATCTGGATTTTTGTGTTTGGTACCAATTTCACCTTTCCTTCACTGGTCAGATTGACATCTACAATCCTATTTCCATTGAAACCAATTTCAAGTTTTTTGTAAGTCCAAAGGTAATAATCTTCTCCATTTTCATCTGCTTCTCCAACAATCCCTGCACAGGAAACAAGTGCAAGCATCTATTACAGGTATGCTTTTCTGATATTTTGCATTTCTTTTTAAAAAATATGCATTACAATGTTTTGCCAGCTAAAAAATCAACATAGACAAAGAGAACACAGAAGACCTTATGCTCTTCTTTTCAATTCTAATATCTGGACTCCACTTTCAATCCACAGGTCTCTGAAAGAAGCATTTTGTAATGGCATTAAAAAAAAAAGCATACAGCTACAAACACTGCATAAGACCCAACAACAGTACCTCTACATTTATTTGCAATTCTTACCAGATAAAGAACTAGCTAAATAGAGATTCATTTTCCCTAACAGAACTTAGCCAAGACCTCTATAATTTGCTATCTTCCATCTATCTATCTATTTTTCTTCTTCTCAAAAATTTTACTTTTTCTCTCATTAGTTGACTTCCCAACACATGCTTTTTGCTCTCGTTTACACACAAGTTTCCAATGCTTGCCCAAAATGTGGTTTTATACTAGGAAGAAATTCTTTACTGTGAGGATGGTGAGACACTGGAACAGGTTGGCCAAGAGCAGTTGTGGCTGCACCATCCCTGAAAGTGTTCAAGGCCAGGCTGGATGGAGCTCTGTGCAATTTGATCTAATGGAAGATGTCCTTGCCCAGGGCAGGGAGGGTTGGAACAGGATGATCTTTATGTTCCCTTCCATCTCAAACCATCCAAACCATTCTATGATTAAATTCTTAATTTTCAGTAAGTTAGTGCAAAATGTCTCATCTACTACAGAAGAATTCCAGAGACTGTGCTATGCTGGGTGAAAACAGAAAAAGTTTAACAGTCAACAAGTTCCCAGGCTTAAGCGTCACCTTTGATGTCAAGATCAAAGATCACATACAAGACGTACAAGATGGAAAGTCACAAAAAAAGAAGCACTCAAGACACACAAGGCTGAGGGGAATGGGAGAACAAGTAGGTGAAGGATATGGAACAGGCTATCACAGGCTATATGGAACAGACTTTGTGATATATACCTACACATATATGAAGGAAGAGCCTTTGTGCATCACCTGTGTTTTTTAATTTCCAAGGTGGTATTTTTCTGTCAAGTTTTTTACTCATGCTCATCTGTCAGGATTGCATTGTATATGCCATCTACATGAAACATGTGCCAGTTTGTGCCTCCACCACATAGCCTGGCACCTACCATGCCATCTGTTCCCATAGTAGTATCCAGAGCCATGACAATATACACCTCTAAGCTACTTAAAGGACATTCACTCCATCAGTCATTCCATCAATCACTCACTGAAGGAATGAACTAACACAGTGCTTCACATAGTTAGGGAATGTCCTGAAACAATCAAGCTTAGTCTCTCTCCCCACTGTGGGACAGCAATTCAGGAAAAAATATAAAATGTACTAATTTTTTCTGAATGCACTTAGAATAATCTCATTGCCTTGTTAATATTTCTGCCATGTTCATCAGACAGATATTTTCAACCAATTAAATTAAAACCAATTTAATTAAAACCAATTAAAATAAGAAAGAGTCAAAAAGAAAGCACCCTTTGTCAAAATGAATTAATGATGGATAGCATTACTCATACCAGCTATCAAAGAACTTTTCTTGCATGACTTGAACAGCATTTTTGTAGGTGCTGTGGGATTTTGTTTAGTTTGGGCAGGTTTACCACTTTCACAGAACACAGGCAACAAAGACCTTACCAAAACATTTTATAGCTGTTTTTCATTTCCTTTCAGTTTATATCTACAACAGGGAGGTCAGGCCTTGGAGAGTTTGGTTGATTGCTATCAGTGCAAAGTGCAATCTGCAGAGCACTCTTTACTAAGTATGTGATCACAGGTTATGAGGGAGCAACAAAACACAGAGACCTTAGGAGACAATGGCAATAAAGATACACACATTTTTATTCAAGACAAAAGCACTTCTAAATCCAGATTAATAATACTCAGCAAGAGAAATTTTGAGAACTGTAAAAGAATAAGTAAAATAAAACTCCATATAAACACAGACAACAAAGCTACACTGTTAACAGACACTAAATCACCATAAAATTAAACAAAACAGTTTTTGCATGAGTAATAAAGAAAATTAGCAAAATAAAGTTTCAACTCTCAAATAAGAAACTTGTTATTCATGATCACAATAACACGGACCTTATGTGTAACCTATCTAATTACCATTCACTTGAACATTTGAACAGATTTAAACCTAAGAACTTACTGTTATTAAATCAGGGCTTTAGAAACAAAACAGCTTTTCACTGTGTTTGTATTTCACTAGTACAGCCATCCTACTGTTCTTTCAATGCAACAAGCCTTCAACTTATTTCACACAGAATCACACAGAACTCATTAGGTTGGAAAAGACCACTGAGATCATTGACCCAACACCCTCTTGTCAACTAGGCCATGGCACTGAGTGCCACATCCAATCTTTCCTTAGACACCTCCAGGGATGGTGACTCCACCACCTCCCTGGGCAGCCCATTCCAAAGTCTAATCACCCCTTCTGTGAAGAAATGCTTCCTAAAGTTCAACCTAACCCTCCCCTGGTACAGCTTAAGACTATGTCCTCTATTACTTTATTTCATATTCTTGTGAATTTGACTTGCATGTAAGTTTCATATTCTTGTGAAATTCTTGTAATGAAGCTTAGTCATTAAATGACTCCATGCAACCCACTAGTACAGGACTTGAGTAGGTGTAATCCAGTCATTAATGCATAACATCACTCACCCCATATTGGCAAGTCATCAATATACATCTGGTACCAATAGTGATTTTTGATAGCATACACAAATGCATCTCTTCTTCCCTTGTCCAAGTCAACTTCACAGTAAGTAGTCTGCATTACATCATCTGCAAAAAATTAAAGCACAGTTAAAGATTTATTAATGAGCTGACTCAAAAGTGAAGGTAAATCAAGCGAATGGAGGAATGGACAGAGCTGAAGTCTCCAAGCCCTCTTGGCTATCCTCAAGCAAAAAAGGACATCTAAAAAGGAACCATTAAAGCAAATACATGATGATGTTCAGAAATCTACACTTCTGCATGCAGAGGCTTCCCACATACTGGACAAGGAAAGGTTCCACAGTATCCTTTTGCTGTTTCACCCACACTAAATTAAGTAAAAAGCTGATGGCAGATTCACCTGAACAGATAATGAGATCTCTCTAACAAGAGTTATGAAATTATTAACAAATACCTAAAACTGTTTGCAACATTATCTCTCCGTTTCAGTATATTCAGCTTCAGTGACTAGGAATAATGTTTGTAAAAAAACCTAAATTTTTTTTAAGTTCTCAGCAATTTTGAAGAAACTACCCTAAGGAAGAAACAAAGCAATAATGAGTAAAGACAGAGAAAAAAGGGAGAGAAGACAAAAATAGGAATAATGCAAAGAATGCACAAGAGGCTGCATTTGGAAATAAAATAAATCCACCTCTTTTAGCTGGAAAGCTATTCTTCCCCATCTACAATTCCTAAGTTATACTGTTAGCAGCCATTCTTTGGCATCCCAGTTTCCTTCCTAATGTCTCCTTTTCAAGTGAAGAAAGATGAAAGGCATCATATTTACAAGACTTCAGATAGCAACAGATTCAGAGACAAGCTCCCTCATCTACATCTTAGTAATTGTTTTCATGCTACAAATAGTGAAACACAGTAAAGAATGCCAGCTTCTTCTCTTTTTGTCATCACTGGAATTGAGGACCCATTTTAGTACACAAAATTAATTTCTGCCCTAAGTCAGCTCTAATTTGTAACAAAATTCAGCTTACTTTCTTCTATACACTAACTACAATATAAACCCTAAAAGGAAAATCAAATCACCTGCACAGAAAAAGCACAGGCAAGCAGAGTATTTCTAATGCAAATCGTAATTTCTCTGATAACACCAAAAATCAAAATATGACAAGTACATCTGGTCAACAAAACTTTTTTCTGGAGAAAAAAACAGAGTAACAAAACCATTCAAGTCAACAAATGTACCAAGAAGATTTCAGTGCATGGACAACATTCTCAGGGCCCATACTGGTACATTTAAGAGAAGGAAGCCATTAAAGCTGGCATCACAGCTGAAACAGATGTACAAATTCAAGTTTGCACTTACGCCTCTACCGAGCTGGATCATGTATTTTTGGACTATGTTTCCCCCCACCTGCAAAATGCCTCTGGCTTGGCACTTTTTCATTTTAACAGATTTTTAAATTGTCTTGACATTAATTCAAAGAGGGAAAAAAAAGCCAACCCACAAACCCCAGAATCATTATTTTCTGGATTTGTTGCTAAGCAGGGATTCTTTCCAAAATATTTGGCACCTCACTGTCATATTATGTTCAAATAAAGGATAACACTTTTCTAACGCTACATTTTTTGACTCTAAGGATTGTTCAACACACAGATCAAAAGAAAATAAGCCACAAATTAAAATACAGGTAAAAGTGAAACTGATAGGGGCTGTTAAAGAAAGCATTTCCCAGGGCTGAAGCAAGAAGCCTCTTTTGGAGAAGTATTATGGGGGCCAGGCTGGGTTTAGGTGACTCTGGCTCACAGCAGTACCAGCACAGGTAGGTTAGACTGTAAACTACTCCAAGTTAGTCCACGGGCTTTCAGGCTGTGGAATTCGCCACTTGTTTGTTTGTTTCACCAACTGAAATGAGCTATTCTGCATATAATGCTTTAGGATATAAACAGTGAGGTTTGCTGCTGTTAAAAAAAAAAAAAAGACTTTGGAATATCATTTGAAGTGAAACGACTGCACTGACACAAGGCTGCAGATAGCAGTGTGCCACAAAAAAAACCTGCCTTCACTCATTTTTACAGCTCTTATTCCCAGCATTAACCAGAGTACCAGAAGACATTACAGAGATAGTATAATCAAATCTGGATTAACTGTGTTACAAGTTGCTCCAGGGCACACACACAAAACCCCAGCAGAATCATTTGAAACAATCTCATTTAATTCTTGAAAAATACAGGCATGACATTATATATGGAATATGATGTCAGCCATACTGCACAGTACAGCTCCTCTCACCTCCCTTTAAAACAAGTGAAGGAAGACAAGTGCTCCTTTCTCCAGCCACTGACAGCTGAAGCTGTCATTTAGTTACAGGACAGGATTAGGTGGTCAAGCTTAAATCCACTGTGTTAAATGATTAAATGAAAGAATTTTACAACAGCATTTGGTGGCTGGGGAACCTGATGTCTACTTTAGTAAAGCTTTATCAGATCTAAGGTTTTGCATATGTTAGAGAATTCTTAACAAAGTTATGGCTGGATGTGTATCCAAGAGGAGAGTGAAGTTAAAGGCAGATTTTGTGGTGCCTCTGTATCAGGGATGTCAAAGAAGTAATATCTGCTATGTAATAAAGCTTCAGTAATGTCAGTAGCACATCTAGGAATTTTTTTAAAAGCATGACTCATTAGAAAAGCAAGCATGCTTATCCAGATTTCAAATTTCCTATGAACAGTCAGATCAATGGGGTTTTGTTCAAACATGTGAACCATATAAAACCTCATTACATCTGACAACACTAAATGTCATCCTTCTAGAGGTGTTGCAGTAGAAAGTTTGGGTGAAGAACTCTCCATTAGAAATACGGTCATTTAGTAACATTTCTGAAGAAGTACAAAATGCAATTTGGTTAAAACATCCTTTTCCTCTTTAAATTAATCTTCTCTAATGGCACTGTATGGTAATATCAGAAATAATTTTTCAAATTGAAGTTGCTATGATACCAATGTTCAATACATTTAATAATTTACTAGGTCTCAGGTGTAACAGAGGATGTCACTCAAATACTTGAGTAAAGAACTTGACATATTAATTAAAAAGCATTATCATCCTAGATTTAACTTGACAAGATAATTAAGCCAACTGAAAACTTAGAACTTATATTACAACATGAGTGTATGTCAATAATTAATTTCTTCCTTCACACAGATATTTATACAGATTTGAGACCTGTGATATAAGAACATTGTTCATACTGTAACAAAAGGAAAATCCAGCTATCTTGTACGATTGCACGTACCCTTTCATATGCCACACTTAATACAAGAAGAAACACTTCTTCATGGAGACTTGAATACACTGTAGATTTGCCCCCCTGGTCATCACTATGAGAGTTCAAGTGGAAACCTTCACTCTCAGAAGGGCACACTTCTGCAGAATCATAATTTTTTTATTCTAGTTCAAAAAATACAGGCAATGCCTACTGATTCAATTGCCAGTTTTACTTACACAGTTTAGTACTTCAGCTAGTAACAGCTGCAGCCTAAACAATTCTTTGAATATGATGAACAAGATGCAGCTTCACGCTTACCTGCTACTGCTGTCGAGTCAAACAATGCTGAGAAGGAAATTATTTTTTATTGCAGAAGCTAATTCATTAGAACAATTCTATTTCCCTTTTACTCACTTTAGAGGACAAAAACATAAAAGTATGAAGTTCAACTCTAATTTAATTTTGTAAACTCATACAGTACTTTAAAGAGAAAGAAATGACTGCAACTGTTAATCTTGCCAAACGCACACAAAGAAAAGCACAGATGCCTGTTAACTCAGAATTTAGATATGATTCACATATTCATGAAGATCTGTGCAAGTTTATTTCTTATTATCTTAATTATTTCAGCTGCAGATTTTAGATACTCAACACTCCTTCAAACTGTATCTTTTACTTAAAAACGCATGAATCTATTGGTACCAACCAAGCCTTTATCTGTTAACAAAAAGAAAAAGGAAAACAAAAACCAACCAAAAAATCAAACCACCACAAAAACACCAACACCCCTGTTTCAGTTTAATTGCAGCAATTTCTGAAACACTGATGCAGAGCTGAAGCCTGTATCAATCACAATGAAATAAAACTTATCCGTTACAAAAATATTATTTCAATTTCACTGATACAATCTAGTTACAATTACAAAAAAAAAAAAAAAAAAAAAGTGACCACCACTTCCAAAAAGATCAAGGTCTACCACTAAAAAGTCATCAAAAACTGAACTACCATCACATTTCAACAATCGAACTGGAAAAGAATTCTTTATACAAATGCTAAACTTTAAGGACTAGTCTATGAAATCCAAATTTTATAACACATAAATTGGATATAAATGGTACTGGGTTTATGACAGCTTTTAAGCCTCTAAAAAATGAATTAAAGTATTGCAATCCTCTGCTCTATTTCTTTATTTTTAAAACTTGTGTATCAAGGGGATTTGAATTACACAAATTTTACATAATTTCTTATGAAATACAACTTATACTAAATACTAATAATTACTGTCACAATTAATTTATACTTGTTACTTTGAAATGTGGAAAAATTTGTATTTTAATACTTTTAACAGCAGATTAAGGATAGTAAATAGAGTTGACTCCCATTCAGATTTCACTTCATGGACCACTGCTAGAAATACTAAAACAGCTCCTGATGCAGAAGCTGTTGGATAACAGTTAACAGCAAAGAGATTATTTTCTTCATCCTTTATCCAGAGGACACAGACTGCAAGAGAAAAAACTAGCAGTGCACATATACAGATTCACACATCATCTACACATAGTTAGTAATCAACCAGCTAGCATGTACCATCTGCTTTATTGAAAACATCTGACCTGCAACAACTTTGGCTGGAGTTCAATTCACTGCAGGTCCAATATGGATTATCAATCTACTTAACTTCAAGGTGTTAATAACAAGAATTAAAATTTTTAAAATTCTGTGCATTGGCTACATCACAGCAGTAAACATCGACTCACAAACCATCTAGTCTTTTCAATTTGGTGCTGCACCTAGAGAGTGTGCTTGCCACAGGAATAAAAGAACCTCTTTGTAAAGTTGGGGTACTTAAAGGCAGTAAAAATTACACACTGAACTGGCTGTACAAACAAACATTTACCATATTCTGATAACAAAAGTTTTATTAATCTTCACCAATGTGTTGAATTGCTGTCAGTTGCCTTCACTGTCCTTTCCATTTTGTGTTTCTAAGGACATTCTATGAGGTTTGACAAAACTATTTCTCCCACATGGAGTAAAATTTTCAGCACACTGCAAGTGTTACAAACCAGTAGTAGGACTGTTTCCCAATGCTTGTACAGGTACTGTTTCTTTCTTAAAAGAAAAGATTCCACTCTAAACTCCTTTAGTGTGGCAATGCTATCCTCTAGGCAAATTTTAAAATTACGAAGAATTTAAGGTATTAACAAACTTTCTAATAATCTTTCATTCAACTTATCCTACTGCCAGCAAAAACATCATTAGGTCTTTTATTCTGCAGATGTCCAGTTTTGGATAAAATTTTTGCAGCTTACAGAAACTAAATCCCATCTGACTGTAAATGCTTAGACAAGAGTTACTATGCTTAAGTTCTCCACCCAGTTAAGCACTAGTGATGCAAAGGAGTGCAGTGCTCTGGAAAAACATACACAGAAACATAAATTGAATTAAATTAATAAATGTTAAAATTCAAGAGGCAAAAAGAATCTGTTATTATTTGAAGCTCTGCAACTACTAGCTACAGATATCTGAAAGGACACACACAGAGAAATTATGCAATAGAAGACTCGGGCCTTAATACCAAGAAATATATTTGCAAAAGAAGTTAAGTGTCTTCTCTGGAACAGTATGGCAAGATGGTGAGGACAGGGAACAACAGGAAAAAAAAACCAAACCAGCTTCATTCTGCTCCATCCTGACTGGCATAAGATGAGTTAGAGACAGTACTACAAAGGTATTTGTCAAAGTTATTTTAAACTAGACAGTAATCAGAAGGATACAAGCATCAACTTTGTGTTGATGTGGAACTTTGAGCCCTTGCTACTCCTTTGCAATTGCAGTGAGTCTGCAAGTATTCATCACAACAGGAAAAAAACTACACCTTCAGAACTGGTAATTCCAGAATATTAATTCCAGTACATAATTAAACATTTCACACACAGAAAACTTAGTTTTATTTTGTAAAATGATATCAGTTCAGAAGCAAAATCTGCTGCAAGCATATTCCTTCAAGGGCACATAGATGGAAACTTCACTGTAAACTCAAAAGCCAGTGGTAGTAACCTTGCAGGGGGTTCCATCAACCACACAAAATATACTCAGTTGCTAGCAGCAAGAAAATTTCAGTTCTTCTCATTAAAAGACCAAGTTTGAAGAGTTTATGTATTTTTTTAAGTGACTAAATGCACTTTGAATCACTTACCTTTAAATTTGATGTCAAGACCACTAAATTCCAATTCAACTCCTTGGAGTGCTTCCCCTAGGGTTTCATGGTAATGGCTGATGCTTTTTTTTGATCCCACACAGAAAGGGAGAGAGAAGTATTTGTATGTTTCTTGGCGATTGTGGTAGGGTCCTACAGTATTCATCCATAGAACAACTTCCTCTTTATCTTGGTACTGAAAGATAAAGTTATTGAGTTAAGATGAGAAGCTCAGCAGAATAAAAATGTTCAAGAAGCTCTTATTGCATATTAACTAGCAGGACAGTATTGCTCAACCACAGGCAACAGCCACATTTAAAGACGGCTGAGCATTTTTGTCTTTTGCATGACAGGGATTCTAGGATAACATTTCAGCCTGCTTTCATAGAAAGAAAAAGCCAAGTTCATCCTACAGTTTCTTTATGAGGTTAGGGGGATTTAAGAAAGATGTAGAATATGCAGCGAGCAGAATTGGAAAAAAACAGAAGTCTTGAAAATAAATAAGCTTTTATTAATTTTGCAAAAACACAGATCGGTTAAAAGCAAAACTCTGCTTATCTCAACTGAAAGAAAGGAAATTTCCAAATTAATGTCTTGTTAAACAAGACCTTAGCAAAGTAGTCAGGCAATCTACCCACACTGACAGATATTTTGTATTTTGCTAAAATGCAGCTCCCTTTCTTTTTAGCAAGGGTATAAATTGCATTCAAAATTCCCAGAAGAGCACAATCCCTCAGAGGAAGCACTAAAATTAAACTGTTGCATACCTACAGTAGCCAAGAGCCAAAGGCAGACAGAAGAACTGTATTTTGATGCATTTCCAACATTCCCACAGTGAAAAAACAGAATAGCAAGAAGTCTGGTGGCTGCCATGACATTGCCTCTGGGAACTTTTACTCTTCACTTTTCACAGCTACTGTTAGCCAGGAAAACATATTTCTTGTCTAGGAGCCAATAATTTTTTTCAAGCCCTTATTACTTCTGAACAACAAAAAAAGTACTTAAAAGTCACTAATCTATCAGTATTCAAATACTGGACAAAGTCGGGATAATTAAATTATCTGAAATAATAATTTGGATTATACCTATATGCATCTGGATGAGGTATCAGATTTGCTGATTACTACAGAAAGTCTCTCATGCAACACAACTTCATCTATAATTTCAACAGAATAAGAGGGACAGGGACAGCGATATAACTTCTAAGGCAGAAAAAAACCCTGCTTATAATTATATACACACAAAAGCAAATCACTATATAGTCCTGAATTTTTTTTAGGTACAGAAGTATAAAGTACTATTATAAGACCAGAACACAGACACAAAACACCTTGGAGAAGAAAAGAAAGTAAAATGTTAATTAGATGTAACCATTAGATAGCGCATAGCTGAAATACTGAACACAGTTCTGTATCTTCCTTTTTAACAAATGAACAAAGGTTCTTCAATACCATTTATTCTGAACAACCACAGTCATACCAAGAGGTCAATGCAGAAATAATTAGGTACATGCAAAATGAAAAAAAAAATTTCAGATGAAGTGTTTAAAAGTTAAACTCAAGGATTTAAACAAACATGCTTTGGAAAATAACTTAATCCCTTTAAACTTGCATGCCATCTCAATTAAAGGCTCATCTTTTTCATTTACAAAGATGTAAAAAGGTCATTCCAGCCTCTTATGTGAGTGATTTCCAGCAAGACACTTAAAATTTCTTACTAATTTCATTCTGAGCTGCAGCAGAGACCAAACACTTACCAGTTTCACAAACCTGCCCCTTTGCAGAGAATACACTTTAGAGCATTTCTGATAGGTAAAGAATGTCAAAGAAGCATCAAATAAAAAGTAAACAATAAGAGAAAGCAAGGGAAAGTAGACATTCCTCCTCTGTCAGCAACCAGAAAGGTAATACCAGAGCAGCACAGCTGTCCAAAGAAAGTTGGTAAAGAAAACAAAGAAAGCAAAATCA
The DNA here is from genome assembly GCA_013399835.1 of Leptocoma aspasia. Taxonomy (NCBI): domain Eukaryota; kingdom Metazoa; phylum Chordata; class Aves; order Passeriformes; family Nectariniidae; genus Leptocoma; species Leptocoma aspasia. Next base: position 50,835 of record VXAX01001246.1, on the reverse strand, counting down.
CAGTTGCAACCCCCTGAGCTGGAGAAGCTGACAGTGGAATCTGCACTTCGAATCTCCCTCTAGCTCTTGCCAAGGGACAAGCTGGTCCATACCCCTTCCTAGCCTGTTATTTCTATCATGTCTTCTGTTTCTCCCTCTAACAGCTGCAGAACATATTTCCAGCCCTTTCTCAAAATGGTCTTTACTAGTCAAGAGCCCACTTTAGCACTACTTGTACCAAACAGCTTACATGTGAGCTGACCTATGTCTCTGTTCAACCTTCAGTAATAGAATATGACAACATCCTTAGATGTGTGAGTTCATCTTTGACTGCCTGAATAAAGAAAGCACTGACCACTACTTTTCTTAGCTGTTTGTTTCTGACATGCTTGTGGAGTTGGGACCTCCACATTTTGGAACTATACCAGAAGTGACAGACAAGGCAGAAAACAACAGATTAAGAACATAATATGCAAAATCTTGCTATGTTTTCTGACACACTAATGTAACTAAATACTAATTACAACATGTGCAATAACAAATCTGGTCTTTGCTTGTCTCTTATCTGCATGGGGCTTAGTCCTTCTTCAGGCCTTAGAACTTTTTCCCACAATGACTCCAAGATGCCATCAACCTACTCTAGAAAGAAAAGGGGCCACATCAAACAGATGCAAAGAATTCAGTCTGCATTTATTACTTCCTCCTTTCTCACAACCACCCCAGAACAGCATGAGATAAATCTTTTCAGGACTGCTACATAAACAAACACAACAGCTCAGCCAGCCCAAGCTACACCTCACTCACACAGCCCTTAGGCACAGCTGTCTGCTGTCCATCAGGTGCTCCGGGTGACCTCCTCAAATTAAGAGCACTGTAGTGAGCAAAACAACTTAAGCACCTTCAGCTTAAATTTGGGGGTGTTGTCTAGCAGAAACTGAAGGACATTTTCTTCTCTCTACATTTGTCCGGTTTTGCTCATTATCAGTTATAAGGATGAGCTTTCACATTTAAATACATTTCTCTGACATGACATATCCTCACATTCTTAGCCTAGTGCTAGGCTAACTTGGTGGCAAGAACACAGTGCTACTGAAGAGTTCAAGTGTGGCGGTTTGACGGTGGGTTTTTTGTCTGGTTTCTTTTCTGTTCTGTTTTATTAGTGCCTTCATAATATCAAAACACCTACAACAAATAACAGTGCCAACACAAAGGAAAACTTATTTAGGCAAGACAAAGCAGTAGAGTATCTTGTAGGAGACTGTACTGTCACCTCTTTATGAGGGCTGCCAAGTTTTGAGAAGGCTTACATATAACACACCTTTCAGCAAAAAGGTCACGCTAGGAGAGAGAGAACATAAAGTAAGCCAAGATGAACACAGTAAATGACAAGACAAAAAAGGTCAACAAATAAGATGCTGCAATCTGTACTCTGGTGAATCTCAGCAAGCTCTTCTGGTTTTGGTTCATATGAAGGGATAACATACTGCATGTAGCTCAGAGATCCTAATTATATTCACAGACAAAAGCATTTAATAACCTGGTCACAGTGCCACAACTCACATAGTTCAGTACTTCCACATGTGAGAGAAGGCTACAAAACACAATTTTATTTATGTTTCACTTACTGCAATTTATGAAAAAATATCTGTAAGCTTTGCATATTTTTCTGCACTAAGCTTAATATCAGCTCAGTAATTTCTGTAACTATATGGAATATACAACGACATATTTATAGATGCAGCCTGAAAAGTCTCAGCATCGACACAAGTTACCTACCATATAGCTGTTAAGCTAAGGGAGACAAACCTTCAGAAACTTTTTCTATAATTGCCAACCAGGTGGTGGAGGACCAACCTGCACCTTAAGTGCAACTACATATCATCTACAACCCCCATCACAGCTGAGGACATCTGTTCCAAAGCAGCACAATATGGTCACGCTGCCTGTTCAGAGCACTGGGCTGCAGGGATGTGCCTGTGCAAGCTAAAATCACAGCCAACTCCAGTTCTTCCTTGTTGCCTGTATCGATGGGTCCACTCTAGTTCCCTGCAGACCACTAAACTGGCAGGAAGCTTGTGCAGTCTGACGTGCCCAGGAGTGGATCTCTTCTATGTAATACAACCAGTGAAAAACTGGGGGTGTGCATCATTTGAGGCTTATTATAAAGACAATTTCCATACATCTATACAGTTTAGAAAGTATTCAAGTATAGCAATACTGACACTACCTTCAATACAGCACATACATCTTTCTTTCCTGTCACCCAACAGGGCACTCATGGCGTGGAAAGCAACTTTATACTCTCTTTGCACAACTGTGGAAATTAGCATGCTAACCCTAAAAATAGACTATTTATTCTACAAAACTATTAAGCCTAAATTAAGTCAGTATAGGAAAGGTTGCAGAAAAAGATACGAGACTGTCAGGTTGCTGATATTCTTCTTTAAACCAGGAAAACACTTTGTAAAAAAAATGATGGGAGATAAAAAGAGGATTACAACTGCCAAATCTCATGTGATGATTCACCAAAATAAATTCAAATCAAGACAGTTTCTTTCAGAAAATATGCAAATGTACTCCTTTCCTTGAATAGAAGTCTGGAATGATGCGCTCCACAATGCACATCTTCGGGGGAAAAAGGACCAACATTATTTGCTACTGGCAAAGCAAAGATGTAGAAGCAAGACAGGAAATACAGGAGGCAGCAAGCAAGACTCACCTGGTGAGCAATATCCCAGGCTTGTAGTCCTCAGTACCATACAGATATTCTATCCATCGAGCACTGATAATACTCAATGTTTGCAGCTCACATCCACACCCTATTAAACTGTGGATTTCAGCCTCACGCTCTCCTTTGGACAAAGCAGGCTATTTCCAGTAACACTCCTTTATTTCTCTTTGAATTTTAGGCCTCACCAAGATGTGTCTAGAACTGTACTGGTGGCACAGGCTGAACTACTGTACACGCAGTACTTTCACTGTTACACTTCCTAGATGCATGAGATTGCTCAGGCACACCACGTCCTGCTTCCATGACATTTATTTCACCTCTTCAAAATGGAAACACAACTTCAAAGAGGAATCAGGCTGCTCATCTGTGCACAGCTTCACATGCAAATAAGTATTTTACATTAACTGAAATGTTTTCCACAGTGTTTCTCTAACTGACAATTTTCAGATACTATACAAAGTTCCTAAGTTTATATACTAATTTTAAATAAGTCTTACATGCTCAGGATTTTAATGTACTTGATGAGGGTATAAATCAAGCAAAAATACTTTTCTCTACCATTTTAAATTAGGAATTTTGCTACACAATATAGGCTGGGTTTTGTTTATTTTTCAATGTTTTTCATGTATTTCTATTCCTACAGAGCACAAACAATTAAACTGAAGCAACATTAAAATTAAAATGCTACCTACTCTCTAGACCATTCTCCTGCAACAAAAACCACAGGATATTTCAGAATGTTTTATGGTTTGTCTATTACATCATCAATTCCAACAAGGCTAGCAACAGAAGATGTGAAAGCAAAGGTCAGGCAAGAGCCCCCCAGCCCTGTTTCTGCAGGATCAGGATACTTTGTGATAAGGCCACCAGCACCCCACTGATGCTATCACTTCCACAAATAAAAGGACAACTGTCAAAAAATGTTGCAATTATCACAATACAGGCAATGAGCAAATACATTACATGCTCTGAAGCATGAAAAGACGTTAAAGAATCACCAGACAAGTTTTCAGTTAGTTCCTGACAAACTATTCTGTTGTGGTCTGAAGTCATACTGCTGTATGATCTTTAGGCAATGGAGATTTTAAATGACTTCTCTTCACTTACTATTCATTTCAAATACCCATGTCTTTATCTTATATTTGTATTTACACTATTCTTCCTCCAAAGAAAGGCAGATGTGATTTTTAAAGACTAATTCAAATTTAAGATAAAGGATATAAGCTGTTGATTCAATGACACTATCCATACCTAGTATCTCCAGAAACAATAGCATAGACCTACAGTTTCATGCAGAGTCCTCTCACAACTACCCTTTACAGTATTCGCTTACAAGTCCACAATTATAAAATAAAGGACACATAAAATACATATTATAGCACACACTGCATACGATTCCATGTTATAGCAGCATTAAAAGCTTAAGGCAGCACTTCTGTATGCCCAACACGCTGAGCACTGCTAATGCCCTGTACAGCTGTGTCAGGATGCACCAGGACACCCTCCCCCAGGGACCTGCACACTGAGGAAATTGAAGGATAAGGATGTGTATTTCTACCAACAGGTCTCGAGTCTTAAAGTCCATGAAAATTTAGTTTGAGATTACCAAATCCTAAATTTCCCTTCCACTTCTCCAAAAGTGAGCAGAGCCTTCAAAATGTAGTAAAGCACTTTGATTATAAGAAAATTAATCTCCCAGTTGCAATCATATTTAAAACTGAAATTCATTAAAATACAGTATTTAAGGAATATTTCCTCCAGGTTCTTCATCTTAAAATCAGTATACTACTACAAGACCCTGGTCATATTTCATTCATGCTACTAATGCTTCCACTCCAATCCCCCACACGAGATTAAAATATCAAAATACCCAAGCAAGGAGATAGCCTTCCAAAAAAAGGTTTCTACACCAACTATTCCTAACCTATCACATAACCTATCCAGTTAACAAACTGGACACTATCTGAACAAGAATACTAAACCAAAATAGATTTATAATCCCTCAGAGTTGAGTAGTTTAGATGAAAAAAATAGCAAGCCTTCAAAAGGAATTTATGATTTCCATGGGTAATTGTTTAGGTAATCATTCAGAAGACCTAAAAAACATCAGAAATCACTTCTGAAGGAAGAATTCAAACCCAAATAAATTCAGTGACAGCTTTATTTTTTTCCCTAGAAGATTACCGATATTAATTTAATAATGAATAATCCCTCAAGTCAAGCAGCCCTTAAAATAAAGACAGTGCTATGCTGAAAACCATCTCACCTCAGCAGAAGCCTCATTCTAAAGCATAGGTTCAGAAAAAAATGGGACCTAAACCAGTTTAAAGAATATCTGTTTCATGAAAGTACTGAACATAAGATTAACTTTTCTATCATTAATTGGAGGACCACTAAAACCCCTTTCCCTTTCAAAAAAAATAAACATAATCCTAATCAGTTTTAAAGTCCTCAAAAATGCATGGAATGAGGCAACTAATTACCTACCAATTATACAAAAGCTATCAATACTATTTATCTCTTTTATTAAGAACACTTGGTAAGCTTTACCACACCTCACCTTGAGAAAACTATGTTAAGAAACTCAGCAAGTGTTTACGAGCCAGGCTGCTCAAGAGCAAAAAAAGTCCTGACAATCAGACAGGTCCAGTGTTTAACCATAACCACATTCTAATACACTCCACTTGTAGGAAACAGAGATGGTTTCCAGAAAATCTCGTTCCAAAATCTCATCTCAGCTTATCACACGAACTTCCACTTTCTCACACTGAAAGCCACGGGAAACAACACTCCGATGTAAAATCAGAAACTGAAGAAGTATTGGTATTTTTTTCCTAGAGATTCTTTTTGGGTAATATTGCGAGCACTTCAGAAAAACTATTCTCACGGCAATGCGCGAGCGCTCCAATCAGTACTATTTTATGCACCCATTTTTCTTGCGGGTCCGTGGCAGTGTCGCCGTCCTGCTCCCACTCCCCAGCCGATCCCCACGCTATCCCTGCCTCTTCCCGAGGGGAGCTGTCACCCCCCGTCCCGCAGGGCTGTCAGAACCGCGCTCCGGCTCGGGCTTGTGCTCTGAAGCAAGAGCAAACATCCTCCCGAGAGGAGGGCAGAGCAAACAGCGCTCTCCAAATAAAGCACGCGTACCTGCCGGGGCGTTTATCTGCTCCAGGAAAAGGTGGGACACCCCGCCCGGCCGCACAAGGATGTGCAAACCGGATCAGAGAACCCGGCGGCCCTGCCCCGAGCGCCCGGCGCCCCTCTCACGCCGCACCGGAGCGCGGGGCCCGACCGCGGCCCGCGCGGCCAGAACAGCCCGAGCAGCGCAGCGGGCGCGGAGGGAGCCCCGCGGGGCGGCAGCCGCCCGC